>BROE01000011.1:1508962-1569191 GCA_036571765.1 Plecoglossus altivelis | reverse complement strand
CCTCCCCCCCTCTCCTCCCTCTCCTTCTCTCTTCTCTTCCCTTCCCTTCCCCTCCTCTCCTCCCTTCCCCTACTATCTTCTCCTCCCTCCCCATCTCTCCTCCCCTCCCCTCCTCTCCTCAGATGGTCAGATATGGATCATCACCACCAGAGAGATCCCTCAGGGGGAGGAGCTAAAACCCTACATTATGGATTTGAACCCATGGCACCAACTGGCCAATCACAGCTCTCCATCGGAGGCTATGTGGCCCGCCCAGCAATCATATGCCTCCGAGGGAATGTACCCAGCTGCCAGACTGCTGGAGTCCATGCAGCTCCTCCCACAACAGGCTACCATGGCAACAATGTTACCCCACGCCATTGTCAACAGTAAGATTTTGCCCAATAATTTGTGTGTGTGTACGTGTGGGTGTTTTTATCACTGTGGTTTTAGTTTGAGCCAGCAAACTGGTATTAATTATGTGTTTGTGTGTCTTTGTGTGTGTCCATATGTGTGTGTCCTGGATGTGCGTTTGTGTGTCTCCAGAGGACATCTTCCCCTGTAAGGCGTGTGGTATCTGGTTCCGTAGCGAGCGGAACCACCAAGCCCACCTCCTATTCTACTGCAGTGGACGCCAGAACCAGACCCAGACCCCAGAACCTTTCAGCACACTCCCGCATCACATGACCCTCCCTTACCCACAAGGCCTTGGGGCGGGGCGGGGCCAGCAGGCGGTAGAGATGCTGCTGAATATACACAACGGTGAGAGTTGCATCTACTTCTGGAAGTGTTTTTATGTGTGTTATTAGGAAAGAGGTAGTAAACAATGCATGTATTCCACACATTCAGTTACAAAATCTGATATGATCTGATGAAGTAATAATCAAAGAATAAAGAAATTTCAAAACGAAAATTAAGAAATGAACCTCTCTTCCCTCAGGTATAAAGAGGGAGGGGGCTGCAGTGTCAGGTGGGCAGGGCCTGAGGTGCACGGTGTGTGACCACATGGCAGACAACCCCGCCTCCCTGCAGCATCACATCCTGTCTCACCTGTCCTCGTCTGGCCACCTGTGTCCCCTCTGTCACCTGAGCTTCCAGACGGCACGCGACCTGGACAGCCACACACAAACGCACACACGTCATCCTGGGACGCGCTCACACCTCCCTGTCAGACCCAACACAGGTGCAGGAAGCCCCCAGCAGGCTAGCAAGTGTGAGACGGGGGGAGAGAAGGAGGGAGGGATGGATAAAGAGGTTTTCCAGAGCGTTGAAAACAGACCTCCCAGCTGGCCAGGGAACCTTCTTCAGAAGGAGCACTCCCTCCTGAAGAAGGAGAGACCAGACTCCACCCCCTCCGCCTCCACCGCCTCCAGGCCCCCCAGCCGCACCTCCACCCCGACCCCCTCGCCCAGATCCAGCTGCCCAGGCCCCAGCTTCACCCCCTCAGACCCCAAGGCCAGTCGGGCACACCCCCAGGTCAAATCAGAGCCCTCCAGCCCTCGCCCCGCCTCATCCCCCATACACCCTTCCCTCCGTCCGGCCTTCCCAATCCCCCAAATCCTCCCTCACTTCCCCTTTCTGCAGGATATGACATCACCAACTGGGCCGCAGGCTTCGGAGATACTAGCCAAAATGTCGGAGCTGGTGCATCACAGGTTGAGGCAGGGGGCAGGAGCCGGGGCTGGGGGCAGGAGCAACTACCCCTCCCTGCTCTATAGTCCTGGCCACGGCCCACTCCTCTCTAAAGGAACAACGTGTTTTCAATGTAGCATCTCCTTCTCCAGCCTGGAGAACTATCTGGTCCACAAGAAGCACTACTGCCAGGGTCGATGGACCCCGTCCAGGCCCCAAGACGGCCAAGCCCTCCTGGACAAGCCGCCCGCCACAGGGAGCCCCGAGGCTGGGTCCAGAGCCAGTATGACGACCCTGGGTGTGGAAGGTGTCCCCTCGAATCCCACCAGCTCCCTCCTGACCCTCCCTGGGCTGGCTGTGGCCGGGCTGGACCACATGAGTACTGACAGGAAGTGGGAGGGGAAGAAGATGCCTGCCCGTACCCCCCTGCAACTAGATGAGAGACCTTGCATCCAGGGAGAGGTGGAGGGTCTGGAGGGGGAGGGCGAGCTCCCAGGTAAGACCACCTGCCAGGCATGTAAGATCACCTTCAGCCGGACGGAGAACTTCCTGGTCCACAAGCGGTACTACTGCGCCACTCGCCACGACCCCCCTGCTCGACGTAACCACGGAAACAAGATGGCTGCCTCTGCCACCCAGCGCACCGTCCGTACGCGCCGACGCAGGAAGAACTATGATGTGTCCCACCCAGCCAATCAGGAGCTTCGATTGCCTTTGACCCACCCACGCTTCCTGGGGATCAGGCCAATTGGAGGTGCTGGAATGTATCAGGGGATAGGAGATGTCTTTGGAACCCATGGAAACCAGTACCCCCAACCTAGATATGGCATGTTTTTAGGGGTGGAGCCTAAACACCCAGAGGCCAGCCTTCCCACACCTAGGTCTGCCCTCTCGTCTAGATGCAGCAGCCTGGTCCAATCAGAGATGGCTATGCCCCCCACAGATACGCCCATGGACCTGAGCAGGAAGCAGGCGTGGCAGCCGGGCACAGGCAAAGTGGCATCAGCCCAGACACCCAGAATGCACCAGGGGAGGGACTACCACAAGTGTGTTCCATGTCAGGTGAATTTCGACAGGGTGGAAGATTACCTCCAGCACCAACACAGCTCCTGCCCTGCCCAGGGCAAGAGAGGCAGAGCCGTATCCACTTCTGGGTCTCCCAAATCGGGTCTGGGTCAGGGGCCGGAGGAAGAAGAGGACCATGAAGGAAGAGGAGGTCTACGTCAAAGATGTAGACACACTGTTGCGCTGCAGTCCTCCCCATTAGAAGCCTGCCTGAAGGAGGAGCGCCCAGACGACGCTGTGGCAATCGACCCCGCCTTCTCACGTTGCCTCCTGCACGAGAGCTCCTGCGGAACAGTGGTGAGGCAGAGAGAAGAGGAGGCGGTGAGGCAGAGCCCTACGGAGGCCTGCGAGGGCCGGGAGACCAGCCATACATAGACCCTGCAGGAAATGCTGGCTCGTGAACAACATAAGCCGCTCATGCGACTCGCCTCGAGACAAATGGCAGCTTGGAGGATCGGTGACTGGCGCAATAGAAGAGGACGCAGATGTGAACTCTGACCTCTCCAGGGGTCAGGGGTCAGGCAGTGGAGCCTCTCCCTGCTCCCCTCCAAGTACGAGCTGTGCGTGAGTAGAGGTGGCGGAGTCGTGGAAGTTTGCGTCCTATGGACATCGCAGTCAAACTGTCCACTCATTAACTCAAAAGTTCTTGCTCTTCATCCAGATGTCATAAGCTGGCTCTCTCTTGCTTCGACTTCCCCCTTGTCTCCCCGAACCAGATCTCCACAGACTGGGTGGGAAGGTCGTTCTGTTCCTTCCTCCCACCCCGGCCCTGTCTCTGGCATCCAGAGACACGCTCAGACTGCTAAGGACAATCAAGCAAGTAGTCTGAGGCTGACTCGAGTCAAATATGTTTCTTTGTTTCAATTTCAAAATTTTTCTTCTCAATGTTTTAATATTTATTAGATTGTGTGCAAGATTAAGTTACCCATGAAAAATACATACCTGAGTCACTCAAGATAAGCCAAACATTTACCTTTTAACTTTGGAATGCATATTTATAATGTTTACTATGAAGACTTGTTACTTTTCGGTTTGGATAAGGCTACCTAATCTGTTGTTTAAACAACAAATAAAGTTTTAAGATGTTTCTCCCACCTTCTAACTCAATATGACTGACCATTTTGGTACAATTGGAATTTTTTAAATTGCAATCTTATTTTGATGTAGAGCTTTGTCTTGTACTTGAAATGTGAACTGTAGTTTGTGTTTAATGTAAATTTCAGGGTTGACTTGAATGCAGCTATTTGAAAGAGTATTGAAAAGGGCAGGAGGGGGCCATTCCAATGTCCCGAAGACATTGTTCAGTGTTACTATGCATGTTCGTGTATGGAATGAAATTCCACAATAACAAAAAAAAATATCACATTTTGTTTGATATCATCTGTAAATTCTCTTTGAAAATTAAGATTAAAATCTCAGGAAGAACGGAAGAATCGTCTGCCTTTTTCCTTTGACTCTCTAGTCTCTCTACAGGACAATGATGGTAGTGTAGTTGACCTCATACAAGTTCGCACTACATTATTGCCTCAGCAAGACCCACACTGTTATCTTAAATTGGCCTATATGTATGTTCGTTTTCCCCCACCCCTAATAGCCCTCCTTCCCTGAATCCGTGGAGCCGAGCAGCTAGTTAGCACTAGCTTTGTTAGCTACATTCCTGTTTGCGCTGTTGCTCAGCAAATATCATGAGAGGATAGATCGTCAAGTATACTTTCAAGCAATTTTACGACTTGCACGTACGGCAGTAGCGAATCGTGTCTTTTAAATATTGGCCCTGTGACCCGAATTCACTCGTCTGAAAAAACACGATTCCCCCAATCTTCTCAGTGCAAAAGACGTGTGTAGATGAAACTTGTTATACATAATGATCACAGTATCGACAGCATCACTGCATAGCCTTTATAAATGGCCAGGCTGTAATATACAGGGGGAACCACTTTCCCCAGGCCTCCAGTGAAATCAGCCCCCCCCCCTGTGTTTTCAGTGTAGAAGACTGGTGTATACTGGAGTCAGGATTATACTGGAGTCAGGATTGGCTGTTGAAAATAACACAGCATACTTCTGATGATCTTTATCTTGAAATGGCACTCTACAGCATGGTTTACTGCACAAAATTAAATTCTGGTGTACGTCTTCCTTTGACGATTAACTCCAATTTCTAATTAAAAGTTAACCTTGAAAACGGCAGGTTTCATAAATGCGAAACAATATCCCTTCACTTCCATAGCCTATAGCCAATCACCTTTCCCACTTGCAGGGAAAATTAAACGACAACCGTTTCATTCTATTCTTCACTCTGGAAATTTTTGAAAGGTTCAATGAGCTGCAACAAATGTATTTAAATATATGCAATCTTCATAAATAATAAGCATGGGTTTTATATAAAACACAGAGAAACCAGCACAATTTCACACAAAAACGGACCCACCTGCAACAGGCAGAAATGGTCCCCGCTCCAGTTTTGAAAATACATGTATAGATCATAGATCTTTAAAATATATGTCCAAAGTTAATCATAAGTGAATTATATTATTATGGAGTCATGTCTAAGTCTCTTTCCTTATAAGATGTTGGATGTGGTTTCGTTAGGATATAATTCGTATTTTTCATATTTTCCTTTTCACATACCATGACAAGTCTGAAAATGTCGTTGTTTCTTTACTGTTCTGATAATGAAGATGTTTTCTTTATACTCATGAACCTGTTTAAGTGTATTCACACGAACGTACAAACTCAGAAATGGTGTGTTAATTGCGATATGTACATATAGATATAGGTATATTTTTTCAGACGCATATTGTTGTTCCTTGATTGCCATTTTAAATTGATATTTTTCAATAAAAATTAAAACACAACATTGTTTAACATGTTTGCGAAGTTACGTCACTGTAAGTAACTAAAAATAAATAGAAAGAGGGCTTCCGACAAAATGCACAGCCTAAACGTCTTTCGCTTCCAGTTAGGACTTTACAAAAGAAAACAAAGCACTCGAACTGCCTCTAATCGCGTCGCTCGGGTTCCATACAAAGTGGGAAAGGCACAATCGTAATGTCTAAATTAGAAATACTCGCGATGAAAAAAAACCCGATATACATTACAGAGCTACATCACATTTAGTCTGAGCAAGCTGGTGAACAAGTACGCTTCATTTGAAGATTTTCTTTGGCCAATCAGCCAAATCTTTTTGCTTTTTGGTGAGTAAGTCTTATAAACACACTTCCGCTTTGCAGTTACTGTCAATATCGTGTCTGTACAACTAAGAAAATGTCCATTAAAGTCAAAATACAATACATTAAAATACAGTTTTGATTCATGGTTTTCTTATTGTGTATTGTTATGACAGTACATATCGGTAAAAATACACCCAACACGTTCACAAATGGCCTGCAAAGCAAACCAGTGAAACCAAAAAGTCTGACCCACAGTCTGATGGCGAGCGTTGCTACCAGGAGAAACGACAGCTGTACAAACACCTTGTCAACGAATTATCCTGTTTTTCTGTTAGTGCTGAATCGGCTTTTCTCTCAACATATGGATCTTCAGCTTCTCACCAGTGCCCAGTTCCTGAATATGTGACTTTACTCTTGCTCTGCCTAGAACGGTGTGATGGATGGCAATGCCCTGGTGCTTCTCCCTTCCTCTGCGAGGCCCTGGAGCGACGGCTGCACCCCAGAGACGTGCACCCCAGCGGGCTACACGGTCAAAGGAAGAGGCCTGACAGGTGCTTCCCAGTCAGAAGAGTTGTGACCAGGTTCCAAAAATCCCTGATTCCAATGGAACAGGACATCTTAGCAACCAAGGAGAAGATCATGAAAAGGACCCAGGCCATCAAAGAGACGTCTGGAGTGAAGAGTCAGAGAAGAGGCTGGATGGGAGCGTCTCCGATGGGACTCGTGAACAATGTCCAAGGGAGAAGGCTCCAAAATCTTCAGGTGGACGAGTATATGCAGGTCAGCAAAGATCTGGGTGCGCTGATCCAAATGGTAGATATGGACTGCCATGCAGATCTTAATCTGAGGGACTTGGAGGAGCTGGACAAGGAGGTTGAGAAACTGGACATGGTCTGCAGGGCATGCACCAAGAGTCTCAAACCACTGGAGGTGTGTAGTTCAACATCAAACATCAAATGCTTTCAGGAGAAGTTCACCCTCCAAATCTTTGTGAATAATCACTACAGAGACTGCACATGGTCATTTATCCAGCTAGCGTTTGACTCAAGGTGTGGTGTGGCACTATCCTGATTCAGTTTGTTGATTTCCTACCCTAAAGAGCCCATTGAAAGATCCCAGCTGCCACATGCCAAAAGGTTACATCTTCTCTTGTGACTGTGTGTCCTCAGGATCTCTGTGAGACACTGACCACTCCTGTGGTCCCCGTCTCCACTGAGGACGCCACGGATTCGCCCCCTCTGACTCCTCCTACTCCCGACACCCTCCTCTACAAGCCACCGGTTCACCGGGCTTGGACTCCTGTCACTGAGGGAGTCCTGGCTCCTAGCATGCCTGCCATGGAGCATGAACCCCACCCTCATCTGGCACTAATCGCCAACTTGTACTCTGAGGCAAAGAAGCTCAAACAGGTGGGTTGTTATCAACAAAGGCCAATATATGATGGATATTCACTGACGAAATATGACACCGACTGTATCAATTGTGGACTAAAGAGGCTAGAAAAGAAGCGTGATGTCACTGGTTCTTTGCCATTTTTCATTGGCCCAGCTCACTGATTCTTCCAGGTAAGCTTCTGTTCTGCTTTCAGGATGTGAGGCAAAAGAAGCGTGGCAAAAGGGGAAAGAAGGCCGAAGCAAAGTCACGCATCGAACCGCTGAATGTGCAGGAAGTCCGAGGGGGAAAGTCAAGAGGAATATCCTGTGAAGTAGGAGAAAAAGAAAAATGTGGGAAAGAGGTGAGGGCAGGTCGCATGAAAACGAGATGAAGGGAGGAGCAGAATGTTGGTAAAGACAGCAAGACCCTCTGGATGTAAGACTGGGTACCGGTATGGCTAATTAGTTATTAATTACATTTGATGTTTTTTCTTATGATTGGCAGGTTCCTCCGGTGGCTGTCGCGCCAACTCCTATGCGGCGGTTGTGTAGATGTTTAACAAACATCATAGGCATGCAAACACACGCACACAGACGCGTTCTTTACATAATAACACTGTGACATGCATCTGTTTTCAATAAAGTTACAGACAGAATTGTTTTTTGTTTTCATTGACTTGGAACTGCTTTTTGATTGTGACTCATGGAGCACCCTGCGTGTAACGATTAACAGGAAAGCTCAAGGATTTAACTTTGACAACCGAGGCGGAACAGTAGTTGGAAAAAAAGATGAAAATAAAACGAAAACAGACAGATACATCGCTCATGTTCTGCTGTCCGTAGAAATTCGCTTTGAGAGAAAAGGTGTATTTCTTATCTCTTTGTCCACGCATACTTGCGTGGGCGCATGTATTTATCTGAGCTCGTCTCCAAAGATCAGGGACAACCTAGCGTTTTCAGTTCAACATTTTATCCGAAGCGATATGCAAATGGTGCACATAGAAAGTACAGTAGAAGATAACGGGTCAGAAGCATGTCGCTCTAATGGTATTACAGGGGTCGGAGATAAGGAACGGTGGATGTCCATTACACCTATTTGAAGCCATTTTAGCCGGTAAACATCCACCTGATCAATGATATAATATTGCTCGCTATTGTGTACATTGGTTGAGGATGTACAGTCCTTTGCAATCATTTCTTATGTCCAATGTTTTGAACACTTGTGTAGAATGGCAACTGTGTCCAGGAGGATTTGAAGTTATGTCATCATAGACCTTAAGTAGCTGTCTGAACTGAGTATAACTGTTTGTTTAATTGTGTCTGGCCCCACCCAGAGGATGCGAGAGATACTGCATCTGAACTCATCTTGGCAAAAGCAAAACTCCATGGCCCTGAGACCTTAGGGAGGAGAACGGGGATGCGAGGAGGCGAAAATCCGCCGGGGGGGGGGGGGGGGGCATTCTCATTCCATTCAGCATCGGAGGTATGATCGGACAGTGTGGGAAGAGAGACTGTCATGGTGCCAGGATCAGGGATATGGGGCCCTGGACCCCCCCCCCCCCACAGACACACACAGACACACACACTCCTGGAATTGAGGTGATGAGTCTGCAATATGTAGATCCCAAGTGAAGAAGCTAAAAGTCCCGGTGAGCTGGAGTGGGACCAAATTATAATCAATCACAGCTGACAGGAAGAGAGGAAGATTACACCTTTATCTTCCCCTCATCTGCCTCTATTTCTCTCTCTGTCTCCCTCTCTCTTTACTTCTTCCTCTCTATCTATCTCTTTTGCTCTCTTTCTACTTCCGTCTCGCTCTGTCTCTCCCCCTCTGTGTGTCTTTCTTTCTTTCTCCCTCCGTCCCTCTCTATTCTTCCCATCTCCTCCCACTCTTTTCCCGGAGACAAGCGCCCCGTGTCTGAATGTGATGAACAAGCAGAACATGGAAATACAATCTGGACAAGCTGGCCAAGATGACAACACAGCCTGATGAGGAGGAGGAGAGGAGGGGAAGAGAGGAAGAGGAAAGAAGAATAGAAGAGTAGGGGAGGAGAGGAAGAGGGGGATGATAAGGGAGGACATAAGGGGAGGATTGGAGGAGATTGAGACACTACTTCAACACCACAGGCACATTATGAAAACAGGATCTTTGAAGACTAGAAATAACCGAGGTAGAATCTTCCTCCCCCCAAGCACAGATACAGACACACACACTCTTAATACACGATGCCTGGGTCAGACAGGTTCCTATCTTTGGAGCCTCTCTGAGTCTGAAGGCCCCTTCAGTCTACCATCTGCAGGGCCTCAGGCTGTAGTGTGCAGACAGCTGTGTCAGTACAGATCAGGACCTGATCTCTCAGAGGAATCCTTCACCACCTCCATGATGGATCATCAAGTCAGACCAGGCTGCCCCGTCTGGTGATTCTGAGGATGAGCGGGTTCCCCTGGGGGGAAGACAGGGAGTGACGGGGAGAGGTAAGCATGGGAGGAGGGGGGAGGGGGGGGTGAGGCCGAATGTCTTTCAGCTTGGATTCACTGTTCATCCATCATCTTATCCTTCTGTACCTCGGCCTCATCTCTTCGCTGCCTCCTCTCACCCTCTGTTTTCTTGATCTAGCCACCCTTCCCCTCTCTCCCCCTGCTCTCCCCCTGCTCTCCCCCCTCTCCCAAGGGGAGAGGCCTGGCCACCTCACCCGCCTTTACCTCCTCTCTATCCACTCCTTCTCTCCTTCATCTCTCAACAGCCCTCTGCCATATCTGTCTCCACCCTTTATCTACCCCCCCCCCCTTCATCTATCTCCAGTTTCTAATTCACCCTGCCACCCCCACTAACTCTCTCACACCCTCATCCAGTCTACTATACTTGTCCAGCTCTGTTCCATAGGGCCCTATGAATTATGAACTAGGCCTTATTCAGATTACAACAGCATTTGGAGTGGAGGAAGAGGAGGAAACGATGAAGATTCGATTATATACGGGCGCATCCAAGTCTTCATTGAAGTCCTCGAACTCGAGCAAGTCTGGCGGGTCAGAGGCGAACAAACCGCTTTTATCGAACCCAACTCTCCTGTGTGTTATCGGATAGGCGACGCGCCGCCTCTAAAAGATTCAGCACGCGAGGCAGCACGGCGAGCCTCTCCCGTGAAGCGGACGTTCATTCAAAATACTAGCTCAGCTCGATCGCGCTTTAGTGGTGGAGGGAAGTTCGGCCGCTGCGTTTTGTACTGTCGCGCTCGGTTTGGTTCGTTCCGTGGCACCCCCCGCTATACAGATGAAAGCGATGGTAGTTTCTCCTGTTTATGTCAAAGGACAAACAGTAAAAAAATCGAACTTGAGATCCCTTCAAGGATATGCAACCGCTGTCGGACCAGCTTAATGTCTCTCTCCACTCCGCAGGGACGGGACCGGTGGTCGTTAACCAAGAGGCACCTTCATCTGGGGCACGTTCAAATCGGACAGATTGAATCGAAAGTAAGTCTGTGAAAACACACTGGTAGGAATAGTCTAGATTACTTACAGGGTAATCATCGTTCGAGGGGAATTCGGTCGTGTTGAACTCAACAGGCACCGGGACAGTATCGCTAACGAGCTCCTTTCTGTGCAGAGTGCAGCCAGGCGACCGGCTACCGTGAGGATGTTAGAGTCGTCCCCTGACTGTTTGCGTGCTCTGTCGTTCGGCAGTGAGTCTTGCTGCTATATGGAGGGAAGGAATGAAGCAATTTGATGGCATTTATAGCCACCACATCACTTGCAGTTATAGACTCAGGGTCTGAAACCATGTATTTAAGATTTTTCTAATTAATTACTTAGGTTCCTCTTTCATCGGTACTAAGAAGGCTCATAAGCTTTTGCATGACACACATCATATCAGTTTGTTGTCGGAACAGAGATCCCTTCAGGATGTCTGCGTCCACTGTCTATGTGCGCCCACTCCTCTCGTGTCCATACTGAATATTTTAAAGGCGCGTGTCTCAGCAGTGGCCTGGATATCCAGATAAGACTATTTTGCGTAACTGAGAGGCGGTCGGCGTGTTGACCGTCTTTGCGTCACCGTATGTAGACCTGCTTAGCAGGTGCTTAAACAGGCCTCGGCAGGACTTCACCCCGTAAGTCCTCTGTCGTTCGCGCTAATAAAGTGTTCTTACTCCCAGCGGTGGAGCAGCTTCACAGGACGGAGAGAAGCGGGGCCATGCAGTGGCATCGGAAGGGAGGCTGCAGTTGGGGTGCCTGAAGAGGCCATGCATGGGTGGGGGGTCCAGAAAAGGGACCCAAAGTTGCAGTGTTTGGTTTTCAAGCAGACGAACATTTCCTTCAACTCACCTGGTGTTCTGAGGAGTTTCTATCCTCCACACCAACATCACGGAAAATTCATTTTGGCGAAAGATTTGTTTAATGTTTGAATCTGAAGATGGTTGCTGTTGTTATGCGTTGTCTGCCGTTTGAGTGAATCAACTCTGGGGAGTCCAGGAGGCTGGCCTGTGGGGAGAGGAGTGTTCCACCCCCACCCCCCTAACTGTCACTTCATTAGCTTAGAGATCAGTAATGAAAAGTGATCCTCAAATAACAGAGATCTGCTTTCCTCAGAGGCTAGGAGGAACACGCGCATGCATGCACGCACGCACGCACGCACACACACACGCACACACATACACACATACAGGCTACTCACTCAAACACAGGCAGACACGCATACACACACAACCACTTTCCTCAGGGCTCTCACAAGGAACAGATTGAATTATTGAGGATACTGGAAGCAGAGCTTTGTTGCTGTGTTCTCATCAGGGCCTAGATGATTCAACTTCCACCTCCTTCTTCCTTGACCCAGGAAGTCAGCCAGCTTGAACATCTGAAGACTGAAACAGCATCTTAATCAAAACAAGGAAGTTCAGATTTCATTGGACCAGAAATAACGCATCACTACAGGAACAAAACCCTGAATGAACTCATGGCTTTTTTTAAACGTTATCATTGACTTAATTACAACAAATGTCTTAAATCTATCTAGTGAAATTACGCACAATGACAACCAACTCTGTTGACATTAATCCTCTTAGGATAAATTTAGCTCATCTTGCCATCTACCATAATGCCTTCAGTTGTACAAAGCTGGCCCTGAGCTGGTGTCCATGAGCAATCCACAAAGGCTCATGGGTAATCAACGGACATGCTCATCCTTTGTGCATTCATTCTGTGGACAGGTGTAGTGCAGCAGATTAAGAGAGTGCAGGTTCAAATCCCCCGGCACATTGCTTTAGACAAAAGGTTTCTGTCATGCAAACAAATCACCATCCCATCCCACCCTCCCGCTTGTTGTAGAACCCCAGCAATGTCATACAGCTCAGGATGGGCTGTTCTGATGCTGTGAGGATGAAACCAAGGTCTGATAGGGCGTTAGGATCTGACCTGTCTACTAATAACTTGCTATGATTTGTCTGCAGACAGTTCCAGATAAACCTGTTAGAGCTCTGTCTGTCTGCCTCTCTCTAGAGGCTCCTTAATCGGTCTCTTTCTCACTCACCTGCTCGCTCTCTCTTTTTCTCTGTCTCTCTCCCTCCCCCTCTTTCTCTCTCTTGCTTGGTTGGTGATTGTGTCGTCTCATTAGAGTCTGTCCTCAAGTCTGGTCCATTCAGTCAAGAAGAGCCAGTGAGGCTTACTCATGTCTGCTTGTTTAACTGTCACTTTCTGTCTGTCTGCCTGTCTGCCTGCCTGCCTGCCTGCCTGTCTGTCGTCAGGTTATGGTGGTACAATGACTCAGCAGACAGAACGAATCACCAAGTTGTGTTTGCGTCTGTTGCTGTTGTCTCTGGTCTGTTTGACTGTTTGGATTTGTATTAACTGGGGATGGATATGATATGATTGTTGTGCGGTTGTGTTGTGTAATGAGGGGTTGTGGTGGGGTTGTGACATGGTTGTTGAGTGGTTATTGTGAGGTTGTGATGCAGTTTTGCTCTAGTTGTTTTGGTCCTGGAGCTACATGAGAATGACGTGTGTGTTTGTGTGTGTGTGTGTGTCTGTCCGTGTTTGTGTGTGTCCTTGTGTGTGTGTCTCTGTGTGTGGAAGCAAGAGATAGAGTATCAGAACCTTGATTGAGGAGGGAAACCTGTCTTATATCCTCTCTCCGTCACACTGGACGCACCACACATGTTTAATAGATCAGGTCTGACACACTTACACTGGCCTCCACCCACATCCTCAACACCCACATCCTTAACACCCACATCCTCACCACCCACATCCTTAAAACCCACATCCTCACCACCCACATCCTTAACACCCACATCCTTAACACCTACATCCTTTACACCCACATCCTCACCACCCACATCCTTAACACCCACATCCTCACCACTCACATCATTAACACCCACATCACCTCCTCTCCTGTCCTCTCCTGTCCCCTCTTCTCCTCTCCATCTTCCCGCACTAAAAGAGCAGTTCACCCAAAACACACCCTTGCTCCCATTTTCCTCTTGCCACCACCCTTCCCTGAGACCCCTATGCCTCGCCACCTCCCTCTCTTTCTCCTTCCCTTTTCCTTCCTTCCTTCCCTCCCTCCCCCTCCTCCTCTCCCTCCCTCTCTACAGTGGACAACAGGATTAATTATTGAGTCCAGGGCAGTGTAGCTCCGCACCAGTCTTACTAAAGACTAGTATCTAATGCTACTATTTCCCCTCTCTCTCTTGTCTCTGCTCCGTCTCACTCCCTCTCCCCCCTCTCTAGCGTCTCCTTCTCTCATCCCTTTGTCTTGTCCTCTTTCCCTCGTCTCTCGCCCATCCCCTCTCCGTTCGTCTACATTGCTCTCTTTCCCCTCTGTTTCATCGTCTCTCCCTCCTCCTCGCTCCCCTTTCCCTCCCCTCTCTCGCCCTCCATCTCTCTTTCCCTCTCCTCAGTCTAACTGACAGCGGAGCTCAGCAAGCCTGTCAGAAATAGCCCCCCCCCAATATACACAATTGGTGTGGGTCAATGTTCATCTGACACCCTGTTGTGGCCTGCCTCACCTTACAGTGTGTGTGTGTGTGTGTGTGTGTGTGTGTTATTTCCCCTCAGGTTAATCTCTGAAGCAGAGCAAGACCAGAAACCCAGACTAGAAGACCACGAGTGAATGACGACTAGTTAAAGACTACTAGTTAATGAGCTTTTGTTAAACAAGACTAGTTAATTTCTTCTACTTAAAGACTACTGGTTAAAAGTGTTCTACGTTAAAGACTATTAGTTAAAGACTATTAGTTAAAGACTGCTAGTCAAGGACTACTAGTTAAGGACTGAATGATAAGGACTTTAGTGTTCAGTGCTGTTGATAACTAAGCCCTGACTGGCCCAGCTCCCAGACCAGCTACATCATGTTCAGCACTAAACGGTGAGTCCAGCATCTGTTCTACTTCGATCAGCCAAACAGCCATGCTAACAGTCATTCAACCAGTCATGCTAACTGTCAGTCAGCAAGTTATGCTAACAGTCAGTTAGTCAGCTTGTCATGCTAACAGTCAGTGAGTCAGCTAGTCATGCTAACAGCGAGTCAGCTTGTCATGCTAACAGTCAGTGAGTCAGCTAGTCATGCTAACAGCGAGTCAGCTAGTCATGCTAACAGTCAGTCAGACAGCCATGCTATCAGTCAGTCAGCAAGTCATACTAACAGTTAGTCAGCCAGTCATACTATCAGTCAGTCAGCTAGTCATGCTAACAGTGAGTCAGCTAGTCATGCTATCAGTTAGTCAGCTAGTCATGCTAACAGTCAGTCAGCCAGCCAGTCATGCTATCAGACACTCAATCAGTCATGCAAAGAACTGTTAACCTATTCCAGTTCTGATACTTCCAGTGATTAAGGAGCCAGTAAGGACTTGTAGTTAAGGACTTGTAGCTGTATCAATGACTAATACTAGCAGTAGGGAGGCGTGTTCGTAGTGGTAACTGTGTCAATTAAGGTGTCAGGTTCAGTCCCACTGTAGTTCTGTTACCAGTAGGAGCTGTGATACTATCAATAGATACAAGTTTGATTCTGTTTGATTTGATGAATTGTGTGTTTATGTCTCTCTGGGACTTTGTCTTTTGCTCTCAATACTTTGATGTTAGATTGTTAGTGTGTGTGTGTGTGTGTGTGTGTGTGTATGTTGAATAATTCACTGTCACCACTCTGTCTATCAGAGTATGTTCAGAGTGGTGTGTACTCTGATTGCAGAGTGAAGAGTCTAACCATAGTTATTTAATCATTAATTAAATTATTATCTATTATTCATCTTAGACATTTTTGCTACTCCGAGGTTTACTGTATGACACTGTACAAGAGAGGAGTGAGAAAACAACTGAGAGGGAGAGGGAGTAAAAGGGAGAGAAGGAGTAAGAGGGAGCGAGATGAAGGTAGATAGGCTCACAATGTTACTACGGTACTACTGTTGATTACTACTAAGAAGAAAGGGTGGTAGAGAGACATGGATGAAGAGAAAGAGAGAGAGATTGGGGAATGAGAGAGAGAAAACAGAGAGTATCATCCTCTATGAAGCCATCTTTGAAAGCAGGAAACAGATGTGCATCTGGCTGTGTTGACTAGAGGCAAGCCTATATGTAGACAAGCCAGGCCTGCCTAAACAGATGGGAGAAATGGAGGACGGAGAGGATAGGGAGGCAGGGGGAGGGAGGGAGGCCCGGGAAACGTGCACAAAGTGCCAGGACACTTGACAGAGCTCTGAGCTGCAACACTGCTGCATCTCCGTACACATTCTTAGCATGGAGTTTAGCACAGCCTTAACAGCCCCCCCATTATAAAGCTAGGCTTCCCGCGCCCCCGATCCACCCACACCATGCTACCCCCCCCCCACACACACCCACAAACACACTCACAGTGCTGATAATTATGTCACACCAGAATAACCCATATGCCAGATTGCCCCTCCTCACCCCCATCCCCATTAACCATGTTCTGCCACTTCACTGCATCAGCTTTGCATGGCTATTTGTGTGTGTATACGTGTGCGTACGTGTGCACGTATGTAAGTGTGTGTGGAAGAGTAAATGTGTGAGTTAATGTGTGCGTGTGAGGCAACCAGCTGCTTGTTGTAAAATGTAGAACTGCTCCGTTCATTTACTGTATGATTTATGAGCCTTTATGAGTGGTTAGTACAAACATACACACACAGACCCATTCTGGATTGCTCTTTGTCTCTTGTTACCAATACCCCTACTAAGTTGTCTCTATCTTACACCTCCTTTCTTTCTTCATCCATCCAACAACCAACCTATCTTTCTACCTTCATATCCTTTTCTCTTTCCTTCTCTCTCTCCCTGCCTCCCTCCCTCTCCCTCTCTCTCTCCCTCTCTCTCTGTCTTTCTGTCTCTTTCTCTCTCACACTCTGTCTCTGTCTGTCTCCATCCCCCAGATTAAAGAAAAAGTCTCAGTCAGTGGATATCCCATGCGAGGGGTACCTGCAGGCCCGCGAAACCCCTTCCTCGCCCCTCGCCCGCTTCCTGCCCCAGGCTGTTGCCAGGGCAACCTGCGGCATCACGCCCGAGGCAAACAACACCACCAATCAGAAGCCCCGCAGCAGCCCGCGCCGTGGCGAGCTCAAGCGAGGCTACACCATCGGTGAGGAGCTGGGCGCCTTAAACCTGTCCTGGGGAGGGTGGGGGTTACCTGTGCATAGCTCCAACCTGAGAGGTGTGTAGCGGTACCTGTGTGCACATCTGGCTTTCGAAAACACACACACACATACACACCGACACACCGAAACCAGTCTGCCTAGCAAGGAGTGAACCTGGTTCTCCTACTACTACCAAGCCTTCCCATTATACCAGGAATCCATCCCTGTGGCCTCAGGATGTCAAGGTTATGTGTGTGACCGGCATAGGGGCCTCTGTAGTGTCGCAGTAGTACACAGACACATACTGTACACTCTCACATTCTTCCCCTCTCGCTCCCACCCTCTCTTCCTCTCTCTATCCTTCCCTTTCTCTCTGCCTCTTCACTCTTAAGGAGGAGAGAGGAGGAGAGGGAAAAAGAGGAGGAGAGAAGAGAGGTGTAGAGAAGATAGGAGCAGAGAGGACAGGAGCGGAGAGGAGGAGAGATAGAGAGAGGGTGACAGGCGTTTAGAGAGACGACGAGGGAGGAATCCAGGGTGGATCAGAACGAGATGGCATCTCCAGATGGTAGGAAGTTCAATCATCTGGCCTTGGGTGGCCTTGGAGGAGCAGCAGGAAGTGACATGAGCAGACAACAAGAACTAATGTACTGACACTCAGCAAGAACCTTCTCACTCTCTTTTCTCTCCTCTCTCTCTTTTGCTCCCTATTTGACGCTCCCCATTTCAGACTCATTATTATGCAGTCTCATGATGCTCGCTCTCTCTTTTCCCCACACTCTCCTCCTCACCCTCTCAAAAAAAATTATTTCTCAGTCTTTCATCTTTTCTCGCTCTCTTTCAACTCAGCTCTATGTGGTTTGAGTTAGACCCTTAGTTCAAGAGAGACCTGAGATGGTAAAGTGAGTTTATTTACAGATATAAATGCGTGTGTTTGGGCTTCGACCCAGAGGGCTATTATTAATCAAAGGTCGGCTGCCCTGCATAGAAGAAAACTCCTCCGTGGAGTCCAGACACTGGTGGTGGTGGCAGACAAGACACCTGGCGGCGACAGGGAGGTGGAGGATCGCGCACTTGATAGCATGGATAAACTAAACAGGGACAGAATCCTATTTAATAGGCAGGAAATCGTAGTGATAGGCTGGCAGCCACAATGAAGATTGACAGCATTCATTGATAGACATCAGCACTGGACAATGCTGAACCCAGATGACGCCCAATAGAAAGTACAGCACAAAGCTTCATGTCTCCTAAAGTTTTTCCCGGAGAACCCTTAATTAATCATTTTAGGTTAGAACTTTACTCCTGGTCCTGCTCTCTGAGGAGACATGAAAGTGACATCACAGTAATGCTGACCTCTAACTCATGTTCAGTCTTTATGTCTTGATGTCATTAACCAGAGTCCTTTTGCAGACAGACTTACTCTCATCCTACTGTTCATCCATCTCTTGACCATCATAGTAATCACTGGCACGTTGCTGGACAATACTGTATCCATGGAGACAGCAGTGGAGGAAGGCCATTGGTTGAGGAAGAGTTCATGTGAAAAATGATATAATACCAACACCAGCCAGCAGAGGAAGGTCAGCCATGATGGTGTGGATGCAGGGACCAATGTTCTGTTCTCTGTGCTGTCTTACTGACTGAGTAACACGGGTCAATGTCGTTTATTAAGAGAGGGGGGCAGATTTACCTGAAGATGCCATCTGTACTCTGCTCCGCTCTATTCAACTCTGTTCTGCTTTTCTCAGCTCTACTGTTCTCTGCACCTTACACTCCTCCAGATAGTTTCCCTTTTGCACCCTTCCGTGCTCTCTATTTGTGTCCCTCCCTCCCTCTCTTTCTCTCCCTCCACTTTCTTTCCCTATCTTTCCCACTCCGTCTCCCTTCGTCCCTCTTTCCGCTTGTCTTTAACAGTTTCTCGCATGTCTTTAACACAGCAGTTTGGTCCTGGTCACAACCTTTTGGTTTGTCTTACTAAACGTAAGTAACCAGAAAAAAGTAACCAACTCGGCCTTGGCTGTGCGGTCCTGTGACAGCAAAGTGAAACTAACAAACAAAAAACTTTCTCCAGTTCTCGTTAGGCAGCTGTCGTTCGTGTTGTGCAAATATTGCACTGTCTCACGGTCTAGTAGCACGTCTAATGTACTCATTTAGTTGTCACTTTCACTCAAAGGGGTACAGAGACGTCCACGGACAGCGCTCGCAACAACGTGACACAAAAAACAATTTCTTGTACTAGTTTTTCACCAATTATGGATTTTCTTTTGTCGATCACCGGGAAGAGCACGCGCCTGTCCAGCGGAAGCGAAGGGTCCTCATCCAACCCGAGCAGTCCTGTCTCCCCCACGAGAGATATCGTTTTCATAAACTCTCACGCGGGAGATCTCAAATACAACACCGGGCTGTTGAGCAGAGTCGTGCGGGACTGCTCCCCAGGTTGGTTGCAGCTGAAATCCTGTGCGCCGGCAAGTGCGCTTCTAGTTGACGGACTGAGGAAGTAGACACATATCGTTCCTTCCAGAACGTTCACCAATTAATCGTCACTTTGTTTTATAGTGATAATTCGGTGTAATTGAGCTCAGCTTGTTGGCACTTTGCATTGTACCTACAGGCATGCATGTAGCCTTTTGAACTGAACTATGTTTGAGCGTCTGGTCGCACGCCAAATCACACGGCACTGCTCAGGTGGATAAACATTAGGCAAACAAAAGCACTTGATTTTCTAAATGTATTTTGCAGACTATATACTGGTACGGTATTCTGATTGTATATCTATTTTGTAACCCCTGCTATGTTGCCTGTTTTAACCCCAAAATGGTCTGCTCGCTAAATTATTGATAGCACTTTGTTGTATCCAGGTTTGGAATAGTGTTAGAAGTATGAAGAGCAGGAAGGGGGGAGGGTTCCACAAGGCCGTTGATTGACTCAGAAGTTGTTCTAGCTGAGTCAAGGAGTGGTCTGTATTGACCAAGTTCAGTGTCTATCCATATCTCCGATAACTATCCATATCTCAGCCTAGCAGGTTCCATGCAACAACTGCTGTAGAATATATGATTATAGTTGTAAGGCCAATAAGTAAAGAGATTAGTAAGTGCACATAGACAGAGACAGGCAGGCAGGTAAGCAGGTAAACAAGCTTTGAGACAGAGAGAGACAGGCTGGTAAACAGGATTTGAGACAGAGAGACAGGCAGGCAGGCAGTTAATCAAGCTTTGAGACAGAGACAGAGAGACAGGCAGGTAGGAAGACAAGTGGAGAACATGCCCCCTGTGGCATTCTGGCACACACCCCCAACCTCAGCAAGTGTGGCCACATATCTCACTTCCTATTACACCGCTGCAGTTCCTCTCCTTGCCAGAACATGTGACCTGGGAACCATATCCGGGCCCTATCATGTGGTTTAATACAGTTTAATATGGTCTCAGATCTACTATAATATAGGATTACATGGTCTTTCTTTTTATATGGTCTTGGCCTTACAATATCTCCTGCACTAGGCATGGTCATATCTGCTCTTACAAGATGATCTTACATGGTCTTATTAGATCTTACATTGTATTATGTATGGTCTTATAAGGTCTTATAAACTCTTAATATGGTAATACAGGGTCTTCTGTGGTCTTACCATGTGTTGAGAGGGTAGGGTGAATGTAGGAGGTGTTGAGTGTGCTGCAGGTGGGAGATGTTTGGGAGTAGCTTGATAGGGGGAGGAAAGGGGCCCCTCTCCCTGACCCCCTCCTTTTCTGGCCCCTTGGCCCCGTGTAACAGAGGCATCTGGTGCCCCGTGTCATCAGAGCTGCTTAACCTGCTACAGCACCAGGGGAGTCAGGGAGCTACTAAGAATAGAGCTCTGAGGTAGTGTGTGTGTGTGGGTGTGGGTGTGTGTGTGTGTGTGTGTGCTGGATGCACTTGGGGAGGAGGAGATCAGGGTGTGTGTGTGGTGTGCCAGGATAGACTTCGAGGGAGGACCACAGGGAAGGAGAGGAGAAGGGGGAGGAGAGAGAGAGTGGTGAAGGAGGAAGGGAGGGAAGAGGGAGGGTGAGAAAGGAGAGAGGAGGGGAGGAGAGCTGGGGGAAGATGAGGGAAGGTACGCCGAGAAGAGGGGAGCGAGCGAAAGAAAAAGGTGGGAGGGAGAAGCAAATGATGGAGGAAGGAAAGGATCAAAGGAGGCAGTAAGACGAGGCTGAGGAAAGAGGAGGGGGAATGGAGGGCGGGCGAGAAGAGGAGGGGGGGTGGCTGTAAGGACGGATGGAAGGGAGAGTTGCCGCTGTGTTTCCTGTCATTCTGTGGTCTCTCTCCCCTATCTCCCTAGCTTGCTCTCCTCTCGCCTGGCAGGACACGCCCTCACAGCCTGACTCGCTCACATGGAGCACTTTACCTAGACATGACTTCCTTTAGCGCCCGCTCCTGTCCAGATCCAACCGTGCACAGTCCATGCAGATTACAATTTAAGATCGAGGATGAGATGTTCACAGTTCTAACAGAGTTTTGGCGTTCACAGTCCAGGAATGGTTTATCTTGTGACAGTTGAGGCATCGCATCACAGCTAGCAGGCACGGTGCAAAATAAATATCTCGGCTATGATAGAACATCTGGCAACTTCACAAACACGGTTTATCGGCACACAGCTATTTCAGCTTTAACAGATCTGCAGCTATGCTGTACCTTGAACAGTGTACGTGTCACAAAACTAGATTGCTGACCGCAGAGATTGTCTCTTTGTGTGTGTGTGTTTGTGTTTATGCAGACAAAAGTGTGTTTGTGTGCAGTTGTGTGCTTTTGTGTGTCTGCTTGTTTAAAGATGCAATAGGCAGTATTTTGGAAGGTAGGATCAGTAAAAACAAAAATATATTTTTCTTTTGTGTGAGCTAATGAGGCCCTCTGGGGTTGCCAGCGGATTGTACTTTTATAATGGTTGATGTGTTTTATAGGTTCAGAGTTTGGGAAAACAGGACATTCAATGTTCTCCTCCATTTTTGAGTTCCCACATGTGTGTGTGTGTGTGTGTGTGTGTGAAACAGCCCAGTGTGAGTCCGGTCAGGTTGCATTACTGCATGTCCAGCTCTCAGAAAGATGAATGAAGGTTCTAGAACTCCAGGAACCAATGGGCTGCCCCTAGAGACAGAATTAGTGAGAGTCTTCCTGGCAGACAGCTTCCTGGTCCTAGTGGCCTCACACGTCCACACAGGGACTGGGTTCATGTATCTGTCGGAACACAGGAGCGTGGCTGGACAGAGGAGACACAGAGAGGGAAGCATATCTAAACACTTGGTGCAGAAGTGTTGCTAATACAATTATAGAAAGCCTTTGAAACGTTGTGTACTGTAATGATTTTTCATTTGAACACTTACAGGTGTTGGTGGATAGGTGAATAGTTTCCTTGGTGTCCAATAGGATTATACAGCCACTCACAGTCACTACTTCCTCGTAGCAACCAGCAACTACTTCCTCATAGCAACAATAGGTCACTCACCGTGCTTGGCTCGACAGAGAAACAGCACCACAGGTGCTGTAACACACACTCATACACATACACACACACACAAACATGCAGGTACACACACATCAACACATGCATGTACACATATATGTACATGCATCTATGTACACACACATGAATACCACACACACAACTTGTTTCTCCTGATGACGGTTTCTTCAGGGGCACCTGTTATGAAGTTAACATCCCAATTAGTAACAAAACCAGCCCCCACTACCCTAGAGGGTTAGCCAACATTACCCATAAAACCCCAGTGGCTTGGCCTACAAAACCCAGAACACCCTGGGGTATCAACACTTAGTAATACACACAATGCTCAGCTTGACGTCAGCAACAACTAAGAGAAGGTGGGGAAAGTGGAAGACGAAAGAAGGGGGAGGGCAGGAAGGTAAGAGAAAGGAAGAGGGAGAGAGAGACAGGGATGTAGATGGGAGAGGAAGACTGAGTAGACATTGAGTCAGATTGAGAGGGAGGAAGGAAGGGAGAGAGAGAGAGAGAGAGAGAGAGAGCGAGAAAGGGAGGGCAAGAGAGAGAGGAAGGGAGAGAGAAAAAGAGAGAGGGACAAAGGGAGGGAGGGCGTGAGAGAGGGAGAGGTAGGGGAAGGGATGGATGGAGAGAGAGATAGGGAGCAGGGACGTGTGTTAAAGGGACAGAAGCATGTGGGAGGATAGCTGAACCACAGACAGATAGACAAGTGTTAAAACGCTGAACACAGACAGACTAAGAGTCGGGGACAGATTTACAGTCAGGTAGACAGACAAAGAGAGAGAGAGGAAAGGAGTGAGAGAGACAGAGAGAGGGAGGGAGAGAGGATTTGGTTGAGAACAGGTAGAGAAGGGGTCCAGCAGGGCAGGAGCCAGAGAAATAGAGGGAAGACAGAGGTAGAAGTACAGAGAGACAAAGAGGCAGGAACAGAGAGCGAGAGAGTGCAACCATCAGAGAAACAGAGAGAGAGAGAGAGTGAGAGTGCGACCGTCAGAGAAACAGAGACAGAACGAGAGTGTGACTGTCAGAGAAACAGGGAGAGAGAGAGAAAGAGAGAGAGAGAGAGAGAGGGAGAGAGAGTGTGACCGTCAGCGAGAGAGAGGGAGAGAGAGTGCGACCATCAGAGAAACAGAGAGAGAGAGAGTGAGAGAGAGTGCGACCGTCAGAGAAACAGAGAGAGAACGAGAGTGCGACTGTCAGAGAAACAGGGAGAGAGAAAGAGTGTGACCGTCAGCGAGAGAGAGGGAGAGAGAGTGCGACCATCAGAGAAACAGAGAGAGAGAGAGAGAGAGAGTGAGAGAGAGTGCGACCGTCAGAGAAACAGAGAGAGAGAGGGAGAGGCAGCAATGAGATGCAGCCAGCCAGAGAGACCATCTGTTAGTGCTAGCCTGGTTAGCGCTGTTAGCTCCTTCGGTCACATGCTCTGGGCTCCCGGCAGCCGTTGCTAGCAGGATGAGGCGTCGAGAGCGCAGGGCTGCCAGTGTAACGAGGACTCGTGTGCTTCCAGATGCCGGCCAGAAGAAGAAGACGGACGCCAGGGATGCCCGCCGCATGTCCTTCCAGAGACCACGCGGAACCATGGAATATTCTGTGAGTCCCGGCGTCATGGATGATCTCTCTCTCTCTCTGTCCTCTCTCTGTCCTCTCTCCTCGTTCTCTCCTTGTGTCCCGTGTCCTGTTCTCTCCCACTCCCCTCGCTCTCCCCTTCTCTTTCTCCGTACATGTGGTCTTTGTTTACATGTGGAAGGGGCTGTACAGCTGCTTACTGTGTGTTTGCATATGCTTCTTCCTCGCACTCTCTCTCTCTCTCTCCCGCTTATTCCGCCTGCCTCTCATTTTTCTTTCCACGCCACTGTCTCTTTCCTCCATCCATTCATCCCTCTCTCCACACATCCTCTCTCCCTCCCCATGTGTGAAAGATGACTTGGTATTGTTTTGAGAGATCATTTTCAAGTGACTCACAGGTCTCCCCTGTGTGTATGTGTGTGTGTGTATGTGTGTGTGTGTGAGAGAGAGAGAGAGAGAGAGAGAGGGAGAGGGAGAGAGAGCTTGTTCTGCGTTCTATGACCCCTCCTCTAAAATGCATCATCATTGATTCCACAGCTAGCGAGAAACACAGTGAAAGAGAGAGAAAGGGAGAGGGGAGAGAGGGAGTCCGCATAAAAGAGAGGGAGTGAGAAAGAGGGAAATAGAGGAAGTGAGAGTGATGGGAAGGAAGAAAAGGAGTGAAAAGGGAAGGGGGAGGGAGGGTAGGTAGTAGAGAGGGAGAGAGAGATTAGAGAGAGAGAGAGAGAAAGGGGGAGAGAGAAGGGTGTAGAGGAAAGGAGGGGGAAAAGGAGGAGACAAATAGAGAGATCACATTCCTGCTCTTCAGTTGACCCTCCCTCCCCAGGCTCCCTGGTGACAGCCAGGCTAACCAATCAGAGGGTTAGAGGGAGGGATGACCAGCGAAGGATCGTCTTATCGTAGAAGCAGACCAGACCTCTCAAACCCACACAGCCAATTAGGAGCCCTGCCCATGCTTATTCTAGTCAGTGTGGTTGGTCGACAGCAGGGACTGTATGAGGAGGATGGATCAATGGCGGAAAGATCAGATCCTTTTACTGACTGCAGGACAGATCTTTTCATTTTGGTCGTCAGCTCACAATGTTCAATAATACATTAGACTCAGTCCCAGAACACATACAGTATCGCAAGCAATGTAGTTGAAGAAATGCAGTCTGACCAGCCACAGATGAATGATAGTGGATATCAGGAAACTAGCACTGACCTGGGTCTTCCGGCCTGCGTCTGTTGTTTGCTTCTTATGTGACCGGAAGACCCAGTTGATGGATGAACCACCCAATTTTGTTTCCTGTTCTGAGCCGACGTAAGCAGCAACACGGAAAATAAACAAAAGATTCAAAAGCAGTCTAGTAAAGCGAACAAATCCCACTTACTCCCAAGCCCAAATAAGGATTCGTTCAAAAGAAATGAATCGTTGGACGACCCATCGCATGCCTAGATCAGAGAGGACAACGTTCTGGGTTCTGGGTGAACAATGTGGTTCTGCGGGAAATGGCTGATTCATCTGTGGTGTTCTGAGAGGGATAGGGTTCTGTATGGATTGGTGGCTCTGCTGTGAGAGGGTCTAGTAGTCCATCTGTTACAGGTCCACTTACAGCAGCTACTGTGCATGTGGAGGATGTAGAGAGGGTGAGAGAGCAGCCCTTCAGCTGGCTATATGGAGGTAATGGGGGCAGGTGGGGGGAGGGGAGGGGGCAAGAGTGGGGGGGAATTGATCAACTGGTCATTTGAGCCTTGGTCTAAGGTGAAGTCCCTCAGGGACTGCTCTGATTGGCTAATGGGACAGGAAGTCAATAAAATGTGAAGAATGTGATGAGAGAACGTCCCTGTTCTTCCCTCCTCTCTCCTCTCCCCTCCTCTCCTCCTCTCCACTCCTCCTCTCATTACCTCCTTTCCTCCCCTCCTCTCATTATCTCCTTTCTCCTCTCCGATGAGTGTGTCACTCACATCTGTGGTTTTCCAGGTTTACCCTGGAGGGTCTGCACGAGTTAAGGTGTGTGCGTGTGTGTGTGTGTGTGTGTGGTGTAGGTGGAGTCACGGGACACCCTGAACAGCATCGCACTCAAGTTTGACACCACTCCTAACGAGCTGGTTCAGCTCAACAAGCTGTTTTCCCGAGCTGTCGTTCCTGGGAAGGTAGGACACACACACACACACACAACACACACACACACACACAACACACAACACATAAACAGGCACATACACATACAACACATTAACAGGCAGGCTTATATTCACACACACATACAGGAGACTAACACACGTACAAAGAAGCTTACACGCACACAGACACACACACAGGCGACACATACACAAAACATACCCAGGTAGGCATACACACACTTAAAAGACACAAACACTCACATACACACGTACACACATTCTGTGTTTGCAGGTGCTAACTGTGTTTCTGTTATTGCGTGTTTGCAGGTGAAAGCTGTGGTTGTGTTATTGCGTGTTTGCAGGTGCTGTATGTTCCAGACCCAAACTATGTCTCCAGTCCTGAGAGCTCTCCCTCTCTCAGCCCCGTTAGCCCTCTCTCACCTACATCCTCTGACACTGACCAGGCCAAGGTACTTCCCCATACTACATTACCCACAATCCCGCTGTCACTATCTCCCCATCAGACCCCTGTACCAAGCCTTTTCAACAACATATGCACAAGTGACGTGACGTGACGTATTGTCAAGTATGGTTGCCCATACTCGAAATTTACCTCTGCATTTAACCCATCCAAGTGCACACACATCAGTGAGTAGTGGGCAACCGCACGCACACACAGTGAACATACACCCGGAGCAGTGGGCAGCTATTGCTCCAGCGCCCGGGAAGCAATTGGGGGTTCGGTGCTTTGCTCAAGGGCACCTCAGTCATGGTATCGAAGGCAGAGAGAGTGCTGTTTATTCACAATCCCCACCTTCAATTCCTGCAGGTGTGAGAATCAAACCAGCAACTTGCAGGTTACAAGCCCAACTCCCTAACCATTAGGCCACGACTTCCCGCAAAACGACAAAACTGACAAACGCACAATCACATCAAGTCCAATCCAGCAGTATAGGATCTGAGAGAAAGGGTCAGACACTCTCAATCACACATGCACTAACACACACACACTCACTTTCAATAACACACAAACAAGACACATCAACACACACACACAGACGTGCATCCACCCTCCAGGGGATGAGCAATTATTCACCCAGAGAAAAGAACATTCAATAAGGCTGCAAAAGATCGTTCTACTCGTGGTTTCACCCAGGAGTGCTATCAGGTATCAGACAGGGCTGGAATGAACCAACACTGTGTATTAGTGCGATAGATACTGTCTATGTGGTGAATGAGTGTGTTGTGTATGTGATAGATACTATATGTGTCTTGTATGAGTGTGTTGTGTATGTGATAGATACTATATGCGTGTTGTATGAGTGTGTTGTGTATGTGATAGATACTGCATATATGTTGTATGAATGTGTTGTGTATGTGATAGATACTGTGTGTGCATATTGTGTTGTGTTTGCAATATTTGCTTTGTGTATTTGTGTGATAGGTACTATGAGTCCTGGCTAAAGCTAGAAGCTAATTGGCTCCTAAAGTCGCAGCTTGAGGTGATGGGCTAGAGAATACAGTTGGATCAGTTGGAGAGAGGGAGAGAGAAAGAGAGGGAAGAGTAGAGGTTTGAAAAGAGAGAAAGGGAGAGGGATGAGAAGAGAAAGAAGGAAGAGACCTGGAGAGATGGAGAGGGAGATCGGTGGAAGAATGTGCAGATGGACAGAGACACAAAGAAAGAGAAGAGATAAAGAGGGGCAGAGAGAGAGATAATGGACAAGGTAGGGTAGAACAGCTGGACAAAAGGCAACCAGAGATCGTGGGAGAGACAGACAGGGGGACTGATGCACAGGAGGAGAGAGAAAGAGAGAGGGAGGGAGAAAGGGAACTGGATGACAAGAATGAGAGGAAGAAGACAAAGAAAACAGAGAGGAAGGAGAGAAAGAAAGAGTGATAAAAACGTTCAACACAAAGCAACGTTGTGTGTCAGCTGGACAGTTAACTTACCTGGTTATGTCGCATGTCTTGCCTTTATGGAGAAAACTGCTATGATTGGTTGTGTCTTGAGCTGCACTGTATGAGTTTAGCCACTGGAGGGCAGTAGAGTTGTCAACAAACAAACATCATTGATCTCTGTCTTGAATTCCTTGCATTACTGGTTTATGTGGTAGCTGGATAACTTACTGTCTGGTTGAATGGCTGGTCCACAGTTGACTGGTTGAATGGTTGGTTAGCTGAATGGTTGACTGAATGGAGGACAAGCTTTTGCAGACTGACTTGCTGTTTGTCTGACTGGCTGGCTGGTTGTCAGGTTGGTGCTGTGTTGCCGGAGGTGATTGGTGCTGAGTCTGTAGGCTGGGCCAGGTAACCTGCAGACACACACACAGTCACACATCATACACACGTGCACACACACACACATCACCCTCACACACCTCCAGATGGTCTTGAGGTCTGTCAGGTCACCAGGGGGCTTTACACTTCCTCAGTGATTCATCTACGACACTCACACATACACACACACACACATATTTCAAACACACGTCATACACATACAGAATCACATACATACAGCACATAGCACAAACACACGTCATACAAACATACCTACACGCACACACACCAACTGGTATCACACTCCCTCCCAGGCAACCACATCCATGTCATACATTTAGAAGGCCTTATACTGCAGTATGTGTGCCATACAGTACCTTCATACACACGCACTCAGACTCATAAGTACTAGAATAATGTGGAACATTGATGTCACGTTCTGAACACAGCTCTCCATCTGAGAAACAGTCAGCCATACATGCTGTTCCTCTCGCACCATCTCTACCAGGTCAGGCACCCGACATTTGCCTGACTGCTTGACTGACTGGCTAGCAGACTGACTTGGAAGGATGGCTTACTTGGCTAGCCAGCTAGCTGGCTTGCTGCCTAGCTGGATAGTTGGCTAGCCGACTGCTAATTTGTCCATTCGCCACCTCTTTCTCATCTGTTGTTTGACGTCCAGGACTGTGAAGCATCCCAGCGGCGGGACGCCCCAACCCAGCACCGCCCAGCCCGGGTGGTGTCTTCCACGTCTGAGGAGGAGGAGGCCCTCACGGAAAAGTTCCTCAAGATCAACTGCAAGTACATCACTGACGGCAAGGTGATTCTCTCCAAGATGTTCCTGGAGCGTGCCAGTCAGCTAGCACCAGTCAGCTAACACACACACTGGCTAGTTAGATGTACACCAGTCAACTGGCTGTATACTGGTTACTGTAGCTAGTAGCAGTCAGCTGGCTGTATACTGGTTACTGTAGCTAGCAGCAGTCACCTAGTGGTACACTGGTTACAGTAGCTAGCAGCAGTCAGCTAGTTGTATACTGGTTAGCTTGTTGCAAAAAGCTGTACCTCACCAGGTGATGATTCCTTATCCATTCTATAGGCAAGTCAGTGTAAAGATCAATACAGACACCATTTCCAATCATGGTATGAGGAATATACATATTCTTTGAAGTATAGGTAATCATGCAAATTGTCCTGTGTTATTAATGATGGTATATTTCTGGTTATCATATATCGGCTTGTGGAAATGAGTGCTAGTTTTTGAGAAACCTAGTTAGACAGCATTCGAACATATGTTTGCTTATTGTCCAGGGTGTGGTCAGCGGCGTGCTTCTGGTGACCCCCAGCAACATCATGTTCGACCCCCACAAGGCAGACGTGCTGGTGCAGCAGCGTGGCTGTGCTGAGTACGGCATCATGTGTCCGCTGGAGGAGCTGCTGTCGGCCGCTATGTGTACCGAGGTCACAGACGCCAGGATCAAGGAGTTTGTCCCCCCGTAAGTCACCCGGTGACCCCCGTGTGACCCCTGTGATCTGTAGTGGAGCCTTTACTGCTGTTGAAGTGTCACTTTATGTTATGCGTGTGTGTCTGTGTGGGCATATTTGTGTGTGTGTCTGTGTTTCTTCAGAGATCTGGAGTTGCCTGCATCAGTCCCAGAGCCCACCCAGATGAGGAGGGTTGCCCGTAGCAACCTGGAGGATGCTGCACAGCGTGCAAAAGATGCTGGGAATGACAGTGCCAGTACGGCGCCACGCAGCACCGAGGCCTCGCTCTCTGAGGATGTCTTCACTGAGTCGGAGATCTCGCCCGTCCGAGACGACCCTGACCCATCCTCCGACGAACTCCGCCGCCTCAGATCCTCCGGAGCCTCCTCCGAGTCCGTCCAGACAATCAACCAGGCTGACCCCCCCTCCAACACCACCACCCCTGCCCCAGACGCCCACAGCCCCAGTCACACACCCAGGCAAACCCTAGGCTCAGACGAAGCCTGCAGGAGAGAGGGGTCCACGTTGGACTGCCAAGCCCAACAAGGGGAACCTTCAGTTGGGAGGGGGGGGCAGACTACTGGTACTGGAGCAAGTGAGGGGGAGGCTCACTCCACCCCAGAGTCGCAAGCATTAGACAGTATAGAAGCTAAAAAACAAAACCAGTCTGGGGTCCAGACCCAGAACCAGACAAGGGACCAGAACCAAGAAAAGGACCAAACCCAGGACCAGAACCAGAGCCAAACTGGGGATCAGAACCAGGAATCACAATCAGGCCTAGAACAACTCAGAAAGCTTTGGAAAAGCCACACAACGCAGTCAACCAATGAGCAGGAGGATGCGGATCAGCTGACAGTCATAGAGGCTGCCCCAACCACTCAGGAGAGGCCAGGAGCAGGACAAGGTAGAGCCATAGGGCATTCACATATGCAGCGGCACCGCAAGTTGTAATGCATTTTCAAAATTAAAATGAATTAATTAAACCTTTTAGTGCTTGGGAGCACCAACCAATCAGAGGACCCCATATAGAAACATGTGATTTTTTCTCTCTCAACGACATTTTCTCGTTGTTTCTAATTGTCCCGGTGCTGTACATTATATTTTTGTATGATTACCGACACCACTTTAGCCATCTCTCTTTAATCTGTTTATGGTGAAAGAAGACAAACAAAAAAGGGCTCTAATAGCTAACGAACGTAACCAGCTAGCTAGCTGCACATAGCTTCTAACTTAGTCTCGCACAGAGATTTGATGTCATGTAAGCAAAGCGATGCAAAGGTAAACGAGTGAATGACTTACGAGCTGCATTGCTGATCAATTTGATCATGTTGTCAGTCTACAGAATCCAGCCTACTTCTGTATCCTTGTGACCAGACATGACCAGATGTTGAATGATCATCAGCTGCCCCTCCCTTGCCTTCTCCTCTACCCACACCTCCCCTCCCTCCCAGCTTCACCTGCCCCCAAGGACAGGAGGAGGCCCCGGGGCCTCAGGTTCCTGTGTCTGCGTGTGGGCCGGCCCATGAGGAGAACCTTCCTGTCCCAGGCCAGCGCCTCCATGCACCAGTACGCTCAGAGGGACCGCAAGAAGCATGAGTACTGGTTCGCCTTCCCCCCCGACAGGTGAGGCTGGGCAGGTTCATAAATAGACACATATATATGCATGTATACGTGCACACACATAAATGCCCGAATACACACATATGTACTGTATGTATCTACACACACAAACACACTTACAGGTGTGTGAAGGTAGAAGGGAGGGTGAGAGTAAAGGTGATGGTAGATGTGTGGGTGTCGGTGAAGGGGAGTGTGAGGGTGGAGGTAAGTGCTCAGTCAGCTGAACCTATAGCAAGATGGCGGTGGGCTTCAGACTACAAACAAAGAAAGCTTTCAACATCTTAATTGCCCTGCGTGTCCTTTAAATCATGGCTGTGCATTTATGTGTGCATTTGTGTGTGTATGCGTTTGTGTGTGTGTGCACATGCCTATGTGTGCGTGTAACCGTTTGGTGCTTGTTTGTGTTTGACTGGCATGGCAAGTTCTCTGTGTAACCTGATTAGTGTTGCTGAGAGTGCTAGATTGTGTGTTTGAACGGGGACAGTAAATCAGCCTAACGTGCCCTAACAACCTGGGTCTCTTATTCTGTTACAAAGAGAGAGAGAGAGAGAGCAAGGGAGAGAGAGAGAGAGAGAGAGAGAGAGAGAGAGAGATGGAAAAAGTGAAAAGGGCGGAGAGCAGTACGGGATGAGCAGATGTTTTCTCCTTCTTTGAGACAATGATTCCACTGTCTTATCTCTCTCTCACATAAACACACACATAAATGCTCATCCATGATTTAAAGGACACTCAGGGCAATTAAGATGTTGAAAGCTTTCCTTGTTTCCCGTCAAAACTTACTGTCATGTCTGACAGCTTGATGAAGGGTGACTTTCTGAGATCACTCAGGTCTTTCTGTATGTGCCCATATACTGTGGTGGGAGGAGGGGGTGGGAGAGTCTGTGAGCGTGTCACTTCCTGTCCTTTGAGGATCAACCCCTGTCCTCTGAGCCGGGCATTCTTCTATGGTACCTGCTCTCCGCAGATCGGACCACCTGTACGGCTTCTTCGTCCAATGGAGCCCAGACATGTACGGGGAGGAGGTCAGGGAGGGGCCGCGGGAACCCGGTTTTGTGGTGGTCAAGAAGAACCGCGAGGTGGAAACAGGCTCTGAGGAACCCCCGGTTCCAGACATCACCTCCAAAGACTGGGAGGTAAGAAACCTAGGATGTACTTATTAAAAACAACAAAAAAAGTTTTTTTGTGAGGTGAATCATGGTTAAATAAATAATCACCTTTATTTATTGTTGACACGTACCTGTATTGGGGAGATATATCCATGATAGATTCAGGATATTTAGTATTTTTAGCAGAAATACAAAATGCCCATGGAGGATTTCATGACCCCTGCACTTATGAACTACCAACAAAAACAACCACGTAACTCTAATCAGCAACAACAACGGACTGTCTGGACACTTGCTTAACAACAGCCTCACATTCTGTGAAATGATCTGGCCAGTCAGCAGATGTGGCAGGTTGTACTTGCTGATATAAAAAAATCCCCCAAGCTTACGTACAGACGCACGCAGGACAGAACCTTGACTAACTGCTTGCCATGGGTCTGGGGCTGGAGGGTGTCTAATGGTTGTCATGGTACCGCCATCCAAGTGAACTGTGGCCCAAATATGGTTCTTCAGTAACCTGGTTTAGACAAGCAAACAAGAGTGCACTGTTAGGCTCACTTATCAGGGCATTCGGATAATTGATTGAAACTTTGGAAAATCTCAACTTAAAGGGGTCCACTTGTTTACACACTGTATGTGAAGTGAGCATGATTGGAAAATGGCTAAAAAATTGACAAGTCATCAAATTATTATTATTATTATTTTAATAATTGATTTGTTGGCTAGTGTGTTAAATGTGTCCTTACTATTTGTGTGCGTGCATGGAATTGTGTGTGTGCTGTCTGCCAGTGTTTAATCTATGTTCCAGTTTGTTTCTGTTTTAAAATGACATATTTTCTCTGTTTGAGTGGACAATGGTGAACGGTATGTAATGTCTCGTGTTTATCTTGTTTCTCTCTTTCTCTCTCACTCTTTCTCTCGCTCTCTATCTCTCTCTCTCCGTGTGCGTGCGCAACCGTAAAATAGTGTATTTAATGCAAGGCAATGATTGCAAACTCTATTTTAAGAAGAACAAATATGTATTTGGTGGTGTGCGAGGAAATATCTCTCTAATACTTCGGTGAAGTTAAGTGGGAATACAAAGTAAATAAAAAAATATTCCTCTACAAGCGGACCTGTCTTCAAGGATAAACGACCAATCAGAGACGACGTTTCCCTTGTTCACAAATCTTATTGGCTTCGCCTCGGCTATTTTTTAGGCCAACCTTTCAAAGACAGTTCGCCCACTCAACTCTTCTAATGTTGAGAGGGATGGTTTCAGCTCTGTCAAAGTATTACACGGCAGCGTACATGACGAGAAAGCAAAACTTTGTTGCAGGTTATAAATTGTAAAGTGTTCATTAAACCAACGAGGATGCTGAATATGCTGTTTTCCAGACGCGTCAAGGAAGCGCCTTACCTCGCGCCCGAGTACAGCTTTGTGGTATAAATCTTACACTTTTAGCCTCTTGCCTTGAGACAAAGTAACAAACTTGAGAAAAGTGTTGTGGGCGGTTGTTTTGTCTTGTTTGTTTGGAAATACTTCAAGTGTTGTCTATTTCATTGACTCGAATGTTTAAATTAAGCAGCGAATCGCTTTTTTTGTCAACACAGTTGATGTGAGTAATCTTCGCGAATACAACGAACAAGTTATAGACCATTGATCATGCAAGACACTTGACTCAGATCTTAGCCTACGTTTGCTAGATATATAGAGGATCATTTAGATCCGTGCTTTGAATTTTCACAGGCAACTACTTGCAAGATTTGTTGTAGCTAGTTGCAGTCTTTCAGCGTGAAGAGGAGGCGCACCCCCCCCCCCCCCCCCCCTCCCCCCCTGAAATTGCCCCAATGCGCCTGCTAATCTCGGCGCGGCAGCGATATAAAGTTCCAGGGCAGCACGGATGTGCCATGGAGATATTTACTTTTTGTGTCATGTGTAAACATTGAAAGTGCAGTAATCTCCCCATAAAAGCCTACTTCTTGGCTACGTTTTGGTCTTTGAGTTTAATTCTGGTGTCAATGTTTTTGCAGTGATGGCTCAGCGCCATGGCAACTAAAACTGCTGTAGGTTGGAGATGCATACCAGTCTGGAACATTGCCGTCGGTTGTTGATGTCTCATGGATGCTGGGGTATCGTTTGTTGTTGTTATTCTTGTTGTAATTGGGTCATGCAGAGCTTGCACTCTAGGTTACATGTTAGAGAGACAGACAGAGGCAAAGCCAGAGAGACCGCCAAGCCAGCTTTTCTTCAAGATGTTAGCCTACGATACGAACTATAGCCAATTGGCGAGGCAAGTTTCTTGGCACAAATTTAAATGTAATTTCGTTGAGCGTGAGAATATGATGACTAAGTTCCGTTTTCCAGTTGGCATATTTGCCGTGTCCATCATGACTGGCTAGTCGTTGAGTGTGAATTTGACCTGATTCCTTTAATCGAACAGATACAATCACATGGCTCTGTTTCTCCCGCAGTTGAAATCTTAACAACATTATAACTTTATTAGCGTGTTTGAAGAAATTAACTGGCATGGCATTACCATGCTCTCTCTCTCTCTCTCTCTCTCTCTCTCTCTCTCTCTCTCTCACAGACTTACCTTGCTGATCTGATTAAGAACTCTTGTCAGATTTAGCAGCAAACACCACATTGCTTCTCGATGCAATGATATTGGTGTGGGCAAAACTAGGTCTGGCTTGGTTTCTACCTTTTAGTTAAAACCTGATTTATTCCAAGATGGCCCAAGTATGAATTTATGGTCTGGTTTAACCCTGGTCCAGCCTGGCTTTAGGGCTAGGTTCTATACAGACTTGGGATCCTATGCCTTGCACTTTTTACATTTCAGAAACGCCTCTTTAGCCAGCCATTTCTCCAACAAGCTTTTAATATGTTATTAATACAGCTGATGGGCCGCATCTGCTAACCTCCACGCTCCAAACAGGGCTAATCACCCATAACCATGTCCATACTGGGAAAGCACCAACTGACACACATTTGTTTAGGATGCATCCGCAGGTCAACAGGTCCGCAGAGTCAGAAGTTCCCCCGCTGACAGTCGCGTTAGATAACAGCTCGAATGAATAGACGTTCTTCATAATTCCGTTGGTTTGATACACTGTTTGCTCTCATGAGACAGACACCTTTATTAGCTCAGATGAGCAAGTCTTTGACCTGGTCTTTAATTACGAGTCCTGGTTTGTAGCTCCATCAGGTGAGCCCTCTTCTGTCCTGATGTTTGGAAAATTTTAATCAGAAAATTAAGTTGAGGTTTTTGGGGGGGAAAAGGAGGAAATTCCTAATCACCCTAATTTGGGTCGTATGCTTTAAAAGACAGACCAGAGTGATCTGTAGGTTAGTAGACCTGGAGACTCTTCACCTCTCATCCCTCAGGGCTCCTAGGGTAGAGTTAGCTTCCTGTTCTCCAGGTAACTGCTGGTGCAGCAACCTGTGACTTGTAACGTGGTGACTGGTCAACCCAATTCTTTGGCCCACCTCTGTGACCTCGTGATTTGACTGTCTTGTCTTCAGTCACGGCCCTGTGACCTCCTGATTAGTCGAGCCTCCTCTGTGACCTCGAGATCTGCCGAACCGTCACCTCCTTTTGACCTCCTAATTGTTCAACCCGTCTCTGCCCCCTCTCCTCTCTGACCGTGTGATTGGCCTGAAAGGGTGTGATGTAGTTCCTTCTCCGCCCCCTCAGGTAGTGTCTACGTTGGAGTACCAGAGGAGGATCGATGCGTTAAACAGCGAGGACCTTCGCTCGCTCTGCAAACGCCTCCAGGTGCCCCTGACCCTTGACCTCTTCTCAGAACCCCTCTCCACTCTGTAGCACCATGACTAGTGTGCGGGGGTTTAGCTTTGGTGGTGTCAGACCAGGCCAGTCTCTTTTGGGCACTTTGGAGCATTTGAAGTTCCAGATTCAATTCAAGTGAGCTTTATAGGCACGACGAACACGAGTCAAACAGAGCCTTGTTGAATCGGTTTGCCACCTACCTTCCCTCCTCCCACACTCCTCCGCCTCGGTCCCTCACTACCTAGAAGAGACAACGTAGGTGTCTACCTGGGAGAAGCCCCCCGATGCAATACGAGATGGAGGGATTTTCTGCTTTCCATCCCCTCTATTGTGGGGATGGATGGGTGGGTGGATGGATGAAGGAGGGATGGAAGGAGGGATGGACTGTATAGCAGGACAGTGTTCGCTGAAGACGGTCAATGAATACTTTCTGGAGGAGATGGACTGAACTCTCTCAAACATCACACTAGAACAATCATATTCAATCAGTCGCCCGCATTCTTCAGCCAACGTTCTCCCGCCTTTTATTAATCGACCACATTACCCAGAGTCCTCCTGGTGCCTGACCTCCTACTAATCCCAGCGTCCTCTGGTCCACCTGCATGAGTGTGGTGCAAACATCCAAGAGCTTCCACTAACATGATAATACTGCACTCCCAAGCAAAGCGAATTCTTGCTTTGACGTGGTTGAACCTTATGCGTCAATTGTGTTTTTCGAAAGCATAGAGGTGTGGCGACCAACTGTAACCTCGAAAGTCAACCTAAACACTTTGAAGACATTTTTTCTCTGTTCCACTCAGAGCAATCACTTCCCTCCTGCTTGGGAGGGCAGAATACCTCCTCAAGATCTGTATGACCTGCCAGGGCCAGGACCCGCTTCTCTGTCTGTTGGAGAGATCTTGGATATTTGCTGTTGGGTGCTGTTACTTTCTCCCTCCCTCAGTCTGAGACATCTTGGATGTGTCCGGTTTCTAACTTCTCCCGTCCAACCAGAACAAAACTGCATACCCTGCTTCCAGTCAGCAAACTTTGGGGTCGAATTCACTTCTAATTCCCTCTCTCTCCCTGACTCTCTCTCCCTGACTCTCTCTCTCTCTCTCCCTGGTTCTCTCTCGCTCTCTTCCTCTCTCTGAACCTGAAGGCTTGTCCTTACTTCCTGTTAAACCAGGAGAACATCCTCCTCTTGGGTTGTAGACACCCAAAGTTGAGTGCGACTTAGAACTGAATTAGACCGACCCCCCCCCCACGCAACCCCACAGATGGCGTATCTCCCACCACTTCATGTAGTAGGGGCTAAGCTGAGCCAGATGTAGCCTGATCTGACCTGATTTAGCCCTAGCTGGTTGAAGTGCTATGCAGACTAGTGCAGCTCCCCCATGCTCTTATGTGTTGACTCTGAGTGACTTCAGTCTGGGGACAAGCATGCTGCTTATCAGTCTCAGCTACACTTCTGTTCTCTCAACCTCCTCTCCCACCCTCCTCCCTTATATTTCTCTCTCCTCCTCTCCTCTGCCCTCTTCTCTACACCTCTTCTCCTCTCTCTCTTGTCTTCTGTACTCCTCCTCCTCTCTTCTAACTTGTCTTTGTTCTCCGATCAGATCACCACCAAGGAGGTGGTGAACTCTAAGCTGGGCCCGTCAGCAAGAACTGATCTGGAGTCAGAAGTGTTCCGTCCTAGTTTGAATGAACCCAGTGACCTGCTGCAGCCAGAGCACATCGAGAAGGTAATACGCTGGAACACTTAAGAACATAAATCATAGAACACGGGATGTGGAAAAGGGGACATAGAACACAAAGAACTTTGAACAGGGAGTACGTTACACACAATGCAGAACTCAGAACATGAAAGAAAGAGGAAGAAACAAGCACGACTCAGCACACATCACAGAGCCATACGGTGTTGTAACTGTTCATACATAAATGTATGAAGGAAGTCATGTATCTATATCTTGTGGTGCTTCATACTGTATCTACAGTATTACAGTACTGTAGATCTAATGCTGTAGTACAGTGTCTGGATCTCTAATACTGCAGTACATCTAATACTACAGTGCCGTATCTAGTGTGTATGATGCATTATCCACTGAGAGATGGTAGTCAAGCAGCTTGCTGTTCTCTGCTGACATTAGAGCGGGCGTGTCGGGTTAATGATGGGTACTTTAATGAAACCCTCCAAGGATACTAGCCACTACAGGGACCTGACTTATAGGTGCAGAATGCACAAATCCTGTACACAGGCACACACACAGGCAAATGTGCTCATCTGCATTTGCACACGTCGCTAAAACCACTCCCCCTTCCCGTGATAACTTTGATAACTCTACTGAATGCAGCTGGCTAAGCACCTCCCCCCACGGACGATTGGCTACCCCTGGACGCTGGCATTCAGCTCCTCCAAACACGGCATGAGTATCAAGAGTCTGTACCGGAACATGCGAGTGCAGGACACGCCCGTGCTCATGGTGATCAAGGACAGCGACGGACAGGTAGGTTGGAAGGTCTCTTTCTGTCCGCTTTTTTCCCATTTTTAATGGTCTCTCTCTCACCCTCCCTCTCAAGGTCTCTCTGTCTCTTTCTCGCATATAGTCTCTCTCTCTAGGTCTCTGTCTTTGTATTGGTAACAGCCTCTCTCTCTGTAACGGTCTATTTCTGTAACAGTACCTCTGGAATGGTCTGTGTCTCTCCACAGATGTTTGGAGCACTGGCGTCCGAGCCCTTCAAAGTGAGCGATAGTTTCTATGGCACTGGGGAAACATTCCTGTTCACTTTCTGCCCGGAGTTTGAGGTGCCTAGCAACAGCATCCACACACACTGGACATGCACCTAAACACTAACCCTAACCCACAATTTGAGATGCCCAGCGAAACCAGAGCCTCTCCACTCTACTAAACAATCGTTCTATATTTAAAGCAATAGCAGAGTCCACCCCACTATGATTACACCAACTATATAGCAGACCCTGGTCGTTTGGATCACTTTCCCCCTCCCAAACAATGCCATCTGAAGAACGATAAAACACTGACATCCATCAAAATCTATCCTAGTTTAAAGCGCCGGGGCATTTGAAATGAAAGACAACACAATCGTTCTTGTTTCCATCCCTATGGGCTGGAATCGTTTTAGATGAAGATTGTACGCTGACATCATGCCGTCTAGGTCAAGGCTTTTCAAATTGAAACGCTCAACATACTTTTTTTTTTTTAACCATCCAACACCAGCCTGTCTGGGATCTCCACCTGAATTTGTGTGTGTCTGTGTTTTTGCAGGTATTTAAGTGGACTGGAGACAACATGTTTTTCTTGAAGGGAGATGTGGACTCCTTGGCGTTCGGAGGGGGAGGGTGAGTCTCACTCACACACAGGGATATATCAGACAGCTGGAGTATAAAATAGAACAGTGTAAAGTGTTGTGTTTCTGCTGGTCTCTGCAGGGGGGAGTTTGGTCTGTGGTTGGATGGAGACCTGTATCACGGACGCAGCAACCCTTGCAAGACCTTCGGTAACCCGCGTCTGTCCCAGAAAGAGGATTTTGTCCTGCAGGATATCGAGATCTGGGCATTCGAGTAGGAGTCAGAAAGGGGGAGACAACGGTGGAGACAGAGGAAAAGGAGGGAGGGAGAATGTGATGGTGGGCACTTAAAAGTGGTGCTGTGTTTTGGTCCTTGCTGGTCTGTCTTACTTGTCTGCTCATTCGCCCTACTGGGACGCTTCAGCTAGAAGTCAGGCTAATGTTTACCATAGGGATCCTGTACAGTGCATTAGCCTTCTGCTAACATTTAATGTAAGCAATCCTCTGGACAGCTACCATTGTGCTAACACACACCATTTGCATATTTTTGCATAGCTAAAATGCTAAGAGACACCATAGGGATCCTGCTACTGAACTAGCATTATGCTATTAAAGTCATAGGGATCTTTTTATGCAGCTAACATGCACCAATGGATTGTTGCTGCACAGCAAATATTGTGTTGACAGTCACCATTGACATCTTGCTATGCAGCTAGCATTGCACTTATATATGTAGATGTATATGTAGGACAGCTAGCATTGTGTTAACAATCAAGATTTGTGGCCTCTGGGCCCAAGATGAGTTTTGTCTGAGCGGGGTGCTCACACTCAGTTCTTCATCAGTAACCAATGTGGAACGGGAAGAACAGAACACAGATGTGGAAGTTCTAGAACTTTCCCAACAGTCCAGAGTTGTGTTTTAACTTCAGATGACTAATCCGACAGCCTGGCTGACTGTTGAGAATGAGAGAGAGAGAGGAAGAAGGAGGTTCCGTCGTTTGCTGCGATGGGCCACGGTCCAACGGACTCCTCCTTGCCTTCAGCCCTCACAGCAATACATTTGACCATGACAGTGGTCTGGTCCAGACAGGGTTGACAAGCATGTTATAGCAGCGCAATACTAGCAGGAGAATTCCTCACAACGTACAGGGTTGCCGTGAGGATGCTGGCCTGGTCACGTCGTATGGGATTGCCACAGCTACAGTAGTAGAAAAACTAGATGCTTTTTTTGAAAGGGGGTGGGGGATCTTATCACTGTATCTTATCACAGAGGGGTATGACAGGTTGTTACACCTGGGTCACTTGGACACCAATCAGAGCATCATGTTACAAATATATATTGATCTTTGTCATATCACCGTCAATGACACAACACCCTTCTAGAACATGCTGACGGTATTCTAGACTGCAATGGCAGGTCCTGGCTGACACTGGCTCACCTGTTGACGTCACTTTGGCTTTGGCCAACCAGTGAACAGCTTTTCACTGACCTAACCAACCAGTAGACAGCATCGCAGGGCCAGTGGTCAATCAATGAGCAGCGTCCCTGGATGAATCAGTATTGAATCAGGACTCGTTGGCTTCCTGAATTTGCTCCAATCAGAGTGTGTCTACTGTTTTGTCTGCGTTCATTTGTGTTCCTATTGGCTCTAGATTGACGTTTGTGAGAGTGGGCGATGCCCTCCGCAACTGCAGGATATCTGGAGCGAGTGACCTGTATGAAGTGCTGATTTTATTTTTCAGAAATATATACTCTACTATATTATATATATACACATATATATATTTAGCAACTATATATTTATACTCTATAACGATACTCCATGTTGCTGTTATGTGGCAGTAATATGTCCTGTGTAGATGTGTTTGTCACAGCTGATCTATAAAGTATACTACAATGTGATCTTGTAAATAGACTGAATATGAAACGTCTACAAGTCTCTCTATATACATATAAGCTTGAACATTAACCATGTCATGTGTTTTGCATCTTATAGTGCTGTTACGTTAACTAACTGAGATAAACTTCTCACAAGAAAACGACGTATGAGGTTGCCATGGGAACGGTTGCCATGTTATGCGAGCTGGGATCGTTACGGAAACGGTAGACAGGACATAGGGGTCTTTCGCGGGTCATCTTCAGTGCAGCACGAATCAGATTCCTGGCATAGCAGTAGTCCAAGGACAGGTGTTAACGTATCTTCGTCACATCATGGTGAGTGTACTGGACAGGATTGAACTAAATGGCCGCTCTTCTCCTGGTCTTCTATGTGTGCAGGGTTCTCCATCTTTCCTACACTTGACCAACGCCCGTACTACAATACTTTTTACCGTGGCAAATTGTTTCAACGCTACATAGTGTGGTAGCATTGATATTGTGACTCACCGTTAGTCTTACAAAACAGTGTCTTACTTCCTAGTTGAGTCACTTAAAGGTGTGTCACAAGTCCTCTACTGACGTTGTCACTGGTCCACCATGTGTAGCTGAGCAACAATAAACCACAACGTTGACAAAATAAACTTCTGTAGTTGTTTTTTTATGGCTCAACAGACCCTTGAAATTATATATTTTCTAGAAAGGTCTTTTTCAGGAAAACGTTCCTTATTTGGTTTCTATCGTTTCTTGAACAGAGCGCCATCTAGTGTGCAACCTACGCATCACACTCCCAAGACATTGCTTATTATCACAAGTTACTGTAATATGAGAGAAATCCACATTACATTTGCAATTCATTTTGCAATGGGTATTCATTTGTTGTAACAAAATTTAAAAGAAAAAGTTTCAACAATATTCAATTATAAATTAAATGCGCAAACGATAAATATACATACATACATACATACATACATACATACATACATACATACATAGCAGTGCCGCTTGTTCCCATTTTGGGGTCACAGATGACTAGAGCCTAACTCAGTAGCTTTCGGCGGGATACACCCTGGACTGGGGCCAGCAAGTCGCAGGATACATAAACATTACTTTTGCAATTCATTTTGCCGTGGGTATGGATTTGTTGTAACAAAATGAAAAAGACAAGTTTAAAATAAATATTTCTGTGATGGGATGAAAAAAAAGATGTAATACAAATGTTAATGTTAATGATTCCTCTCAGAATGCTTAAAGTGCCGCTCAAATGATGACTAAGCTGCTTTCTTGAAGATCCATAAGTTAGGTTCTCTCTGGTGTTGCTGGGCCCAGTAGAACCTTAATTGCCTGCCTTTGTTTCTCCAGGCCCATCTGGAGCCTCCAGAACCTCATGTAGGCCCACATTAGGCTCCCGTTATTTCTCCGGTCCAAGTTCATAACCACCGGAAAATACTAGCAGAAGACTATTTTACTGTCCTGTCCCTGTGTCAAATCAGAACCTGCCTCTTTAATCCTATTGTTCCTTCCTGTCTTCTCCTCTTATCTCATCTCTCTTCACTTCTCCAATTTCCTCCTTGCCTCTATTCTTCACTCTTCTCTACTCCTCTTTTCTCTCATCACTCTTCCTCTCGTCTCTGTTCTCACATCCTCTCTTCTCCACAGCTCCACTAACCTTGGCCATACATCGCTTCTCATTTAGCTCATTCTGGATGGTCATCTTATGCTCGCACTCAGCCCAGACAACCATGATCTTATCCTTGTAATTAGCCTGGATGGCTATGATCTTATCCTCGTTAGTAGCCTGGATGGCTATGAAATTCTCCACGTTAATTCTCCACGTTAATAGCCTGGATGGCTATGATCTTATCCTCGTTAATAGCCTGGATGGCTATGGATTTATCCTCGTTAGTAACCTGGATGGCTATGATCTTGCGCTCATATTCTTCGTTCACCATCTGGAGCTCCTGGACCAAACCCACCCTGTCAGAGGAGGGAGAAAAAGAAACAGAAACAACGGGAGAAGAGGGAGAAACGGATAGAACAATAGAAAATCTGCCAAATAACTCATATCTGTATTCATTTGAGGTAGAACTAGATCTGGAGGGACTCCGGAAGCCCTGAGAATGTCAATGAGACGCTTTCCGAACAATTACGACCACATTCAATACAACATGCGACAAGCAGGCCGGTAGACGGACTATGGTGACAGGTTGTCTATGTGTGAGCTACTGTCTGTGTCCTATTGGATGTGCTTACAAAAGTCCCAGTAGTAGAGCATATGTCCAGTTGATCCCATCTCCCCCACACTCTGCAAGACAGTTCATTCCTGGGGATTGTCCAAATCATTCATTTGACTATTCATACCACAAATTCAAAGACAATCCTTTATTGTAATAGGTTATTTTCTTATCAAGTTTTTGTTGAAATATAAACCAAATATATGAACGTAGGAGCAAAGTATATATGAACTATCCAGCTAGTGAGCTATCTAAACAAAACATCTGAAATAACCTGCAGTTACCTGGTCTCCGTCATTAAGGTTTCATTTCAAACAAGTTCATATTCTTTGATAATCTGTGCTGAACATTGTTCAATATTATTCAACATTGTTCAATAATCAATCAATTTCTTTATCATAATTATACATTGTACAATGTACAGTACTCTGTACTGAACACTGTTCAACATTGTTCGTGTATAGTAGAGACATGAGAGATGAGACAGAGTCAACATGCTGGTAGGACTACATTATGGCAGTTAAGGCCAGCCAATGAGATGACACGACTAGGGTCATGTCACATCTTGGGGCAGCACGGACAGCTATGCCTTCCGAAACCCTGAGCAGAATCATCCCATCCCATATCATATCTCACTTAAGCAAGATGATATTCCATTCAAAGTAACACTTTCACCCAAATAGACATTTAAATGGTGCATGTACTAAGCACAACCATGGAAGTATTTTCCGTGAAAATGGTAACCATCATGTTTGCAATTAATTTGACCATGGGTACGCATTTACTGTAACAAAATGAAAAAGAAAAGTTGTAAAGAAATATTTCCGTGATGTAACAGAAAAAAAGATTAAATACAAAACGAAAACGATTAATCTCATGGAACGCTCAGACCGCTGTTCAAATGATGACTAAGCTGCTTTCTTGAAGATCCATAAGTTAGGTTCTCCCTGGTGGTGCTGGGCCCAGTAGAACCTTCTCTGCCCGCCTGTGTTTCTCCAGGCCCACCTGGAGCCTCCAGAACCTCAGGTAGACCCACATCAGGCTCCCGTTATTCCTCCGGTCCAAGTTCAGAACTGGAGCACAGAACCGGTCCTTCTTAAAGATGTCCCTCAGTCCTGCCTCCATGTCTAGCCCGGCTAAAGCCCCTCCTTCTCTCTCCACCTGATCCACAATCTCCTTCTCCTTCTCCATCCTCTTCTGTCGGGGGACCAACATGCTGCAGAAGGCCTCCTGCCGTGCCACCAGCCCCTCCTCCAGCTCCTCCAGGGCGGTCTGGGCCTTCCGGTGCCAGTGGCTGTCCTCCTCCCTCTGCAGGGCGGTGTGGAGGGCAGCTCCGGCCGCTCCTGCCTGCTGCAGGAGGCTCCTCTCTTGGGTCAGGGCCTCCTTGTCCTCCCTCAGCATCTGTCGGGCCTCCTGGAGTTGCTGGTTCTGGGAGGCTATGGCCTGGCGGTAGCCCTGAGGAGGGAAGCAGGGTCCTGTGTGTCTTGTTTCCTACCTCCCTCTCCTTCCACCTCTACTCTCCTCTCTTTAACTCCCCTTATCTTTAATTGCTCTCCTTTCGTTAATTCTAATCCTGTCCTCCAACCCTGACCTGAAATCTCTGTTTCTCTGTTCCTCTGTTCCTCCTCCACTGACCTGTGCTCTGTTCTTCTCCCTCTCCAGCTCCAGCTCCAGCTGGACCATTTCTTTACGGTTTTCTCTCAACTTCCCTCTGTACTTCTCCTCAAGCTCAGCCTGGACGGCGGCCATGTTCTGGTCATACTGGACCTTCACCTCCTGGACTTCCTTCTGGGACTCCCTGGACCATATCCACCCTGGGGGGAGGGGAAGGAGGGGGAAGGGGGTGGGGGCAAAATAAAGAGGGTAGAATAAGGCGGAAAGTAGGGTGGGAGAAGTATGGAGAGAGATAGGCAAGCGAGAGAAAGGCAGGAGAGTGTGGTAGAGGAAACGGAGGACAGAGAAAAAAGGGGAAGAGAGTCAAACCATAACATATAGAATCATCAAAATCACTGGTATTTGTTATCTACGTGACATGTAATTGACAAAGAAGTTTGAATGGAGTGTAGGAGTCATAACCCTGTCAATAAAAGAGACTAACCGAAGTTTCAAAACAACAGCACAGCGTGTTATGTAGTCTCGCCCAGAACGGTAGAGTGACTTTGTGACAGATTGTTGTGAGCTACTTTCTGTGTCCTTGCGGATGTGCTTACGAAAGGCCGCCAGTCCCAGCAGCGGTACTAGAAGAGCGTAGTTCCACTTGCTACCGTCGCCTCCGCCTCTCTGTTACGGGAAACGGATGTTTCCCCCAATCCTGAGGTCGTTTCTGGTTGATCCATTAATAGGATTCTTCAGGGGGGGACTGCATAACGACGGAGATGGCGACATTAAAAAAAACATATTTTGTTATGCCTCTCTTCGTCTTATCAATTTAAATACAATTAAAAATTGGCATTTTTGAGAGTTTAATTGTTTTAAAAAAGGGGAAAAGGGGTTTTAACGATTGAAACTCCTTTCCAAAAAAAATTTTTTTTTGGGGCCCCATTATTTGGGGTTGTTTTTTTTAATGGGTGCTCCCTTAGAGATAAGGTGGAGATAAGGCTCGGAGTAGAGCCGCTGCTCCTCCACGTCAAAGGAGCCAGCTGAGGTGGATCGGGCATCTGTTTCGGATGCCTCCTGGACGCCTTCCTCGTGAGGTGTTCCGGGCATGTCCAACCGGGAGGCGGCCCCGGGAAAGACCCAGGACACGCTGGAGGGACGATGTCTCTCGGCTGGCCTGGGAACGCTTCGGGATCCCCCCGGAGGAGCTGGAGTGTGTGTGTGGAGGAGGAAGTCTGGGCCCTCCCTGCTCAGACTGCTGTCCCCGCGACCCGGCCCGGATAAGCTGGAGAAAATGGATGGATGGAATGGATGCGGTTTTAACGATGTGCAAAATGCAGGACAGAAATAGCCAGGCTGGCTCAATGTGTTTTATAAAGACTGGCGGGTGCATAGTTAAAGCTGTCATGTCTCGTGCAGAGTGTATGCTAGCGAACATTCATTCACAGTTTATAATAACTTCTATAGGGTCTATGATCCATTCAGAGGGCTTATCTGGTTAGTGAGGAGATAACTGAATGTTATATAGGCTAACATCTATGTATATCAATAACTTTAGATACCTGGCTTGACTCCGTCGGGAATGGTTCGTTTCAGACAAATATTTGCGTTTCCGGTCTCTGCAGTAAACATTGTGTAATGTTCCCAAGTAGAGGGGTGTTGAAATCAAACTCTCATTTAAGACTATATACATATTTTATTAAAATTACAAAGAAATTATAAATATAAAATTATTTATATTTATTTTATTTAGATCTCTGAAAACACTTTTTGTACTATGTGAAGTACCATATTGTGGTTTTGTTTCACAATAGCCCCCTTGCTTTTTTGAAAGTGGTACGCTCCTCAAACCCAAGGCATCTCTGGCTTCTGAAGGCACCGCAGAGTCACCGCTCACGTACATCCGCCCACACTCAACTAGCATCATGGCCGCGGTGTGCACTGCCTCCCGTGTTTTCACCAAAAAGGTCTTGACAGCAAAAGCTGTAAGTATTTAAGGATAAACTTCTGCGCTATGCCATGCCTTTATGTGTATTTATCATGTTGTGCTGTTGATTTGTAAAATACTGCGGCTATGAGCTACGAAACAGCGCTGTGTGGTTGTGTTTTGTAACTTCAGTGTTTTGTAACGTTCAGCGTTGAAGCGGTTAGGTAACTATCATTCTCTGGCTTTGTATCAGGACTTTGTCTGGCTTTTGTGTTGTCTTGCAATTCGTTTCAGCGTTTATTAATTAAAAATGACGTTTTATTCATTACAAAAGCATTGCGAATGCACTTGACTTTTTCCCAATAATTGCGTCAGCCTTTTGGGAAGCCATAAATACCAGCTCATTGAAGGTCAGAGAAGGCTAATGGTGCTAGCCGGACAGCTCAACATGCTAATATTCACCACTGGGCACTTTGCTGCACGCCTAGAGGTTCTTTATTCGTCACAGATAATGATAATATAGTACGATATATATTTTTTAATGATTGAAAAATTAGCTTGAATTTGATCGTTTTATATAGACTTTTTGATATGTTAAGATGAAAAGAAACATCACTGAATCAACAGTGCAATGATAGGTGTTGCCTTCTCACAAATAACATCTCAGATAAGCTGTGATTTTCATCAACTATGATGTTGATGCATCAAACGCTCGTTTTTATAATGTCGCATGCACTAAGCTGGTTAACTTCATATAACGGCGATAACTAGCAACACAGTTCACACCGCTGTCTTCCTACGACCCCTTAAATCATGTCTTACGATATAATTGATCGTCTTGATAAATATGAGTGTCATTGTCAGGAGAAACCCGCCATTAGTATCAGTGTTGTGCAACGTATATGCAGCAGCCCCCCCTTCTCTCCTCCAACCTTCGTTATGTCACCGTCAACCTATTGCCACATGCAAAACATTGATGGTTCAGGTCTTCAGTCAGACGCACAGAACAGCACAAGGTCAGACTGGGCACTTGTCCTTGGACAAGACAACTCAAAGCAACCAGACATAACATGACATATGATTACTCAGAACATAGAACATAAATTGCACCTATTGAGCATACATTCAAACCAACAATAAACCTTCCAAATATACCAAATAATAACCAACACAGTACAAGCCTATAATGCACATAATATCCTATGCTAACCTTATAACCTATATGAACCTAGAGACAAATAGGGGTCAGTTAGCGCACTATTGCTGATTTTGTAACAGGTCCCCGAAGTCAGTGTGTAAAGTGACTAGTGTGAGTGATGACCATGTATAAATGTTCATTTAGAAGTCTATTTTCTCAATCTTTGGCAGAATGGTATAACATACGGATAAACAGCATCTTCCCCTCACATTCAAACCGCCTTACGGGTAAACACTAGGTAGTCCACATAATTATTAAGACAACAGTTATGCAGTAAGCACTTGAAATGATAACGAAACCCACCATTCACTAATTTGTTAGTTAGATGACTGATGTCATTTCCTGTTTGTGCCCAGCTTCCTGCAGTGTGCCAGAGCAGCTCCAGGAAGTTCCACTTCTCCATCTACGGCAACCGGGACGCCAACAATGCCGAAGCTTCAGATGGAGTAAGTCTACATCAGCTAGGAGTGTTTGTGTGTGTGTCTATAGTCTACCTGTGTGTGTGCTGCGTGTAGCTGTCCCATCTAAACTCTTGTCATCCAATCAGATCTCAACGCAATACCCTGTGGTCGACCACGAATTCGACGCTGTGGTGGTGGGCGCCGGAGGGGCGGGGCTTCGTGCCGCCTTTGGCCTGTCAGAGGCCGGCTTCAACACAGCCTGCGTGACCAAGCTGTTCCCAACCAGGTCCCACACCGTGGCAGCACAGGTAAGCAGACACCTGGAGATACTCCACTGGAGAAACCCTCCTGCAGAGAGCTCCCCTGTCTGGTCAATGAGGCCAAGATTCTTTCACCTACTTCACTCTGCAAGACTGATCACTGCTGGTTAATATAGGATATTATGTGCATTTACTCATTTACGCTTCCATCCAAAGCAACATATCAACAGTGCGATATGAAGATGGCAAGAGCCCAGATCTGTACCAAGTTCAATCTAATCTACGTTATCTTGTTTTCTAATCTACTGTGTATTATAACCTCCAGTCTCGTGTTAGAGGTTGTCTATTTTGCAGTTGTAGTTAAAGCTGGTCAAAGGGCAATATGTGAGTACACTTTGTGCCTGGGCTGTAGCAGAGACAGAATACTCACCCACACACCTGTACCATACAGAGAATACATACATATACTGTAAAAACATACACACACGCACATCTACCTATATTCTACAGACATACACATACATACTCTACGCCGTAGAGCACGGGTGTCAAACTCAGGTCCTCGAGGGTCGCTGTCCTGAAGGTTTTCGATGTTTCCCTGCTCCAGCACATCTGATTCTAATGATGGGTCGTAGCTTGATAACAACCCATTCATTAGAATCAGGTGTGCTGGAGCAGGGAAACATCACAAACCTTCAGGACAGTGGCCCTAGAGGACCGGAGTCGGACACCCCTGCCGTAGAGTCTACAGAGAATATACATACACATACTTACACTAAAACAGACAGACAATACAGGCTTTTGCATCACACAAACACTCCTGTGTGTTATTGATATTTGACAATGATACTCTTTCTTGCGACATATTTGACAGATTGTTTTAGTTTCACTGCTATCTAATACAAACTTGCATGTTGTTGTTGTGATGTTATTGTGGCTTACCATAGCTGAGATTTATTCATTTAGTTTAGTAACCACATGTAAAAATGTGTGGAACACAAAACGAAATAAAACAAAGAAATGAGGACCAATGGCACCCACATTAAAACATTGCTAGAGGTGCCCTGCTGGCGTTATTGGTCCACATTGCTGTCAGTCTAACCTCGTTTCTGGTTCAGGGCGGGATCAACGCGGCCCTGGGGAATATGGAGGGTGATGATTGGAGGTGGCACTTCTATGACACAGTGAAGGGGTCTGATTGGCTGGGAGACCAGGATGCCATCCACTACATGACAGAGCAGGCCCCAGCAGCCGTGGTGGAGGTGAGAACACACACATATGTACACGCATGCTTTTACAGACAGGTCATGTCTTAGCAGGTGATCAAGCTGAGCGTGTAAGAGGAGAGCGTTCTACAGGAATGTAGCATGTCAGCAGTGACCCTGACTTTCGTCTAGCGGCCTCTCAGCTAGCTAGGACACTCACACACACACACACACACACACACGCACAGTCCTGACAACCCCTCAACCCCTCAGTGGAACCATAGGTGATTAGAGTGGGGTATATTGGGCATTGATTTATCTTGTGTTCCTTGTCTGTGTGTGCGTGTGCAGCTGGAGAACTTTGGAATGCCATTCAGCCGCACTGAGGACGGGAAGATCTACCAGCGAGCGTTTGGAGGCCAGAGTCTAAAGTTTGGGAAGGGCGGCCAGGCTCACAGATGCTGCTGCGTAGCAGACAGGACCGGCCACTCCCTGCTGCACACCCTCTACGGACGGGTACGCCCCGCACGTCCAAACAAGTGCCCCCTCATGTGGGATGAGCGGAGCCCAGACTCTCACGTTCTCTCCCTGTGTCTGTTTGTCTTGCTTCCCCACCCCCACCCCTCCCTGGCTGGTTGTAGTCCCTGAGGTATGACACCAGCTACTTTGTGGAGTACTTTGCCCTGGACCTGCTGATGGAGGACGGGGAGTGCAAGGGAGTGATCGCCCTCTGCATGGAGGACGGATCCATCCACCGCTTCCGCTCCAAGAACACAGTCATCGCCACCGGGTACATCTCCCCTCCTCTCTCTTCCTCCCCTCCTCCCTCTCTCTCCTCCTCCTCGTCTTCTGTTTCCCCTTCTGTCTTCCTCCAGCCTCGAGTCCTGTCTACCATGACTACCGTCTGTCACCATACCAACCTACAGCATCTCTTTTCCCTCTCCCCTTTCTCTTTCTCTGTCTCCATCTCTAGGGGTTACGGGCGTACCTACTTCAGCTGTACATCGGCTCACACCAGCACAGGAGATGGCAACGCCATGGTAACCAGGGCCGGCCTCCCCTGCCAGGACCTGGAGTTTGTGCAGTTCCATCCCACAGGTTACTGCACCCTAGCAACTCTTAAGTTACATCAGCAACCATCCTTCTGATCACACATACCAGCTGGACTGATGATGTCATCGTCCCTCCCCGACTCCTCAGGTATCTACGGCGCCGGCTGCCTCATCACGGAGGGTTGCCGTGGCGAGGGCGGTATCCTGATCAACAGCGAGGGCGAGCGTTTCATGGAGCGCTACGCACCCAACGCCAAGGACCTGGCGTCCAGAGACGTGGTGTCACGCTCCATGACCATCGAGATCCGCGAGGGCCGGTAGGCAGGGAGGGTGGGGGGGAGAGGAGGCTGGGGGGTGAGGTTGTGTGTGTGTGTGTGTGTATATATATCATGTCTTTATATAGACCAAAGCATGTATAAATGTGTGTGTGTGCAGGGGATGTGGACCAGAGAAGGACCATGTGTACCTGCAGTTGCACCATCTGCCCCCTCAGCAACTGGCCACACGCCTGCCCGGCATCTCTGAAACCGCCATGATCTTCGCCGGCGTGGACGTCACTAAGGAGCCCATCCCTGTGCTGCCCACCGTGCACTACAACATGGGGGGCATCCCCACCAACTACAAGGGACAGGTACACAGCCCAGCCCTCAAAATGACCTCTGACCTGAGAAGGGCGTCTCATGGGGGAGAGGCAGATGTCTCTAACCCTGGCTCCCCTGACTGTACATAAACACCTGACCTCTGACCCCCGCCCCCCCTCTCCTCCTCCTCAGGTGATCACCTACAGTCCAGAGGAGGGGGACAAGGTGGTGCCAGGCCTGTATGCGTGTGGAGAGGCTGGCTGTGCCTCTGTGCACGGGGCCAACCGCCTGGGGGCCAACTCGCTGCTGGACCTGGTGGTGTTTGGACGCGCCTGTGCCCTCACCATCGCTGACATCTGCACTCCAGGTAGGGTGTGCGTGCGTGTGTCAGAGTGAGATGGAGACTCCTGCCCTGAGGGGCAACTCTCTAGGGTTAAGGGACGTTCTGTCCCTCGTCTCTTTTTCTTCACTTCTCTCCTCCTCTTCTTTCCTCCTCTGTCTTGTCCCATCTTCTGTCTTCTCTCTCCTGGTTTGTCTTCTCCTCCTCCTCCTCCTCTCATGCATAAATTCCCCCCTTCACTTTCTGACCTTTACATTGTCTCAAGGGTGTGTTTGTTTTGGAATCAACAGGAGAAAAGCTCTCTCCTCTGAAGCCCAACGCTGGGGAGGAGTCAGTGGCCAATCTGGACAAGCTGCGCTACGCGTCCGGAAGCATGCGCACCTCTGAGATCAGACTTAACATGCAGAAGGTAGAGTTCACATCCTCTTATTATCCTTACATTAGGATCCTCGCATATCCTTTACATAATATATAGTCCTCATGTAAATCATATTCTGGGGGTCATGACCTTGTACTCCAGGCAGCCATAGAAACAATTCTTAACTCCCTGTTTCTTTCTGTATCTTGCGCTCTCTCCTTGTCTTTCTGTTCTCCTGACACCTCCTCTTTTCTTCTCCTCCAGACCATGCAGACTCACGCTGCTGTATTCCGCACAGGGTCTGTCCTGAAGGAGGGCTGTGACAAGATGGACGCCATCTACCAGACCATGGATGATATCAAGACCTTCGACAGAGGTACACCGCTCTCTCCCCTCTCAGGGAACCATTCGTCATCTCGCGAACAAGCTATGCCCGTGCACCCGTTGCGCGCTCTTATTCACCCCAGCATCTATCAAGTTTATTTGATATAGCGACCTGCCGTCCTCCACCATTTCTCCGTGACGTCACAACTACTAAGTGGCGGAGAATCGGTTACATGGAAAGTGACGACATGAGACAGCTGGCTGGAAGGGAATCTCCAGGAGCTGCAAGAACCTGATACGCGTGAGAAAGAAAGCGGTGTGACTCATGAGCCGAGTCTCCGCGGAGCAAAAATACGAATGAGTCGAGGAGAGCAAAAGTCAGCAAGCAGAAACAGGAGAGCAGGAGGAGCCCGACCAAGCACAAAAGGCAGAAGTGATCTTTCAATTGCATTGTGTTTAATGATTGAACCATGGGTGTTAGGTAAGATGCCCAGAGTTTTTTTAAAGTGCTGCCAACGTACGTCGCAGGAATACAAGCATTGCGAGAGTGGGAGTTATTAGTGTAGTGAGAACAGTGTGTCATAGACACCATCAAAAGGGCTGTTGTTACTGTGTGTGCGATTGTTCGATACCAATATGGATTCTGTGAGCATGCTCACCTGAAGCCTTAAACGAACCCAAGCGCACTCTATGGCCGCATGGGCCACGGAGTGGTACGAATCCAAGACCTTCGAGGAACGCAACAAAGAGGGAGAACCACCAAACGATCACCTACGTGATCCTCCAAAGCATCTGTACAATGCACGATATAGCACGTGCTAACCCCTACCCTCCTCCTCTATCCTCTCTCAAGCCTCTGATCCTCCTCTCCTGACCCCTCCTCTCCAGCCTCTGATCCTCCTCTCCTGACCCCTCCACCGTTTCTCAACCAGCCACCTTGACTGAATTACCTCCTCTCAAGACCTGATTCTGAACCCATATTCTGAACACTTTTGCCTATATCTCTATGCAGCCCTCTAACAGTCCTCCATGTCTGCGCACCCACAAAGGACCACTGTATACAAACAAAGCCGTTCTGTGATATTTACCTTCCTGTATCTCAGTGTTGTGAGAACCAGCCTGTTGTAACCCTCTTCTGTCTCTCTGAGTCTATCTTTCATTGACCTCCTTGCTTCGGCTGAATCCTCCTGGAACGTCGTCAAGCACTCGTCCCGTTGATTACGCTGTTACTTCTATCTTCCCTCCTCCCTTTACTATAGAAGTCATGTATTATGTGAAATTGTAAACACATTCATGGCATCCGCAAGTGAGTATCAATCATATCTACAGTTAGGTCGTTTTGCATGACCGTGTATGCACCTTTTCTCCTCTTGAACTCGTCGAAAAAGACACGCTCTGGGAGGTTTCTGACGTCTCAAGGCATCTTCAAGTTCTAACCTCATTCGCTGTTCAATCTCTGGCCGGATCCCCCTCTCTGTTCCTTAGGTAACCCTGAAGTACAGACCCGTCATCGACAACCCGTTTATTCGGAGAGACTCCAGACACTCACATCCCTACCTACCCTGATCCCGGATCTATGACCAACGTCCACTCACTGTTCTTCAACTGTCTTATTTATGCTCTTCTGAAGTCACACACACACACACTCATATATATACTTCCAACATACCAGGTTTAAAAAGAAATCTTTCATCATAAACAATTACTCGCATTATGTGGATTTTTTTCTAGTTAAATTAAAATAAACAAAACTCTACTGTAATTGGTGTGAATTGTGCAAAATTAGATTTTTGTGTTTTAAACAAATAATTAAAAAACAACTTCATCAGCATTTGTGATAGGTATTTCCGGCAAATTGAGTAAATACATATTTAATATTTAAATATTGAATGATTGTAGAATTCCGTTCAACCAGGCAGTCACAAGCATATTCTGTGTTGAGTAGTTAACGTTGGTGAAAATTGAATGGCAGCGATGCCAACACTGACTGACAGTAACGCTTCTTCTTTGGCCTTTGTACTCCAACACACTCCCGTCCGTCTGTAAAGTTCTGTATATGCGCATGCGATATGATCTGCTCGAAGTTGAATAAAAATGCTTAAATAACCTGACCCATGTTTCCTGCGGAAGCTGCTGCTATTTTCACCTACGGAAAACATGATATAAATGGAAGCCCTAATTTCCATCGCCTGGAGGAGATCCAACCTAGTAAATAGGTGCTGCTCATAGATCTTCCACCCCAATGCAGAGGAAAAACTCTTCAATTGAGCTGAGAAAAGGGCTGTATGGTGGAAAGCAAACTTTTAACATAAACCTTGCTGGTTGATGTCGATCTATTCTCGTAGTCGGACACCACGTTGAAAGCTGACACTGTCCCATTAGAGAAAAGGGTGAACCTTTTTAAGTCGTTGTGTTCTACCGACACCAAATGTGTTGTGCTGACTAGCGCCTGTTTACGATTTTACAGCACAGGTGCAGTGCAAAATGTTTTTAGTGAATGAGAATGTGTTTTGCCAGAAGTGCCTGATTCGACAAGTGGGTTAAGGCCACTCAGCATTTGATTCAGATGATGGGGTTTAGTCCTCCTTTGGTCGAAAGGAGTCCACATACTTCTGGGCATTTACAATTATTCTATGTACTAGAACCAAAGATTGTAGAATCATTTTTATTCGCTTTGCTATAACTTAATAGCAATATAATTATATAATAGTATCTAAACCACATGACAGGCGAGCTTCCGTGTACGGGGTACTTCCGCCCCACTGGTCCGTCACACTAAAGATTCCCTTGGACGTCAACAATGGCAGAACGAGGATATAGTTTCTCTCTCACTACATTTAGGTAAAGTGTAAAAGCAGCCATTCAGACTTTGTTAAATAAGACTTTGCTGGTTATAGTTTGCTTGTTACATTACCCATTGTACCCCCGGGTACACGTATTATTATTTAGACCCTGTGATAGATCTAGAGAAGCTTACTGGAGAGATGCACTGTCACGCCGGTGCTAAGCTAGCTCGTTAGCTACCTAAGTGATGCAGAAAGTCAATTTTGGCTAGCCATTTAAGAATATTCAGTCCCAGCCTTGAATACTAATAACTCAAGCTTTAAGTAGTTAGATGATTACTTATCGCAACAGTACAGCCGATTGTGTACTTGTATGTTCTTGTAGTAAACCAGCTTTCCAGTCATGCGTATTCCGAGTAATCAATGCTTGGTTAAAACGTTTCCTTATTGGCTATTCATTGCAGGTGGGTGCTAGTTTACTTGAGTCAGCTGGCTAGCATGTTGACGTTAGCCAGTCAGTTAACGTTAACTACCTAGTCTAACACTAACACGCCTTTTTCTCTGGGCAGTCCCTCGGGGAAGCTGGTGCAAATTGAATATGCTCTAGCGGCTGTTGCAGCAGGGGCGCCATCCGTGGGAATCAAAGGTAGGCGGCAAGAATTAACTCCGGGAAATTAGTCAAGTCCCGCTGCTTTCAGCTGTGGCGAACAGTCTGCGCCGTCCCTCTCTCCCCTGACAGCCTCTTCCCTTCTGTAGCGTCCAACGGCGTCGTCTTGGCAACAGAGAAAAAACAGAAGTCCATCTTGTACGACGAGCAGAGCGTGCACAAGGTAGAGGCGATTACCAAACACATCGGCATGGTGTACAGCGGCATGGGACCAGACTACAGGTAAAAACGGAGGAGAAAATGTCTAATGGGAACTATTGACTGTAAGGATATGGAAAGGATGGCAAGTGTTGCAACTGCTTTTACTACTCCATCTGTCTCCTCCTCTGCTATGTCCTCATGTGCTTCCCCCCCCTTGCCAGGGTGCTGGTGCGGCGAGCCAGGAAGTTGGCACAGCAGTACTTCCTGGTTTACCAGGAGCCAATCCCCACAGCCCAGCTGGTCCAGAGGGTCGCCTCCGTCATGCAGGAATACACGCAGTCTGGGTAGGAACATACACTCACTCGTGCTAGGGATACATGCCCATGCACACACGAGAACACATGCTATTATGTTGACAAAGAGAGACCAGCAGGGACACACATACACAAGTGTAGTAATGTTGGCTCACACAACAGTCAGTATCCTAGCATGTGTGTATGTGTTCGCAGGGGCGTGAGGCCGTTTGGTGTGTCCTTGCTGATCGCCGGTTGGGATGAAGACAGACCCCACCTTTTCCAGTCCGACCCCTCTGTAAGTCGACCACGTTACCCAACAACCCTTTCTCCCAACCATACATGCACTGTAGTCACAGCAGCTCTGAGCGTGCTGGCCATTTGTAGTCCAGGAGGCTGATGCTTCTGCCATTTCACAGGGGGCTTACTTTGCGTGGAAGGCCACAGCCATGGGGAAGAACTACGTTAACGGCAAGACCTTCCTAGAGAAGAGGTATGGGGAAGGCTGGGTGTGAGGAAACGTGTGTGCGTGCGCAGTCTAAAGGAAAGGCAGCAATGCTGACCTGCTCTCATCCTCTTCCTCCTCCAGGTACAATGAGGATCTGGAGTTGGAAGATGCCATCCACACAGCCATCCTCACCCTCAAGGTGATCCTTCTGCCTAGACCTATACGTCAGTCAGCTCCTAGACACTGTCAAGGAACCACCGGAGGCTGTGGCCTTGTGAAGATGTTCCTTTAGCTGACGTTTCTATGTGAAGCGATGTACAGGATGCAAAGCTGTGACCTGTAGATCTGCAGTCTAACCGCTGCTCCCCCCCGCTCCACCTGGAGAGGGCTAGCAGAGTCTATGCAGAGATAAATGTCTGTTCACGCATTCATACCAGCAGTAGATGGCTAGATACATGAGGCTATCTACTAACTCAGCCTGATGTATCATGGGATGTAAACAGGGGTGAGGGCGGTGGACTCCACTAGGGTTTGGGTTTCAAGGTCGATGCCATGACAACGCAGCAGTTTCGATTTCATGCATGTCATTCTTCATATATCCCTAAACCGAACACACGCACGAATGAAGTCATTTCTGAGTGTCCAATAGCATCTCTACATGCATCTGTTTGCTCATTCTCAGGGTTAGTGCGTAGGAAGGTAATGACTAAAGTGTGTGTGTGTGTGTGTTACAGGAGAGCTTCGAGGGTCAGATGACGGAGGACAACATCGAGGTGGGGATCTGCGACCAGGGAGGCTTCCGGAGACTGACCCCAGCTGAGGTGAAGGACTACCTGGCCGCCATCGCTTGACCCCCCCGGCCTGGCTCCTCCATTGTTCACTTTGTTTGGTTTTTGCAACAACAAAATAACACATTGAAGCAACTGTATTTTTGTCATACATGAGAACATTTTTATTGTTTGTATTTCTCCCCTTCAGTCCCCTCCTATTTCTGTGAGTTACACTCAATAAAAACCTGAAAGGAAATGTAGTTTCTGTGCTTTATCTGTGCTGACCTCCTGGGTTCTGGGCATCTATCACTTTTCCCAGTCAACTCAGGGACATTCCTTGTTCTGGACAAAAATACACAGCTGTGTCACTGCAATAGTTCAATGTTTGATTTAATAAAGTAATTACAGCTTTTATCCAAAGTGGCTTGCAGGTCCTTGAGAGTGCAGATCTGTAATGAAATGTTCTACCACTGAACAAGGCCCTCCCCCTTTAGTTCATATTCAATTAGATGTGTACATTCATGACTAACTGGGGATCATTTGTCTCACACTGGATCCCGTCAAAGTATTTCTGGTGCGCTTGGTTCATCTTTATATACAACTGGAGGTAACCTTTCAGTGTTGGAGAATCATGTGCTGTTAAGTGAACTGAATCAAGTCCACTCCCTGACCGAGTCTTAATCCAGGATGAGTTGAGGTTTCATCCCTCCTGGTAAAGGACCGGTTGGAGGCTAGAGGTCATGGGGTTCTGGTCCTGTTCTGGTCACAGGGTTCTGGTGAAGGTCAGCTGGTTGTGGTGAAGTGCTGATTGAACTCTGCCAAGGAGAAGACCCAGCCGTGGCCCACAGCAGGGTCCATGCTGATGAAGTCATCAAGGTTCATCTGAGCCTCTGTAGGGGAGACCGTAAAGGAGAGACCATCTAGGAGAGACCACACCACTCCTCCAGAGGATTAGGCTAGAGTCCACCCTCCAGCCCTGCCTTTAGCACCAGCAGGTGGAGGCTGGTTACAACCACAACCTGCTGTACAGCTAACAGGTCGGTGGAGGAAAGTTGGACTCAAATTGAAAGCAGCGCTGGGTGATAAATATAAAAGCCTGATATCTCGATATTGTCTGAATGTTTCAGATATTCAATATATATCTGGATATGTTTGCATTTGCTTTTATTTAGTATGATTTTCTTTTGCCCCCTTTGGAAAACAATTTAGAGAATAAATAGAACAGATATTGTTTAAGTACAAAATGAGAAGTACAAAATGTGACAGAAAAGGGGACGAGTTCTTTGCATGCTTGAATTTTACATTTGAGATATTCAGGATATTTTCAAATTCTACATTGTTGTCAAAACGATTGCAATATCTCCGATATTCAACATATCGCCCGGCCCTCATTGAAGTACATGGCATTTCTATGGTTACAGTAGGATCACTAATATGGACACTGTCAGAACCTGGTACTGTTAGAACTAGGCATACTTTATTTGATCCTTGACTCTCTACCATACTTTCTAAATACACAATTTGTGTCTCTTTGGATAAGAGCGGTGTTATTGTACACACATACCTGGTGTTGCTATGCAGGGGTAGGGAGGCGGAGGCATTCTCCAGGATCCATCGGCATCCCTCATGTGCGACCTATCAGATGCCAAGTTCCTCAGATAGGCTTCCGCGGGCACCACCCTCAACTTCCTGGAACAGAGCTGATTAGTTAATTCTCTGAAGAGTCTAACAGCGAATCATCTAACACACAGGATGCCATCGATGGCATACCCCTAGGTATGGCTTAAAAGGTACTGCTCAGTTTGGTCTCCTAAAATGTCAACATTGACATTGCTACAGAACATGCTACACAGAGCATACAAGCAGAGAGAAGAAGAGAAAGGCAGAGCAGGTCACCTCCAGAAGGCTGGCTTGAGGCCCAGGTCTGACTGGAAGGCCTGCTGGCTGTAGAGGGGCAGAGGGCAGGGGAAGGGCAGGGTGGAGTCCAGATCGTAGACGTAGCTGCTCCGCTGGCTCTGGTGCACCAGGATCACATGGTAGTCCTGAACACCACAAAGTCCAGCAGGGTCCACAGAGACACGGGCAGGAATGCAGGGCAAAACACAACAGTGTACTCATTTAGCAGACCACTCAATGTGTAGCGTAACTGTTTACTCCAAGCAACTCATAGCTGTGAATACCTCTTTGCTTCTCTTCAAAACCCAAACCTACTCACCCAGATAACAGGTTCGTCTTCTTTGCTGGACTTCTGCTTCCAGAGAGGGACCTGGAGGGGGTG
>BROE01000011.1:1483448-1508269 GCA_036571765.1 Plecoglossus altivelis | reverse complement strand
TATGTTTCTCACGGAGAAAACTCACCATTCTTCTGTCGTTGGAGATGAACACAGCGTACACCTCTTCCATCAGAGTCTGACTCTGTGTCCGGATGTGTTCACAGAGCTTCCACACATTCTCCTCGCTGAAAGAATACAACAGCCGGCAGTTGTGAAAGACAAATTATAAAATATGGCTGACCTGCACCATTCATTAAACGCAAGAAAACTATTTCGGCACCAATATTTAAGTGAAAGAGCAAGTGCACGACATTACCAGTAACAGCTCGTATAGACACAGTCGTCAATAGGCGGAGTGACAATCACATAATCTGAGACAGAGTGGTCCTCGTGCATGTCTCAACATACCACTTCAATACCAAAATCGTCAAACACACCAAACGTTGGTCGTACAGCAGAAGTAGCCTTGCACGATATTCTGGTGTTACATTCTAAAGGTTCCGGCGGAGCGAATGACACATTTTCAGGGGCATATCTCGGACAGCAGGTGGCGACGTTGAGCCTGAGACCGATGCTCCGTAGTCGTTCATGTTTTCTATCACTCGTCTCTATGTCACCATGGCTAATCACTTTTGACGCGAATGTGACAGCAGCGTGCGTGCGTGTCAGATCAGTGTGAGAGTGTGGGGAGCACAATGCAGGTAGCTCTCCCTACACAATGGCAGATATGTCTATTTTTAGACCTCTTTAAACAGGATCCGCCAAAGAGGATACAATGTCAGGGGAAACAATCTGTTAAGGAGTCGGAGGCATTAATGTGCGATAGGACCTTCACAGCACAAATAAATGTTGTTTTAAAGAATCTCTAGAAAGGCAATTTGCTAGAGAAACCCAAAACCATATTCTATTGACTTTCAATTTGGCCTACACCTAGATGCACGAGGCCAGATACATCCATAACGCGTCTAGTCTTTAATAGTTACGTGTCGAAATACACTGATTACACATATTCACCATGTGAATAAGTGCAAAAAATAGTATTATTCACAAAAAAGTCTAATTACTGCCGATTAGCTTTTTAATCACTTAAACCGTCCTTCACCAGTGTTATGTCCGACTGCCAACCTGTTAGTGACCAGTCGCAGCGGTAAGATGACACGAGCACTGATTCTGAGACGCGGATCAATGTAGCGACTGTCAATACCGCTGATTAAACAGAGGTCACAAGTGTGTGGATTTACTGTCTCATTTTTGCTTTTCGCTCTGGTCGGTTTCTCTCTGCAGGGGAGGCTGGAGGAGAGGTTTGGGTTTAGGGGGAGAGAGGCTGGGAGAGAGAGGCTCGGGCTTGGGAGACAGGTGCTGGTGCTGGGGGATTGCTCAAGTGCTTGTGGGGCTGTTAGTGTGTGCGTTAGCGAATGTGTGTGTGTGTGCGTGTGTGTGAAGTATAAAGCTGTTGTGTTGCTTCATATTGCTGGGCTTGGATGATGAAGTAAGCCCCCCTCTCTCCTTGGTGATTCAGAAGTGGATGATCAGGGCAGTGGCACACACACTCTCGTGCACTCTCTCTCACACATACCCCTGTACTCTGACACACACACACTCCTGGACTCTCACACACACACTCATGTACTCGCTCTCACACGCACAGACGATCGTTCTCACACACATATGCATGCACACACACTGGCAGAATTGATCACACACTTTCATTCTCCCCCACATAATGTACACGCACACACTATCTTGATCTTTCACACACACAATCCCCCACACACACTGATCAATGCTTCAGTGTGCCAGTGCAGCATAACAGCTGCTGAAAGTAATGCAGCACCAAGTGGTTGCCATGGGATACCTGAGATAAAGTGTGTGTGTGTTGGTAATAAGCCTCCACACACACATAAACAATGTGAAGGTATATATCCGGGGGCTGTTGGGGTGAGGGTTAACTGCTGGTGATATGATTCCCTCAGTGTCAGAGAGTCTGGCAGGAGATGGAGAGTGGAGGGAGGAGAGACAGGTGGAGGGAGGGCAATGGAAAGAGAGAGAAAGAGTTAGAGAAAGTCTGGAGGCAGAGTGATGGAGGATGAGAAGACGAGAGAAAGATGCGCTGGCGGATTACACACACACATACTGTCGAAACATACTCACAGACATGCACACTGTTCACTCATATTCACACATACTGTACACACACACACCCACATGCACACACAAGACATCATTAATGAGGTTGCAGCTACATGCTGAAATAGGCTCATGCTCAGTTCATAGATTCTTCAACTGAGAGATGACTGGCTTTGGCACAGCTCTCCACACTCACACACATCAGCTAACACACGTACACACCAGCTAACACTCACACACACCAGCTAACACTCACACACACCAGCTAACACTCACACACACCAGCTAACACACACACACACATCAGCTAACACACGTACACACCAGCTAACACTCAGATACACCAGCTAACACTCACACACACCAGCTAACACACGTACACACCAGCTAACACACATACACACCAGCTAACACACACAAACATACCAGCTAACACACTCACACACCAGCTAACACACACACACACACACACTTATACCAGCTAACACACTCGCACACCAGCTAACACACACACACACACATACCAGCTAACACACACACACACACCAGCTAACACACGTACACACCAGCTAACACACACACATACCAGCTTACACACTCACACACCAGCGAACACACAGACACACACACATACACACACACATACCAGCTAACACACACACGTGCCAGCTAACACACTCACACACCAGCCAACACTCACACACACCAGCCAACACACATGCCAGCTAACACACAGCAGCTAGCAGCCCCTACTCTCTCTCTCACATACACTCACAGTTCTGGTGGTATGATAGTGTGAGTGTGAGTGTGTGTGCTCTATGTGTGTCAGAAGAAAAAGCTTCCAGTCTCTCCAGTACAACAGTATACCTTGAGTCGCTATTATAGTAAGTGGGTGTGGAGATGAATGTTTGTGTATGAGCGTGTGAAATGTGTGTCTCTGTACGAGTGTAGGTGTGTGGTTGTGCGTGTGTGTGTTGCTTCGCGTGTGTGGCTGTGTGTGTGGGCAGGGCAGACCAGCTCAGTGATAACATTCAGGAAGAGGCCAGGAGAGAGGGAGCGCAGAAGCACTTTACTTCCTGTTTTGGAGAGCCTATCCTGTGTGTGTTTGATGTGTAGCTGCAACGGGATGTTGAGTGTGTGTAAGAATGTGTGTGTGTGTAGTGTTTGCGCGTGAATGTGTGCATGTGGGTGTCTTTGTGCGCATGAGGGTGGGTGTACGCGCATCTGTTTGTGTGAGTGAGAGTGTATCAGAAAGAGAGAGAGAGTGCGTGTGTGTGTGTTGGGTCGGAGGTTTGGGAAGAGCATGGGGTGGCGAGGGACAAAGTGACCTCACCTTCCCGCCCCACAGGACGTAAAAACAACAGCTCTCCTACACACACAAACACACACACACACACACTTGATGTAGTGCCGTGTGTCCGGGAAGGCCGTACTTGTGTTTTCCTTCCTTTTACTGTATTGATCTAGACGTTGTCTATCCTAGAGTGCGGAGAGGGAGGGGTGAGAATGAGGGAGAGAAGAGGGGAGGAATAGATAGAGAGAGAGAGAGAAAGAATGTGGAGAGAAGTAGATTGGAGAAAAGGAGGGAGGCTGGTCAGACAGGACGAGGAGGGAGAGAAGGAGGGAGAAGGGGAAGAAGGGAAGGGAAGAGGGTCGGAGGGGAAGGAAAAGAGGGAGAGGGAGAGAGGAGGGACAAACTGCCAATATAAGGCTTAATGGACTTTAACATAAATAGCAGACTTTAATTGTCAGGAAGAGAGAAAAAAAAGCTCTGTAGGATGAAGAGAACAAGGAGCAAGGGACTCATTGCCAGAGGGTAAGGAGAGACCGGGGGTCACTCTCTCTCTCTCTCTCTCTCTCTGTCTCTCTCAACATCCAACCTCTACCTGAATCATTACTTGATCAATCACTCGATTGATCTGGTCTGGAGCAGGTCAATAAATGGCCTTCACCCATCTGGCACTCTGACCTGTGTATACAGTCTGTGTGTGTGTGTGTGTGTGTGTGGAAGAGGGGTGAGGAAAGGTGACGTGGGGTGAGGAGTCGTCAGGAGGGGGAAGAGGGGGGAGGAGGGGGTCACAGGAGAAATGTGCACCTCTTTATTGTGCTGCTGTGGAGAACCAAAACACACCATCGTCTAAAACATCACACATACACACACAACCTGAAACATTTCTCAAGTCATCATACACACCGTCACTAAAGTCCTCACAACATGAGGTCAATCTGAAAATAGATGTCTGATTATTTAATCTGATATGCATAAGCACACCCCTCACAAAAATGCAAACTCTCTCACACACACCCAAACACATACAGTACACGCACGCTCTTTCTTTCACACACACACATGCTCTTTAACAAAAACACAGGAACACACACACACAAGGGTCTTTCTGTAACTCTGTAACACACACATAATGTCACCCCCCCACACACACACACACACACACACACACTGTGTAACACACTCCAGTCTGTTCTGGGACACATCTCCTCTTTTCATGAGTATACATCTTCTGGTAACTGTACACCTCCTAGCTCTCCACACACACTCACGAACACATAGCTCTACACGCACACACACACACACACACACACACACACACCTAGCTCTACACTCACACACACACACATCCCTTGCTGGGTGGATGGATACCGATAACAAGCGTACACACATACAAAAACACATGCACACACAGAGACCCGCACACACTTACACACGCACACATAGCTGAGTGAGCAGAGGTTGCCCTTGTGCCAGTGGATCACCAACGCATACTCGTCAGATTAAAAAGTATCTTGCAGGAAGGCTGGGGGGAGAGTGAGAGAGAGAGTGAGAGAGAGAGAGAGAGAGAGACAGACAGACAGACAGACAGACACAGAGAGTGAAAAGAAAGAAGAGAGGGAGAAGAAAAGGCTGGACACAGATCAAGAAGGACGGAGTAGACACAGAAAAGAGAGAAATGAGGTTGAATCTCAACGTGCGTGGAGGTTATACACTGGTACGCCAGGAATGACGGTTTTACTGGTACATAGCCTATCCTCCCTGCGGTTCCCAGCTATTATCAACTTCCACATGACGTCGGCTCGACATTTACTCTAGAGCGCGCGGGGCATCCATGGAATCAACACGAGACTTTAAACAACACTTAAAATCGGGCGTCTGTAGTCTGGGTATTATACATTACACTATTCCATCGACAAGAATGTAAGTTAATAAATTTATTTTTAATGAGCCAGTATGTGTGTCATTTTCATTCAGGTCGTTGACATTGAATTTAAGTAGCGTAACGTTTGAGGAACCACAGGAATCAATAAATGTAGTTTACTTTCATGGACAGTTTGTCCCTTTCAAAGAACTGCGACGAAGACAACAGGTTATTTTCCTGTCCAAATATTACGAAGTGTTGTCGGGCATCTAGCGCTCGCAAAGCGAGCGCAGCCGTGGCTCGAAATATCCACTGCGCTCCACCGATCATCGACTCTCCGCTTGTCACCGAGATCCGTTAGTCTGCAAATATCTGGGGAACTTAATGTTCTTACTCAAAATGGCGAGGCTCATTCTTAGGAAATGAGGTAATTTATGAACAAAAGAAACTGCTCGGAAAGCTTGAGAGATTTATATTCGCATGATAACGTGAAAGACGTGAGTTCCCCTGTTGATACGCTGTAATTGACAACTATTGAAGTCTAACTTTCCCAGATCGGTTGACTGATTACATTACCTGCTGTCCAGGGAGCATTGAGTCATTTTATTGTTACTCAGTTATGTAACCTCGCAGCAAAGTTATAAACCTAAAGTAGGCTGCGTTTAGACGCTACTCCCCCTTGCACCTCAAACTCTTCCTCATTCTTAACGAGTATGGAATTAAGTGTCAAACTAGATCAACATGACCTTTTAGATTAGTCTGGGACTCTGTCTATCCCTTCATCACACCCCTGTCGGTCCTCAGCAAGAGATTCCGGCAATGTCACCAAAATGCCATTTCCTCGAGCAAGAATGTCGGAGCTTTGCGGTTGTTGTTATTTACCTCCAGCATACCGCTCCCCTCGAGGATTGGTTGAATAGTCTTAAACAAACACACCCTCGTGAATGATTAGACAACTTCACCTGGGTTTTTAGTGCCTTCGTAAATTAACCCAATCGAAAGCCGTTGGAGTGTGTGTGTGTGTGTGTGTGTGTGTGTGAGGTGTGTGTTTTTGTGTGAGGTCGGTGCATGTCGGGAGTGTGTGTCTGAAGTATTTTAGTGTTTGCATGTGTCTGTGTTTGTGTGTCTGTCTGTTTGACGCTAACTGCTCCAAAGTGTTAACTACCATGCAATTTCCCATAATACTCTCTCTGTCTCTCTCTCTGCCCCCCTACATATCTACATACTGCTCTCTCTCTCCGACTCTCTCTCTGCCCCTCCTACATGTCTATACACTGTTCTCTCTCTTTCGGACTCTCTCTCTCTCTGCCCCCCTACATATCTATATACTGTTCTCTCTTTCTGACTCTCTCTCTTCCACCCTACATGTATATATACTGATCTCTCTCTCCCTGCCCCCCCAGCCTCTATTCTATTTGAGAGACCTTCCTGCTCAAGTTCCTGCAAGGCCATGCTACATCAGACCACACCCACGTGGGAGGGAGCTCTGGGGATTTCCCTGCTCCTATTGGCCATTCCTCCATCCAGGTCCGAGCCAGTCCAATCACAGCTTCAAAATGTGACCCTGGCGGTCATCCTGCCGCGCAGCAACACCGACTACCCCTGGGCATGGCCTCGCGTCGGCCCCGCCCTCACCCGTGCACTGGAGCGCATCAACGCAGACCCCACCCTCCTGCCTGGGCGCCGCCTCCAGCTGGTCTACGACAGCAGCGAGAACAAAGACGGCGTCTGCTCTGATTCAGTGGCGCCGCTGGTGGCCGTCGACCTCAAGTTCACCCACGACCCCTGGGTCTTCATTGGGCCCGGGTGCGACTACTCATCCTCCCCTGTGGCGCGCTTCACTACGCACTGGGAGGTTCCTATGGTGACGGCCGGAGCCCCTGCCATCGGCTTCAGCCTGTACCCGTCCATTACCAACACGGGCCCCACCCACAAGAAGCTGGGGGAGTTTGTGGTGCGGTTGCACCGCTACTTTGGCTGGCACCGGCACGCCATGCTGATGTTCTGCGACAACAAGGACGATGACCGGCCGTGCTACTTCACGGTGGAGGGGCCGTACACGCAGCTGCAGGAGGCTAACGTCACCACGGCCGACCTGGCGTTTAACGAACAGGCCGACAAGGTCAAATACCATGAGCTGATCCACGACATCAGCCAGCGGGCCCGAGGTAGGCGTGGAGGGGGTTCGGGGGTGTGTGTGTGTGTGGTGGGAGAGATGGGATGTGTGTGTGGGGGGGGAGATTGGGGGTAGTGTGCGTGTGTGTGTGTGTGTGTAGGGGCGGGTGTGTAGGGGCGGGGAGATGGGGGTGAGAGTGTGTGTAGGGGGGAGGGGGTGAGAAGCGGGTGAGAGTGTATGCGTAGGAGCGGTAGAGATAGGGGTATGTGCAAGGGGAGGGGGAGAGATTGGGGATGAGAGTGTTTGGGGGGGGAGGAGATGGGGTGAGAGGAAGTATGTGTGGGGGAGCTGTTCATGGGGCTGTTGGACAAGAGAAAGTATCTAACAGGACTAAACTGTCTTTCAATCCTTTTCATTCTGGTTGGTTCGGATTCAGCGAGGTCTCAGGCAGGGCTGGGAGTGTGGGAGCTTTTTAAAACGGCGTGAAAACACGCATGTTAACGTCCATATCTGAGGAGGAAGGCCAGCGCAGTTGGCAGTCGCCATGTTTTCATGTCATCATTTCGGGAGGCTGTGAGTGGAGTTCAGGAGTGTCAATAATAATAAGACATGTTGATCTCTCCGCTTCTCCCTGCGTTCTCTGGCTTGATCTCTCTTTCTCTGCATTCTCTCACTGTCATCTCTCAAACATTCCTTCTCGCTCTAAACAGATTATGTTCAAGATTCAGTGTAGAGGAATCTACTAATCTAGGCAGGTAGAAAACTAGTTGGCTAGTTAATGGACGATGGTCAATACCACTCTAGTTATAATCCAGCGTGATCCACAGTCATCTAGAGTGATATGGAGTAACCTAGAGTAATCTAGAGTTGTACAGGGTGAGCTCAAGCGAAACAGTGATACAGAGTGATGGATAGTGCTACACAGTTATCTTAATTCAATATTTTATTAATTTATTATGTTTTTTTCCAAAGTCATGTAGAGGGCATATCGAATAAAGAGTGATCCAGGGTGCTTCAGAGTGAGCCACGCTGTGTGAGTCAGAGTGATCCAGTGTGATCCAGAATGATCCACGGTCCCCTTTTATTTGACTATTTGACATTTGATTCTGGTAGAGGATGCTATGATCCCGCTTTGACAAACACTGGATACAGACAGTGCTAGATTCAGAGTGATTTACGGGTGATCTACATTGATCCAGGATGATGAACCTCGGCTGCAAGGCCATCGATAGATCAATACCGAGAACAGCTGAAAAGGCTTCGAGGCTTTTATTCATGAACAGTCAAGAATCGCACATGAACAACAGAGAATGAGGGATGGAGGGAGGGAGGGAGGAAGGGAGGAGAGGGGTAGAGGGAGCTGAGGTCTGTTAGCTTGACACTAACAGAAAACTGGAAGAAGGGGATGTGAAAATGATCAAGCTCTTTCTCTCTCTCTCTCTCTCTCTCTCTCTCTCTCTCTCTCTCTCTCTCTCTCTCTCTGTCTGTCTTGTTTTCTCTCAGCTTTTGGGAATTGGAGAAACCAAAGTGGCGGTGTCAATTCCATTCTCTGAAGCAATTGCAGAGTAATGAAAGTTGTCTTGGTTTGAGGGAGTTAGAGAGAGAAATAGATCGTGAGAAGAGAGCGAGAATGAGAGACCAAGAGACAGAGAGACAGAGAGAGAGAAGATGAGTGAGATGAAAGAAAAAGGGGTTGAATACTCCAGGAAGATAATGGCAGATAGACCTTAGACAGAGGAAGGAAGGTAAGTGATTCAGAACTAATGTAGATACTCAGTGAGAAGGTCATTGCCTATAATATACTTTTTAATGTCTGGACTGAATAGGTTCACACACAAGGTTGCAGATAAACGTGCACACACACTCACTCACTCACCCTCTCTCTCACACACACACTCACAGACACTCACACAAACTAACACGCACGCACACACTCACTCACTCACCCTCTCTCTCACACACTCACAGACACTCACACAGACTAACACACACTCACACACACTCGCACACACAAGCAGACAAACCTTGGGCCAGGACCCCAAACCAGGGTTAAAGAAGTCAAGGCGTCCAGTCCTGAACACCCCAGAGCCTCTTGGAATACAGATAACCTTATTATATTCCCACTCCTCGCAGCTCCTTTCTCCCAATCTGTAACTAATTAAGTGTGTCTGGTGCTAGCCAGCTTGAAGCAGGCATTCATTGCCCTAGGAGGTCTCTCTGTGGGGGACGACATGCTAGCAAACTGAGCCGCAGTCAGGAGCCAGATCCGAAGTGCTAAGCTCTAAACAAGGCCAAGGGCCCAGACTCACTTCAGGAAGACTCATTGCGGGATTCGAATTCATGTGGGTCGGATTCAGATGATTCAGATCGGCGTGGGTTATGAATCATACCGACAGTATATCTAATTTTAGTTTGGATTCTTGTGGTTCTGAGTGGGAAGATTCATATTTGTATCAGCGTAGAACCAAATCAGAATAACAGACTCAGATTAATCCAAGTCCTATGGTCCCGACTGAAATGGTCCCAAATCAAAGTGATATGATCCTGAGTCGAATTCAAAGTATTTGGATCTGAATGTGTGTGGTTCAGATAGGCAGCTCAGTGTAAGAACGTGTTCCCATCTCCAAGCCTCAGAGTTGGGTTTAGCCATGCGATGCCTGCTCGGCCCTGGGGCTACTTGGTTCTCTCCCAGCAGAACAGTAGAGTTTGATTCGTCTCCCGGAGCACTGGAGTGTTGAGCACAGCTTCTTGGAGCTGGTGTGGGCGGCTCTCACAAATTCCCTCGCGCCTCCTCTCCTCCTTTTTCTGTTCTTGTCTCCTCCCCTTTTCTCCTCTCCTCCTCCTATTGTCCTCCTTTCCTCCCCTCTCCTCTCCTCCCCTTCTCTCCTCCTCCCCTCCTCTTTTCCACTCCTCCAGTTCTTACATCACTGGGACAACATTCCTAATTAAAGGCCGAGAAGTCCAGTATTCCATCGTCATTATGGTACTCTCTCTCTCTCTCCCTCCCCCTCTCACTTTTCCTTTCTCTGTTTCTCCTTCTATCTCCCGTTCTTCCTCCCCATCTCTCTCTTTCCCTCTGGTTCTCCCTCAATCTCTTTCCCTTTTCCTCTGTCTCCCCCCTTCTCTCTCCCTGTCTCCCCCCCATTTCTCCCAAGCTTTATAAGGGAACAGAGGTCTTCTGGTCTGGCCTGCCAGCGAGGTATTTCCTGCCGTGGATAATTTGTGATGGCGGTCGCTGTTCTTCTTGGCGAAAGGTTTGCTGGTCTGTCTCCGTAGCGACCCAGCCGTGAGTGACCGCCACCGTTATTGACGGTGTCACCGAGCCGTTTGTCACCCGCACACACGCCTCTGGGGAACCAATATCCTGGTCCTGACTGGACACAGCTGGAGACAGAGGAGGGGGAAGGGGGAGGAGAGGAGGGGGTAGGGGAGGAGGAGATGGGAGGAGGAGAGGAAGGGGAGGGGCGAGGAGGAGAGTAAAGGGAGAGGAGAGAGGGATGGCAAGAAGGTGGTGGGGAGTGAGGGAGTTACAAATGCAAAGTGAGAGATAAAAGGATTGAAGGAGAGGGACAAAGTGAGAAAGAGAGATACAAGGACTATCAGAGCTATAGAGAGAGAGAGGGAAAGTGATGGAAAGAGAGATTATGAGAAAACGAAGAACAAAGGGAGCAGGAGAAAGGGAGAGAGTGTTAAAAGGAGCGGCAGTGAAAAGAAAGGCATGAGAAAGAGAGGTAGAGAGAAAGAGGTAGAGAGGTAGAGAGAAAGAGGTAGAGAAAGAGAGGTAGAGAAAGAAGGGTAGAGAGAAAGAGAGGTAGATAGAAAGAGGTAGAAAGAGAGGTAGAGAAAGAAAGGTTGAGAGAAAGAGAGGGCCTCGCTCTGACTCTTATCTCATCTTGACCTAATGACTTGACTTATTCTCCTCTTCAACTCTCACTTCCTGTCTGTCAGCACGGCCGTCATGAGGACCACAACTTTATTAACACCAGCTGGACACCATAGTCTTGTCCCAGTACACTTAGACTGGTGGGATATGGTCAAACCCAGCAATTGTCCAAACGTCAGTGTATGTGTTGCTGTACTGTGTGTGCGCGTGCGTACGTGCTGGTTTTGTTTGTCTCTGCGTGTGTGTGCGGAGGGGGGAACGGGGGTCGTTGCTGCATTTTTGCGCGTGCGCGTTTGTGTGATAGGACTACCCCCCCCTCCCACCTGGATTGGACAAGTGCTAGGTGTGGTGGGCAGGGGGAGGGGGGGGGTCAGGTGGGGATGAGAAGGGGGTTGTTGTACTGACGTCATGGGGAACCAGTTTCAGGCAGCCCTCTCCACGGCAGAACCAGAGGGCCTATTAACTTCCATTAGAGGCCTCCTAGTGCCTGGTTCTCTGCTAGAGGGAGGGAGAGGGGCGAGGGCAGACAGGTGCGGGGGGGGGGGGGGTAGGCGGGAGGGAAGAGGGTTGGAGAGAGTAAGAGGCAGCGTCAAGGATTCGCTCCGGAGAGCGAGGAAGCGGCGGAAGGGAGGATGGAGGGATGGAACGGAGGGGTGGGGGAGAACAGGGAGCTGGTCTGATGGCTGGTTGGCCATTGTCAGGTTATTCCTAGTAATTGCTTCTCGCACCTTTTTCCAGCCAAGCCAAGGGACAGTATTAGCGATATGTCAAAGAAAGCCAGAGAAAGATGTACCTGCGTGTGGGCGGGTGTGAGTCTCTGTGTGTGCGTGTGTGCGCGCGCGTGCTCTTGAATCTATTTATGAGTGTGCACGAACGTCTATGCTCGCGGCTCTCTCCGTGTCTGTGTGTGGGTGCATGCGTGTGCATGTCTATGCCCGTGCGTCTATGACTGTAGGGGTGTGTTCATGTGTCTGACGACTTATCACCCCCAGCTAGAAGGGCCCCTCACACAGTCTGTGTGTTGAAACCTGCTGACCCCGACGAAAGGAAATATTCTGAGAATCTCTCTGATGTTAGTTCCAGAAAAGATTGATTTGTGTCTGTTTAAGTAAGGTGTCCCAAAGGATGCCTTCCTACTAGGCTTAGGTCTTACGACGCCGTGGTTTGATTCCAGCCTGGGTTATTTACTGCTTGGCATCCCTATCTTTCTCTCTGTCCCACCTGTCCTGTCTCTCTCTCTCACACAGTCACTGACATGAATCAAAACCGAATGACCTGGAAAAATACGTCTTCAAAAAAAATTGCATTTGAAAGGGTCACAAGAAACTATTGATCCACCTCAGGAAGTTGTCGCATTCCTCTGAGCAGAACACAGAGGAGGAGAAAGCGAGAGCACATCAAACAGGAGAGAGAGGGCGATGAGAATGATCAGAAAACTGAAGGAGTGAGAGAGAGAGACAAAGAGAGAGAGACAGAGAGAGACAGACAGAGCCAGAAAGAGAAACAGATGAAAAGACAGGGTCGGCTGAGTTGAAAACAAGGCAGGCAGACATTATGAAGCCAGACTAATGATGTATGTCATGCAGCAACCCTGCTGAAGTCAGGGACAACAGGCTAACTGCCTGGAGACAGACGGAGAACTTGAACACGTTCGTTACCCAGAGGGGGGGGGGGGGGAGTAAAAGCAGGGAGGAAGAGAGAGACGAAAAAGGTAAGGAGGGAGATAGAGGGATGGGGGAGAGGGGATGGGAGGGCAGTAAAAGAAGGAGTGAGGGGAGATAGGAAGGGAGAGAAAGAGTGGTTGTTCTCACTCACTCAGTCACTGAGTCACTTACGCTGAGTCCAAAATTCAATTCAAGCATTATTGGGATGAACCAATTTTGTAAATATAGCCAGAGTGACTGAAACACTACAACATAAGCAGAGTTTGAAAAAAAAGAGAGCTGCAAGCTCAAAACAAACAGAACCGCACAAGTCACACGACACGACACAATCCATGGCTCTGAATATACAGTAGATGGGCCCTATCTTGCACCCAGCACCATTGACTTTGTACACCGACGCCTGCACCGATCCTATTTTGCACCCGACGCGTAGCGGACCTTTCCGTCCACAGATGCACGTCGGTGAATGAGGGAATGAACTTGCGCTCCAAGGGGCAGTTAGGCGAAAAAAGGAGGCGTGTTCCGGCGCAAATGTTCCCTGGTATTATTTTGCAGTTTCAGAAAACAATTCCGACGCTGACCAGGAAAAAGGTGGTTTAAAGTCAGTCCCTTGTTGTTCAAATTATATTTTAAAGGCTTGGCCATAACGTAGCACAACATGCATGCACTTTGCTTGCCTCATCTACGCAGATGCAGCAGTTCCCATTCTTGCAAACATAATTACTAGGAAAAATATTACCATAAGATGTGAAAAAGGCTAGCCTAAATCTGGTGTACACATTTACTCAAATTATTCAGGCAAACTTCATTTCTACTATCCCCATACAATGTACCTTTGCTGCCTTTCATGGCAGGATTACATTTCTTATTTCAAGTTCAGGGTGAAATGGTGTGGATCGGGGGGGAGTTATAACGTTATGCTTCTGCCTATACTCTGTTTGGACTGTCTTTAAGTGTAAGCTGAATTAGTAATGTCATATTTTCTTTGTAAATCATGATGGCGAATCCCCCGTCCACCTGGCAAATCCACCGTTATGATAGCAATCCGCCATGGAACAAGCGCCCCTGCTTTTGAAGGGAATATGACCTGACGCTCTGATTGGTTTATGTCACATTACGTCCAAACCACACGTAGGACTAATGTAGTCGCGTCAGACCAACCCTTTTCATCTTTGCGCCGGGTGCAAGAGTCATATATGCCAGTATAACAGCAACAGCGCCGAGTCCCACCCACAAAGTTACTTGCGCTTCGTGCTTGACACTAGATCGTGTAAATACGGTATCTCACTTCATGCACATGTGCAGTTATGCTGGAGCGATTCCATTTTTTTCTCAGACACACCTCGATGGACCGTGACAGTGTCCTGGTGTGTGAGGGTCTCTCTCGCTCTCTGTTTCTCTGGAGAGAAGTTTGACTGAGAGGGTCTTTCTGAGCTGTGGAGATGGTTTCCATGGAGACTGGAAGTATCAGTGTTTGTTGTGCGCGCGCGTGTGTGAATGTGTGGGGGGGGGTTGTTGTCGAGGTTGTGTGGTGCGTATGTGTATGCGAGGGGGATGGTTCTACCGGTTCTATGGTGGAAGTGGCATCACAGAAATCGATAGAATAACTTTACCATAGACAACCTGATGTCACAGGTTAGATCACCCAGCAGTGTTACCAATCCATCCATTCTCACCAACACATCCACCCTTAGCAATACCTCCACTCTTAGCAACACCTCCACCCTCACTAACATATCCACCCTTAGCAACACCTCCACCCTCACCAACACATCCACCCTTAGCAACACCTCCACCCTTAGCAACACCTCCACCCTCACCCAACACCTCCACCCTCACCAACACATCCACCCTTAGCAACACCTCCACCCTTAGCAACACCTCCACGCTCACCCAACACCCTCACCAACACCTCCACCCTCACTGACACATCCACCCTTAGCAACACCTTCACCCTTAGCAACCATGGTGCCAGGAAAGGAGAGCGGGCAGAGTGAACAGGGAGAACACACATTGCAGAGGCGTGCTTGGAGAAGATCCGGCCGTGTGTTCGTTAGTGTATGCCTCCTGTGGCCTGAGTATCATGTCATCAGACGAGGAGAAGACGAGGGCCACAGGAGCAGGCCTTCATCCTCTTTTCATCCTCTCTTTATCCACTCCAGTCAATCACAACACTTTTCATGTTTCTGGCTCTCACTGACAGGCAGACAGGCAAGCAGGCAGACAGACTTAAACATGAAGCAATAAGCCATTGGTTGTACATCCGAGTAGAGTAAATGTAGCACACACATATGTATTTAGAACAGGAGGCTCACACCAGTTTACATCCACACTCACTTTTGAGGTGGTGCACCTGGAGGCAGACACACACTTACGCACATGCACGTACACTCTCACTCACTCACACACTCACTCACTCACACACACTCACACTCACACTCAGAGAGAGAGACAGAGAGAGAGAGAGAGAGAGAGAGAGAGAGAGTGTATGTGTATGAGAGATTTGCTTGTGTTTAAGTTTATGTCAATAGGTTGTAGCTGTGTTTAAGGATAGGGTAAGCTAAGTTAAGTGCGTTACGGGTGTAGTCTGTTTAACTTGATGGTTGCCGTGGTTGTGATGCAATCTTAATTCTTGTGGTTGTCCTTCATCAGGGGTTTCATTAACCAAAGGGTCTTCCTCTGTAATGAAGTGTTGCGGTTGTTCCTGGAAATGACGGCCCCAATCTGGCAGCCGTGCTTCTCCCTCTCATCCCCTATTAATCCTGGCCACTCAGACAGCTTCTAATCATGGGAGATGGCACTGAGGATGGGGTGGGGTGGGGGGTAGAAAGGACTGGAACAGGAGAGTGGAAGGAGTAGAAAGGGAGGGGGTGGTGGAGAGAGGGAGGGAGGCAGGGGTGGAGTCAGGGGTGGAGAGGCAGGGAGGGGACAGGAGAGAGGCTGAGCAGGGTCAAGAGAGGTGTGGAGGTGGAGAGGAGGGATGGAGAAGAGAGTGGGAGAAGGAAGGAAGGAAAAAAGGAAAAAAGAAAGAAATACTATAGATTATTAACTTGACAGGAAATTGAGTTATCATTAGATAAAAGGACTAATGGTAGGGTGTTTGAGTGTGTGTGTGTGTGTGTGTGAAGGAGGGAGATGACAGGGGCTGTATAAACAGAGCGGGAGAAAGTGAATAGACAGGATGCTATAGAGGTAGTCTGTGTGTGAAGAAGAGGAAATGAATTTGTGTGGGAAAGGTATAATTTTGACAAAAGAAAGTATGTGTATGAGTGTGTAAGCTTAAGTGCATGTGTGTGTGAGGGCCAGTGTGTGTGTGTGTGCTTGAGTATGTGTATGTGTGTTACTTCCAGTAATGTCCTGTCTGTTGCATGATTTACCTTGTCTGTTTTGCAACCAGGGTTACACCATCAATCTCTGCCCAGCTGTGTGTGTGCGTTTGAAAATGTGTGTAGGTGTGCACGTGTCAGTGTGGTTGTGTCAGTGTGTGTGTGTGTGTGTGTGTACATGACGGGAGAGGAGGAGAAAGACGGGGAAGGAGGAAGAGAAAGTGAGGGAGAGAGGAACAGAAAGAGGGGGAGGGAGAGAGTGATGAAGGGAAAGAGGTGTAAAGAGAGAGGGTGCGTCAAGCATGTCTATTGTGTGTGTTCAATATCCCACCTGCTGTATGAAAGTGTCATTGTTAATGCAATAGAGTTCTAAAGGATGTGTGTGTGTGAGAGGGAAATGTGAGAGGAAAATAATGCACAGCAAGAGAGACAAACAGAAACAAGGAAGTCTACTAGAAAGTTGGAGAAGGGAAGGGAAAGGGAGGAAGGAAATAGAGAACAGAATAAAAGGATGGGAGAGAGAGGAGAAATCAAGAGCGTTGAGCACTGGGTGATATTCTCTTACCATCTATCCAACCATGTGTGAGGTGTAATGTGTGTGTGATATAAGTTGGGTGTGAGGTGTGCATGTGTGTGTGTGGGTGTGTGTGTGTATGACGCGTGCGGACTGTGTGAAATCGACTAATGGAAAGCAGAGTCTCTCCCAGCTGCTGTCCGTTCGCTAGCATGATGCTGATGTCATTACGCTGCTAGCATAATGCTATCTATAGTTTATTGGCATTGCACAGTTTAACATGATCTGTGTCTGACCAAAGTGCTTTACGCAGTAAAGGTAAAGGTGTATACACAAAAAAACACAAACAGTGCCAACATCAAAGCCATCTAACATAATGCTATCCTTCTTACACTGATATCATAATGCAATTCTTGACACGCAGTTAGCGCAATGCAACGGTATCACACTGCAAGCGTAAAGCCATCCTTGTTACACGGCTACTCACATAGTGACTGCTACCATGCACGGCCACCAATGCTAACGCTAACCATCTACACACAGAATAAGGCCTTCTGTTCTTTTGATGATGATGATGATGGTAATGGTGATGGGGATGGTGGTGATAATGATAGTAATCAGGGTGGTGGTGATGGTGAAAATAATGGTGGTGAGGATGGTAATGATGGTGGGGGTGATGTTGATGGCGATAATAATGATGGTGATGATGATGGTAGTGATGAAGATGCAATGTAGCTCATTAGCAGCCACTGCTTCATATTATTGTAAAGTTTCAGTGGCCATGAGTAAGGAACGATTCATCCCATAATTGGCCTGCATCACATAATGTTTACATGGCAGTGTCAGTGGCAGGCATGGTGTTGACCAAACGTCAAAGCACACGTATCCCATGGCAACTTCATTTCCAGGAAAATTTCTCTCATCTGAATTGAAGGAGGAGCATTTATAAATGTTTTCAGTTATTTATTTAATATGGACCACAGGTCCATATGATCAGTCAGAATCAGTTAAGACCAGTCAGGACCAGTAAAACCAGCAGTAATACCAGTCAATACCAGTTTACATTTGTACTACTTTAGCAGCTAATACAAAAAGCCCTGTAGAAATAGTGCCTCTAGAAAGTTCTGCCTAAAATCAGTAATCTGAAGATCACAGTTTGTGTTGTTTTGGAGAGTTCAGGAAGGTCCTTATTAACAACCACATCATAGCTGCCAGATAAGATACTACAATGAAATCACAATACCACATAGCACAGATGAAGCTAAAACATATCATAGGTGGATCATCCGATCAATTGGTGAGTTCTGCCTGTAAAGGTAAAGGGGGGGAGAGAGAGAGGATCTCATCTTCTCATCCACACAGGACCATGTTCTCTCTTTCACGAGCTCAGGCTCCTTTATATGTACTCAGTGACGTTTGTGTTTTTTATATTACCATCACTCCCTTCATCTCACAGTGATCTAATTCACGAGAGGCACAAGCACTCTGATAATCACCATGACGATAGACCTTGATTGTGAGGCCATCGGCGAGGCATGGTTGGCCTTTTGGGGTTAGTTGGGGGTTGACCTCTGGTTACCATGGTTACATAAATGGATGGGGAGAGGCTGACAAGGGCGTGTCACATTGCGGTGTCTGTTTCAGTCCCTTTAAAAATGGAAAACAAAGTCACCTTTTCCACCCTTCCATTGTGTCCCAACCTCTTCTACTGAATATCCTACCATGTATTTATATAGTCACAATTACATCCCTCACCCAAACCACCTTACTTTTCGCTGAACTAGGGTTGTGGGTTAGACAGGCAGAAAAGAATGCTGGCTGGCATACTGTACAATCCTTCCTGATGTATTAGAACAACCCGGCATTGTTGCCATACTGTATTAGACAGACTGTGTTATGGGACATACTAAGTAGAATGGTACTATTGAGATGCTCATAGACGCAAGTCACGTAACACTTGCATGTTCTCCCTCTCTGTGTCTTCTTCAGTGGTGTACCTGTGCTGCTCCAAGGACACCTTCCGCAGGCTGATGGTGCAGTTCTGGAGGGACGGTCTTCCAGCGGAGGACTACGTGTTCTTCTTCATGGACCTGTTCGGACACAGCCTGGGCGAGGAGCCGGCCCAACCCTGGTACCGTGGCGACGAGGATGACCAGGCAGCCAGGGAGGCCTTTAGGGTGAGGTGGGGGTGGGGTGGGGAGTGAGAGAGAAGGAGATAGGAGAAAAGAGGAAGGAGAAGGAGTTTGGATGGGAGGGAGACGGAGTGAGAAGGTGATGGGAGGACAGAGGAAAGGGAAGGAGAGAGGGAAGCAAGGGGAAGGAGAGAGAACAGAAGATTCGAGGGAAGGGGAGGGGGAAGGGTGAGAATTGGACAGGGAAAGCGGCGGGAGATGGTGGTGGTGTTGAGTAAATGCTGAGCGTGAGGGAAGGAATGAAAAGAAAGAAGAGGAGGAAGTGGATGAGAGGAGGAGGAGGTAAAGGTGTAGTAAAAGGACACACTGTTGAAGCAGGAATGAGGAAGCGAGTGTTAAATTGTGTTTTGGTAGAAACACAAGATTTAACATGTTGAAGCGCACAAAGAAGAAAGGTGTTGCTGGAGAATGAGCACATACAGTGTGTGCATGCTTGAAACTGTGCTGTAGATACTGTGATGTATAAGCAGGTGTGAGTGTGTATGGGGGCATATGTGACGAAGGGGCCAACTAATTGGAGGTTAAATGGCTTCCAGCTTCCTTGGTGTCAGGGGATCAACGAGAGGTGTGTGGGGCTGCTGTGTGTGAATGTGCATGTGTGGGTGCTGTGTGTGGGTCCAGTGTGTGTGTACATATGTGGGTGCTGTGTATGCATGTGTGGGTGCTGTTTGTGGGTGTAGTGTGTGTGTTTGTATGTACTGTGTGTGGGTGTGTGTGTGGGTGCCGTGTGCGTGTATCTAGAAGCACAGAGGAATGTGGGTGAGATGTGAATCTTAGGAATGCGATGAAGTTAGCGTGATCATCAGGTAATCAGGCCAGAGCAGCAGCACCTGTCCAGTCTGCTTGCCAACGATCCATTCTCTACTGCCAGTCAGAACCAGTCTAGACCAGTCAGAACCAGTCAGGGGAAGTCAGAACACACACACACAGTTACAGGCACACCACCCATGTTGTTGTACATGAGCCGTATCAGCACATTCTGAACCCCCCTGGCATGTTTTCACTGAGCCCCTCTCCCTGTCTGGAGACCCATGCTGCAGTACGTCACCCTCTCCCCACACGCTGACCGTACACCCATGACACAGTACGCAACCCTTGACCCAGTTCTCACACACACACACACCCCACACACACCCAGCTCTAGCAGGGTGATAGATGGAAGGTTCTGGAACAGAGAGAGAGTGCATTCTAAAGGAAGATGAAAGAGGGAAGACGGAGTGTCTCAGGAGAGAAGGGGAGAGATGGAAGGTTCTAGAACAGGGGAGGAGATATAAGATCGGGGGTAGGTATGGCAGGGAATGGAAAGTCAACTTCCGGTCAGCTGTTGATCAGCTGGTTCTGGAACAGCACTGCAGCTCCCAGTCTGAAACAGGTTCTAGAACTCCGCCTCAGCTTTTCTGCCACCCTGGTCCCTTCCCTCATTTTTCTCAGATGCCTAGGAGTCACACACCCACTTACATACACATACACACACATACACACACACATTCACACCCTAGTACACTCACACACAGAAGTCCCATCTCCCCTCCAGTACGACCACCAATCAGAGCCATAACTGTGCAGTAGCAGCCTGTGTGATTGGCTGAGATTGGATTTTTGTCCCTAACCGCCAGGCTGATTTAAATAATTTTGTGGCCTGCATGTGTGTGTGCATATGTGTGTGTTCTGGGCCGCACTGGTTGACCAGAGAATCTAAGGAACAGACTTGGAAATTGAAAACATGATTGATTTTGTCTGTTTTATGTTGAGTTTCTTCTATACATCTAACACAGTAATAGAGCAGTGACTTCTGAATACTAGGGAGTGGTGTGTGTGTTTTACCTCTAATGGTTAACCTCAACAGATTAATTAAGAGAGACTGAGTGACTAATGTTTGCATATCCGCAAGTGTGTGCTTTCATCCCTTCATGCGTGTGTCCATCTGTGTGTGCAAGAGTGTTTGTGTATTTGCGTGGTTGAGTTTATGTGCCAGTTTTGGCGTGCGGGAGTGTATAGCTGCATTTCCACAACAGGAACTCTACCCTTGGACCAAGGACCTTTGCCTGGAGCTCACTGCATTACAACCAGGATACACCTGAATGAGTTAACTGATTTGACAAAAATGCTGGATTTATAAAAGCGGTGTTTAGCACTTAGCCACCCTTCCTGGGGTCTTCAATGACCAGGGCCTTCAGCCCTGTTGCTGAGGGAGAATCCCCCATGGAGGTCAGGCACCTGTGGCGGTGGAGGCAGGGAAGGTGGAGGGTAGGTCACAGTGCTAGCATAGACAAACTGAACAGGGAGAGAGACCTATTTAAAGGTGCAGCATGAGTATGACACGCTAGCGAAGAAGGAACGGCGCTGTGCTAATTTATAGAGAGCGCGTCTAATCGAGAATAGAACCCCTGATGACATCGAGGTAGAGGGAAAGGAGAGAGCGGGCGTAGTGGGGTCAGACGTGTAGTGAGACGTAATGCGCGCCGAGTTCTTCCCCGAACTTGTAATAAGCTTTGTTTCCACCACAATAGGCAGAGATATTCCCCTGTTTCGGGGGGGGGCAAAGGTCAGGAACCATCAAGTCCCTGCTCTGGGGATGGTTCCTGCTATAATACTGCTTTTCATAATAGTGTCTGTAAAAGCTGCAAAGAAATATGTAGCACTGCAAATATTTCAACTAACTATTCAGAAATGGGGTAGCCACGACAACGTACTCTAGCTGGGCCGACAACAAACCAGTCCAAACAACAGTCCAGGAGGACGTCCCATGACCCATACCACTGCACTAATTAATGTGTCAGAAAAGGATTGTGTATGTCCCAATACATAGCATGTCAAATGCAGAATGCCAGAATACCAGGATTTCCTCTTGCGTCTGGTTGCATATCGCAGGATGCAAGCCAGCCTGCTACTCTAACCCACAATCCTCTGCGTAATGGAAGCAGCCCTTTGACTGTGTGGGTGTTAAAATTGACTTGCTTCTATGGTCAACTCTGCGTTTTTTTGTTGTTGTTGTTTTTTGAATCTCTGAGGTAAAAATTGTAGCACCTGTCGTTTTCCCCCAATAACTTTCAAATGTTGTTTCCTGAGCTGGGATGGACAGATGACCGAGAGGGTGGAGTTGAAGCTGCAAGGTTGTGTGCAGACTGTATGCAGCGATCTTCGGAATGAGCTCAAAGCACAAGGAAAAAGGATTATTTATGCTGAGCACAAAATCCAGCAGCCAATGATCAAGTGAATTCTAAAATCTTTTGGGAACATTTTTATGCCGCAAAACATTTATATTCATACTATTCAATATTTTGTGTCTTCATTCTGTTCGATTCAGTTATATAAAGGGCTTATGTCAGCGGACTCATTTGCCGATTCTTCTGGGGAAGGTTCTTGTGGTGGAAATTGCTGCTAACTTGACTGAAGAACCTTCTAGATCCTTGAAAAGGAGTTCTGAGGAGAACAATTCAGGGGCTTGTGGTGGAAACGCTGCTAACTTGGCTGAAGAACCTTCTAGAGCCTTGAAAATGAGTTCTGAGGAGACCAAGTTAGGGGCTTGTGGTGGAAATGCTGCTAACTTGGCTAAAGAACCTTCTAGATCCTTGAAAATGAGTTCTGCGGAGAACAAGTTAGGGGCTTGTGGTGGAAATGAGGCTTATGTGTGAGTCAGAGAGTGCGTGTCGATATAAGTGTGCATGCATGTGTGCGCATGCGCATGTTTTTGTGTGTGTGTGTGCGTGCGTTTGTATGTACATGCGTGTCTGTGTACGTGAGCATGCTTGCATGTGCGTGTGCAGGCATGTGTGTGAGTGTGCGTGCAGGCGTGTGTATGTGTGTGTGTGTGCGCATGTGTGTGAAGAATTAGTCCAATTGTTCTCCTCAGAACTCCTTTTCATTAGTGCTGGCTCCCTGACCTCCTACTGGCTGATTATCCTGAGGAAGACAGGATAGCAGCGCTTCAGTGAAAGATGAAAGACGACAGCATCGGATTCTGTTGTTCTTTCTTCTTCTCTGCCACTCATCCTTCCTTTGTTAATGAAGCAACAGAGGCTTATTTGGGTCCAATTAGGTTTATTGGGGATTAAACCGTACAGTCATTGATGTAGAACCATACACCCAGCCTGCATAACTAGCATGTTGAAGTCTGTGTGTGTGATTTAGTATTAAAAAAACATCACCGGCAGAAAATATTACACACACACAGTATTTCTGGATACCTATCGACAATGTACTAATGCATGTCCCTCACCAAACGGATTATAGTCAACATAACGTTCAACCTCTTCTTACTGAAAAATACAAAAGTATGTGGATTTAATCATAGCTAAAGTAACAGTGCTGCTAGCTAGACATGATATTTGTCCCTAACCAGCATGCCCCTACATGAGGCACACTATCAACAGCTCCCAAATAGGAATGTTAGGGTCTGGCAAAGCGAATGCATTTCATACATTTGATTTAACATGTTATATTCTATACAACTTCACTTGTATGTGTGTGTGTGTGTGTGTTAGGGTTCAGTAACTGTGCATGGGAACCATCACCCCTGGCTTACCAACTGACTGGCTGAGTGGCTAACTAGCTGAGTGGCTAACTAGCTGAATGGTTGGCTAGCCAACAATTTGGCAAACTTAATAACTAACTAACTAAGTTGCCTAATTATAGACTACCTGGTTGACCAGTTAACTGTCTAGCTAACATGTTGACTAGCGTTGGTGTTGTTGCGTTGTCACCCGGACAGGCCAGGCTGTACTTTGCTAGCATGACTCATTCATTAATGCCTGGAATCCAGGCACAGTGGCTGGCTGCACTCAGCCATTAAAAAGGGGCAGCAGGCAGGCAGATAGGTAGGTAGACTCACACACGTAGCAGATGCGACTCTGACAGAGCCAATGTTTACATACTCAATCACCTTTTATAATTCAATACACTGTATGGTATTATTATAACCTTCACTGAGAAATCGCTCTGTTCTCTGTGTGTGTGTGTTTGTGTGTGTGCGTGCGTGTGCGTGTGTGTGTGCGTGCGTGTATGCAGAGTGTAAAAATCTTGACCTACAGGGAACCACAGAATCAGGAGTATGAGGAGTTTGTCTCTCAGCTGAAGATAGACGCCAGGGACAAGTTCAACTTCACCATCGACGACTCACTGGTAAGAAGAACGGGGGGAGGATGGGAAAGGGAGGATGGAGGGAGGGAGAAAGAGAGGCATCAGGAGGGGAAGGGACGGGGATGGGGACGGGGAGGCAGAGATATTTTCTTCGGATGCGTTCAGATTTCTTGGCCAAAGATTCAATCCAAAATCATTCGGGTGGGATGCAAACCAGAGACCTCTTGATCTGCGCTTGCACGCTCAACCACAGAGCTCCACCTACCAGGAAGAGAGGGACGGTGTTGAGTGATGGAGGAATGGAGTTGTGGAAGGATAAAGGGGATGGCAAGATGAAGGGATGAAGGGATGGAAACCTGATTGGAGGAAAGCTCTTCCTATAATAGCAGTCTCTGGCAGAGTGAAGGTTACTGCTATCAATCCCTGTGCTGATCCAGACAGCCTTGCCGAGTGTTGACACGCGCACTCGCTCGCACGCACACACACACACACACACACGTGCAGGGACAGGGACCTCCTGTGTGTCTGTTGGGAGGTTAGAGAAGGGTCTGGTGGTCTCAGGGGAGTCTGCATTTTTCGTATGGTTTTTTTCCCTCCAACGCAGCCTCGTACACTCACGCACACACTCGGTCTAGTCTGCTCTGGGACTCCAAACCCAAACAAATATTTCCCTGAGTTACGATCATGCGAGTCTAACAAGGCGCACCCCCCACACACACACTTCCTCCACCCCCCTCTCCCAGGCCCTTCACCTACAACAACAATTCTGGAAACGTTTCAACAGTTTTTTACTGAACCGTTTATGAATCAACTCCCCCTCCCCCTCAC
>BROE01000011.1:1327591-1460218 GCA_036571765.1 Plecoglossus altivelis | reverse complement strand
TATCCATCCATTATCCATCCATCTAACCGTCCGTTATCTCTTCCTATGTCATCTATTGTTTGCCCAGCAAGGTGTCACACTATTCTTATGTTTCCTTCTGTCTCTCTCCTTCCCATATCCCTCTTTTTCTCCCCTCCATCAATTCTCTTTTTCGCCCTCCTCACGCTCCCTCTCCATCTTTCTCCCTCCTTTCCCTTCCTCTCCATCTCTCTCCCCCTTTCTTTGTCCTGATCCCTACCCCTCCTTCTCTGTCTGTCTGCTACACCTCCGTCCCTCTTTGCCTCCCTCTCTGTCTTCTCCCGCCCTCTCTGTCCCCTCTCTCCCTTGCTCTTGGTCTCCTCCCTCTCTGTCTCCTCTCCCCCTCCCTCCTCTCTGACTCCTCCACCCCTCCCTCCTCTCTGACTCCTCTACCCCTCCCACCTAGGTGGAGACGATAGGTGATGCGTACATGGTGGTGTCTGGGCTCCCGGTGCGGAACGGGAAGTTGCACGGTCGGGAGATTGCCCGCATGTCTCTGTCCCTGCTGGAGGCTGTCAAAACCTTCCGCATCAGACACAGACCCAACCAGCAGCTTCGCCTGCGCATAGGCATCCACAGTGGTGAGAGGGACTGGGTCTACAGGGGTGAGAGAGGGGAGGGAGTGTAGAGGGGTGAGAGAGGGGAGAGGGTCTACAGGGATGACAGAAGGGAAGGGGTGCGAGAGAGGGGTGGGGCACCATCATGAGGGGGGGTGATTGGAGACTTTATATATGTGTAGGGGTGTGACATTCACTTTGTGGTAACCATGGCCTTGTCAGGTTTGAGATCTTCTAAGATCTGTAATGTGTGTGTGTGTCCTCAAGGTCCAGTGTGTGCTGGGGTGGTGGGTCTGAAGATGCCAAGGTACTGTCTGTTTGGAGACACAGTCAACACAGCGTCTCGGATGGAGTCTAACGGAGAACGTGAGGGCATCTTCCTCGTCACCTCACTTCATCCGCTGTCATCCTCATCTTATTACACATCATATATATTTACATATTGCTCATTCAAAATGTGAAAATGTGCCAGAACTGTAATCAGTCTGTGGTTGGCCCTCACTAGAACTGCTCCTCTCTGTTTATAGCTTGTCATTCCTCTGGAATCCTAACTTCAATTGGCCATTAGTCTCAACCTTGAGATATTTACCCTAGATACACTGTATTTACATGGATGTTAGGTATTGAACCAGGTGTGTCCTATATTACTAGGGTCTCTTCTTCTGTGGAGAATGGCACGTCTCTTCTTCTGTGGTGTATGAATGAGGTCTTTTCTTCTGTGGAGTATGACACATTTTGTCTATGATGTATAACTGAAGTGTCTTTAGATGATTATCAATCCATGGTTTTTCCCCCTTTTTCATGAACTCGTCTGACGTCATCTTTCATGGCCAAGCATTGTTTCGAAAACATTGCACTCTACTTTGTTGAGATCTGACGAGCCCATTCTTGTCATGAACGTCCTTCTCAGTAACAACGTACATTCCTCAGCGTCTATGGGAATTGCAAACTGCTTTTGGGCATGACTTAGGTATCTCTTCTTCTTCTTTGGTGCTCCTGGGTGCAGCTCTGAAGATCAACGTGTCGGAGGCGACCCGAGCGGTGTTGGAGGACTTCCACTGCTTCCAGCTGGAGCTGCGGGGAGACGTGGAGATGAAGGGCAACCCCCAGGTCGCCAATGAGCGAACCCTACTGGCTGCTGGGGAGACACCCACACACACACCCTGGGTGTGGGCGGGGGGGGCGAGGACGTGGGCTACGGGCATTCAAAAGAAGGAGCAAGGGCCGGGGCCCGGGGGGCTGCCAAACCGGGTTTTGCAGCAACCAATCCGTAGCCTGGCGGGAGACGATAATGCAGGGGACTGCGAGGGGTAAGAGAGAGGAACGAGAGAGAAGGAGCCGGGTAGGCACCCCAGTGCGCCTGCAGGGGCAGAAGAAAGACTTTGAGGAAGGGAGGGATGAGGAAGACTTAACAGAAGGAATCCAGGTGTATAAGAAGGTATACTGTATCACAGAGGTTGTAGAAAAGCTGCGGTTCTGTGGACTGCCAGGCCAGTTCTACACGGTTCTGCATCTAGGCCAGAACTCAATATAGAACCTGTCCATAACACATACCCCACACATACACAAACACACACCATGCACATTCATATACACACACAGGTGTAATGGTGGTATGGTTTTGTGAACTGAACTCCTTTAGGTTCTCTACTCCTAGGAACTGGGCCAAAACCCAATATAGAACCACCCCATGATGCAATGGGCCACTTAAACATGCTGGTGACTGACAGTGTCTCCAACAAATGAAACCATTGAAACCATGGCACAGCTGGATTCACCTTGTGTCACCTTGACTGGGATTGGAGGAAACAGGATATTGGAGCTGTACAATTTTATGTCAGGGAGGGAGGACAATGGAGGAGGTGTTTTCTGTAGGACGAGTGAGCGGATCCATACAGGCTCTGTCTTCTGGACTAAACCCCTGCCTGACTCTTCGAATACGCAGTGACACTTTGCCATCTGGTGGAGTAAAGCTGTAACTGCGGTATAGAGTCACATGGACATCTGAGTTGGCAACACTTGGTAGCCTTCGCAGACTGGCAGGAACTAGACATTAATGACATGCTAATTTGTCAGACCTTATAATCCAAAGCAACATACAGGGGGATTCGAACCTGTGACCTCCTGATTGCATTCAGCTGCTCCACCACGAGCTGTACCTGGAGAGGACAGCTGATTCCAGTGTCTATCTGGATGAGGGTCTATATTGGATCCTTAGGAGGGACCGTTTCCTGTCCTGTATTAAAGCAGTAAAGGCTGTTCCTCGCAAGGATTCCTTTTAGTGTCTACGTGTTCATAAACCCTGTCCTCCTTTGTGTCTTTAGCACTCTGACATCCCACTGTGTGTGTGGGGTGTGTCTATTTGTGGTTTGTGTGTGTTTGCGTGCGCGTTTGTGGAATGCATGCATGCACAGGTGTGTCTATTTGTGTTGTGTTCGTGGTGTGTGTTTATGCGAAGATAAGATCTGTACATGTCAAAGTATGAAGATTTTCTGGTCGCCTCTTAGGAACGCCTCTCCCTGTGACTCTCTGGTGGCCAGGATGGTCTGATCTCCTGAGTGGATCAGTAGCACCACCTAGCTCGTCGGTGGTGCGTAGACACCACGAACACAGTCACTGTAATCAAGTTCCTGTCTTCTTATTGGCTAGATCCCAGCTCCCTGTTCACCCAATCAGCAAAGGCCTCGTGGTTTGGGTCATGTGAATGTGTTTCTGTACAGTGTTGAACAGGTGGGTTCTCTTCTGAAATGCCTCTCAACTGCAAATGTATTTGGCTCTGCAAGCGTGGTTTTATCCTCAAGTCTGGCATGGAGTCACATTGTGGCTCCTAACATCTGCTCAAATGTTTGAATCTTAATAACTGCGGTTAACAGACTCAGGGGTTTTGAACCCAGGTCAGGACTCGGGGTGGATGTGGGCCATGATCTCAACTTGTTTCTCACCAGTGAATGTAGCACCACAAGCCCAGAAAGAGAAAAAAATCTGTTGTTTATATCAAGCTCTGTTGAATGATTCTTTTAATCGTGGATTCTTTTAGTCTTTATTGTCATCACATGATGATCTGATAGATGGTGTTTAGTCTGTTTTCATCTTGTGAAGTTCTGAAGGTGTTTCTAGAGTATCAGACTAGTGTGTACGGTTGTCTGGCCTACAGTGTTGATTTGAGACCATGGCCAATGACACACACACACACACACAGATACAGTCACACACAGATATAGTCACACAGAGATACAGTCACACAGATACAGTCACACAGAGATACAGTCACACATTAACAGTCACACATAGATACAGTTGCTCAGATGCAGTCACACAGATACAGTCACACAGAAACAGTCACACATAGATACAGTCACACAGAAACAGTCACACATAGACACAGTTGCACAGATGCAGTCACACAGATACAGTCACACAGAAACAGTCACACATAGATACAGTCGCACAGATGCAGTCACACAGATACAGTCACAGAAACAGTCACACATAGATAGAGTCGCACAGATGCAGTCACACAGATACAGTCACACAGAAGCAGTCACACATAGATACAGTCGCACAGATGCAGTCACACACAGATACAGTCATTCACAAAAGCGGTAAGACACATTAACATACACAAATACAGACACTCAGCTACAGACACAGACATTCAGTTTGCATTGTATGCTGTTCTGACTGCTCACAGATCTACTTCTAACACTCCTTTGATGTCAAAGTAGAAAACATAAATTGTACTGTGCTCTTTTTGTCGTTTCTCCTGTATTTTAATGATAATGATTTATTTTAGAGAATACCTTTACTACTATGTTACTTCTTTAAATGTGTGGTTGTGTTATAAATGTTGATTCATATTTGGTTGAATGTCTTAATGGAGCCAGTGGAGAATGTATGGCAGCTGTGTGACGGGTTTGGAATCTATAAACGTCTGGACTCGGCATTTCACTTGTTACCTCGGTCAGTTCTGAGATGTTCATATGGCTAAAGGGAAACTGAAACGATGAATTCAGGTGCAGGAAATCTGCACTACTGCAAAATGGAACGAAAATATTCTAATACTATCATCTTTAGTTCATTTAACAGACACTGTAATCGAAAGACACAATCGAAGTGAAGTGTAAATAGGGCATGTAGAAAGTGGAAGAACAGATGTTGATGGTGGATAGTTCTGACAGAACAAGAGCTGTGGGCCATTTTACCAGGCAAAAAAACCTCCAAAAACATCTCAGCTACCGTGGTGCAACAATAATAACTCAACTACAGTACTGCAACATATCAGCCGCAAAGTTGAATCGTACAGTTCCGCACAGTCAATGTCAAATCGTGCAGTATATATTTTGTGGGTGCGATTTCGTTAGAAAATCATGTGAGTACTGTGTGGCTATACACACATACACATTCACACAACTGCAGGATATATAGATATAAAATATAGTCATGGACATAGACAAACATATACAGAGTACGGAAAGAGAGAGAAAGATAAAGACGTTAACGGTGTAGTATGTTTGTTTGTACCTGTTTAGCGTTTGTTACAACTTTTTCTATATTTCACGTTTTCCAGCATGATGACAGAAGGGTAAGATTTTTTTATTGAATTTAATATAATACACTCAATGCACTACACTATCGGAATCTACATTTCCTTGCATGACCCACGCGGCAGATTCCTGAAAGGGTCTCGCTCTTTTTCGCAGGCTCTCATTGGCGAATCTTCTATTATCTTCCATTAGTGAGGGGAAAATCCTTACGTGTCACTCAAATTTATCTGGTAAATAATTGGTCAAAAAGCCTTCATTGAACCCGCCCTTCTCCTTTCTCTCAGAGCGAACACTTCCGCTAGGCCACCATGCCCTCCGGAAGTTAGTTTGTTTTATTCGGACACTGGCGAAAGCACCAGAGAGAGTGAACGGTGGTCGAACCAAGTAAAAAATAATACACAGTGCCTGACGAAGAGCGTGCAGGGAGAGTCTGAAGCACTGAGAAGTGTATGAGACACGCTATTAATACGAAAAAAATCTTTTTGAATATATCCCGTACCCCCGAGTCTAAGCCCTCAAGTCCTCTGGGGCGAGACGAAGCGAGGCGGGAGGTGATGGAGACTTCACCGGCGAAGGGGAAACCGCAGGGTCGGCTGCTGGTGTCCACGACTCTCGATGCGAAAGATGAACTGGAGGAGGTAGGGCAGGGCGACTGTCAAGAGTGCAGCTAGCTTGCTGGCTTAATCACCCTTTCTCAGTTTCCTGAATACGAAATCATATCAACGAATACAAAGACACGGAACCATTTTATAGAAGGAAGGTTGCATGTTGAAAGCTAGCTAGCTAACATGAATTGGGCAAGTTTGTGGGCGTATGTACGTAATGCATTTGTTAGCCTGGTTCTTGTACGTTCAAATGGCACGCTAGCTTTTATTTACGTGATGGAACAGTGGCGGAATTTCACCAGAATTTCACGTAGCATAGCATGCTATCTGGGTCGCAAGTAAACATATGGACGAGACACGAACCAACGCACATGCGCAATGATCCTCGTTCCTATGTCAATACAGATGATTATCTCTCTATCTTGTGACACAGACACGTCCGTATAGCCGTTTCCTCATCTTCCACGAGCTCTTCGTGAAGAGTTGTGGCTTTACACCGTTCGGTTCCATCCTGTCTTTTCTCTTGATAGGTCTTGTCTGTCACATGTCACTTGTCTGTCACAGATTTACATATTCATCTATACTGCATGCCTACATGGCTATGATGGATTGGTACATCTGTGTCTGATCAGTGATACTTGATGTGTAATTGTGTATTAGTGTATGAATGACACATCTTGACATCCTTTGTCTGCCCAGCGATTGGAGAGGTGTGTGGGGATCGTAACCTCGTTAACCGTTGGCCTGTCAGAACGAGAGTCCAATGACGCCATCACTGCCAATGTGAGTCCCTGTGATAATGTCACCTGCGGTGACTTTAGCTGTCACGCAGACAGGAATTAGAGGTTCTTTTCTCCATAGTCGGACGTTGGTTTTAATGGAGATTGACTGACAACATCCAATGCCTGCATCTGTAAAAACCTGTTTGGTTCTGTTCCATCTACAACCCTTTCTCTCCTTACTTGTATTCCTTCTCTATTTTCATCTCCCAATCCTTCCTCTCTCCCCCATCTCTCCTCCTCATTCTCTCTCCTCTGACTCCCCCTCTCCTCCCACTTCCTCCTCCTTCCTCTCTTTCTACTCCCTTCTCTACTCTTACCTCTCCTCTCACCTGCTTCTCTTCTCTGTTCTTCTCCCTATCCTCTTGCTCCATTCTTCTTCCTCTCCTCCTCTCCTTCCGTCTCCTCTCTTTCTGCTGCAGGTGTGTAAGGGTCTGCAGCAGCATGAGGAGGTGTGTCTGGGTCTCTTTGCTCTGCTGCTCACGGAGCCGTCCCAGGCCCAGAGGGTAGGAGCCCGTCCTCTCACTACCGTCACTGTGATCTGCAGCATTATCATCACCCTCACTACCATCTACAGCCTTATCCTCACTCTCACTATCGTCTACTCAGTATCATTACTCATTATCATCACTCTCAATATAAACTTTTTCATTGTCACAACTGTCGTTGAAATCACTTATCCTTCTCATTAAGTTCACTCTCATTATAGAGTTTACCTTGTCTGTCTGCCCTGTGTTACTGAGACTTGTCTGTCTGTCCTGTGTTACTGAGACCTGTCTGTCTGTCTGTCCAGTGTTACAGAGACCTGACGCTGGTCAACAGAGATGGGATGAGCGTGATCCTGGTGAAGATCAACCAGATCCTGATGGAGAAATTCCTCAAGCTGCAGGACGTGTGCCGCACTCAGGTAATACACCTACCCCAACGTTAGCATTGATGCTAATCTATGCTAACAGGAAACACTCAGGTAATACACTTAGCCCATCGTTAGTATTGATGCTAATCTATGCTAACAGGAAACACTCAGATAATACAACCTAGCCTATTGTTAACATAGATGCCAATATTGGTAAACAGTCAGGTGATACACTTAGCCCATCCTTAGCATAGATGCTAATGTTCAGTAAATACTCAGGTAACATCCCTAGACCAAGTTATTTTATATGCTCATGTTGCAACCGCCAATGTATACATCTAGCTCAACAATGATGAAAATGACAGGTAAACCTCAGGTGTATACCTAGCCCAATGCTAGATTTGATGCTATTGTAGGTAGTAGACCTAACCCATCATCAGCTTGAACGCTAATGTTGTGTAATAGACTTGTTCTGTCTCCCTTCTCCCCCCTCCTCTAGTTGGTGTGGCTGGTGCGGGAGCTGGTGAAGACAGGTGTGATCGGAGCAGACGGGGTGCTCATGACGCTAATGAAGCAAATAGCAGGTTGGCCTGTCAACCAATCAGTGAACTGTCAATCTCCCAACCACAGTCAGTCAGTAACCTAGTGACCCAGAGAACTAGCCAATCAGTTAATGAGTGAGGCAGTCAACCTGATAGTAAGCTAGTCATCCAGTCTATAAACTAAACAGCCAGTATGTTAGCTAGACATCAAGTCTCTAAGGTAGACAACTGGTCAGCCATTGGCTAGGTAGATAGTCAACAAGTCAGTCATCTAACCTACCAGCTAAACAGCTAGTCAACTAGGCTTCTGCTGTAACTAATAAATTAATATTAAATAATGTAATCCATCAATTACATGTTTTATCCTTACATGTGCTTGTGTATGCGTGTGTGTAGGTGGAGACATCACTCCCAAGAACATTTGGCTAGCTGAAAACGTTCTAGAAATCCTGGTGGAGCAAAAGTGAGTCTGCTGTTCTAGTACCTGTGTGCAAGTGTCTGGTGGAGGGCGAGCGTAGTAAATCCATGGGACATACGTTCGAGCGTGACACTTGAATGTGACCTCTTTTTTTTTTGCGCCACTTTCCCTTCCGTCTGTCCTGGCCTGCCTCCTTCCCTCCTCTTTTGACCTCCCACCCCTTTCTCCTCCTCCCCCTCCGCCCCTTCAGGGACTGGGTGTTGAAGAGCGGCATGCTGATAGCCATGTCCGTCTACACGTACCTGCGCCTCATCGTCGACCACGGAACCCCCGCTCTGCTCTCCCTGAGACAGAAGGAGGTGGACTACTGCATCAGCATGCTGAGAGACAAGGTGGGGTACAGGAGGGAGGGGGTAGAACAGGGAGGGAGGGAAGGAGGGTGGGTGGAGAACAGGGAGGGAGGGAAGGAGGGAGGGGGTAGAACAGGGAGGGAGGGAAGGAGGGTGGGTGGAGAACAGGGAGAGAGTGAGGGAAGGAGGGTGGGTGGAGAACAAGGAGGGGGAAGAACAGGGATGGGGGGAGGGAGGGATGTGGTTTGCGCTCTGTTACTGAATTCATTACTTGTTATGAAAATGAAAGCATCCTCCTCTCTTCCTCTCCCCTGCTCTTCCCCTCAACGCCCCTCCCCTCCACTGCTTCTCCCTCCACCTGCTCGCCCCCCCCCCCCCCCCCCCCCCTCCCTCTAGTTCATGGAATGTGTAATCATCGGCAGAGACCTGGTGAGGCTGTTGCAGATCGTTGCTAGGATACCAGAGATGGACCTGCTGTGGAGAGATCTTCTCCACAACCCGCAGAACCTCAGCCCCCAGTTCACTGGTAGTGTGTGTGTGCGCGCGTGTGTAAGCGTGAGTGTGTGTGCGCAAAAACGCTCTTAACACTGTAACTCTCTTGCTCTCTCTCCTCCAGGTCTTCTTCAGTTGCTAACAGCCAGGACTTCTAGAAAGTTCCTTGCGTGTCGTCTGACTCCAGACATGGAGACCAAGCTGCTGTTCATGACCTCCAGGGTACTCTCTCTCTCACACACAGACAGACAAATTCATTTACTCACTTCCCTCACATGCTCACACACACTTTCATTCACTTTAACTTGTTACTTTATTCACCCTTCACCCACCCCAGGTGAGGTTTGGCCAGCAGAAACGCTATCAGGATTGGTTCCAGAGACAGTACCTGTCCACGGCCGAGAGCCAATCCCTGCGCTGCGATCTAATTCGCTACATCTGCGGCGTGGTCCATCCGTCCAACGAGGTGTTGAGTTCGGACATCCTGCCACGCTGGGCTATCATTGGCTGGTTGCTCACAACCTGCACAGTAAGGGGGCTAATACATACTACCATACTATTCAGTATGCCAGATCAATATTTAGTGTGTCCCAAGAAATACTGGTATCATTATCATGCTCGGCTGGTTATGACAATGCCACAAAATACCAGTATGTCCTACTGCATAATTTCTGAGGATATGTCGCATCAACTGAACTACAAACATTGCAACAGACACGGCAACAGACATGGCAACAGACATCACACAAAGCAGCAGAGCCCTGGTTGCCCTCCCCCAGTGTCCATGTCTGTTGCTCAGTTTTGGGCTTCACATAGTGACAGGTCAAATTCAAGGCTTAATGTTCTGATGAAGTCGTGTGACCCAGTTGCTTTGCGTGCTGCACGCAACAGCAGGTACTATGGAAGGCTGGCAGCAGGATGCGCTGACAGAAGAGGGATGTGATTTCAGATGCAGGGCAGGTCTAACCCCAGTCTCTCTCTCTCTTCCTCCTCTTTCCTTGCTTTCCCCCCCCCCTCTCCTTTTTCCTCCCCCTCCTCCTCTCCAGTCTAATGTAGCTGCCTCTAATGCTAAACTGGCTCTGTTCTATGACTGGCTGTTCTTCAGCCCAGAGAAGGACAGCATCATGAACATAGGTGAGACTACAGTGTCACTACCATGGTAACAACTGTATTGGCACTATGGCAACACTAACCACCATCACCACTGATCACTGTAACGTCACTACAGATCACTGTGATGCCACTACTACAGTTACATCACTTCAGTATGAAAATAGCAACTCAATGTAATTGCTGAAAGAAAATCAAATATACAATCTTAATGGAAATAGCTCTTTTATCATAAAAATCTGTATGTAACACATTATGACTAAGTGCCTACTAAACCCTCCATCCCTCCCTCCAGAGCCTGCTATCTTGGTAATGCACCACTCTATGAAGCCTCATCCAGCCATCACTGCTACGCTGCTGGACTTTATGTGTCGGGTAAGACACACACACACACTCATATACGCACGCAATTAATTTGCCTTCAAAGATTTGATGCTCCTCTCCACCCCCTCCTCCTCCCTCCCTCTCTCTCTGTCCTACTCTCTCTCCCCCTCTCTCTCTGTACTTGCTCCTTCTCTGCCTTGCCTCCTCTCTCCATCTTTCCCCTCCCCCCTCTGTCTCTCCCCAGATCATCCCTCACTTCTTCCCTCCTCTGGAGGGGCAGGTGCGACAGGGGGTCTTCAACTCGCTCAACTTCATCATGGAGAAGAGAGTGTTGGCGTAAGTGAAACGCTCACGCACCCCCTGTCATGTCCTCAGGGAAATGCATTAAGAGGCTTTTATTGTTGTTGCAGCTGTTTAATCTTTTAATACCTGTCCACTTTTCCTATTCCCCCTCTCCTCCCCTCTCCTCTCCTCCCCTCTCCTCTCTTCCCCTCTCCTCCCCTCCAGTCATCTAGCTCCTCTGTTTGATAATCCTAAACTGGACCGGGAGCTTCGCTCCATGCTGAGAGAACGCTTCCCTGAGTTCTGCAGCTCACCCTCGCCCCCTACAGAAGGTACACACACACACGTGCACGCACGCATAGACCCAGCAGAGACACATTCACACGCAGTCCCAGTGAACAGTTCAAACACATGCGCACACACACATCTGCAAAACAAGCAGGGCACATAATGAGCGGAATGTCCCTTTCATCTTTTGCCAGTTAAAATGGAGGAGTCCGTTTCCCTGGAGATGGACAACCACGTGCTCGACAAGGAGGATGGTTGCTACGACAACACGGAGGCGGCCTTCAGTGACGATGAGGAAGAAATCAACAACAAAGGTACTACAGTACCCACAATCCCCTTTGGCATTTAAAGCTGCAATGTGTGACGTGATGAGAACATAACAGCATCCCCAATTCTTGCCTGATCGTCGGTGCAGTGGGCCTCTCCTAAAATGAGCACTGAGCTGTATATGTTGCTTAACAACTCAGAGGGCCTCATGAGCTTAGCCAACACGTTCAGAGGAGACATGTTTTTTTTTCTGAAAGAATCTTACCTACTTTCCTTTTAAGGAGGAACTTTAAGAAAGAAATGGTCAACAAGTTTGTAAATAGGCCAATTCCTTAACCAAATTAGAAGTAGACTTCATAACGAATATTGTGTTGATAAAACTATATCTGACCCTTGACCCGCAGGTAAAAAGCGGGAGTTCCGGTTCCATCCAATCAAAGAGGCCATAATAGAGGAGCCTGTCGACATCACCCCCTATCTGGACCAATTGGACGACACAATGAAAGAGAAGGTGTTGCAGCTGCAGAAAGGAAGGTCAGTGGTCACATTCACACTCTCACACACACACACACACACACACACACAGTCACACACACAGCCCAGATGAATGACAGCAATCCTCTCCCCCCAGTGACACAGAGACTCAGTGTGAGGTGATGCAGGAAATCGTGGACCTGATCCTGGAGGTGAGATGTAACAGGCACCTGGTTCATCACACAGTCGTAACTCACATTCTGTCATCAGGTCATAACTACTAGAGATGATCACAAACCCACCAGTAGAGATGATGATTCATATTCAGGGTACATGTAAACTAATATGACCAGGATGATTTGGACGATTTAAGTCGCTTCTTCAACCTATATTTTTGTGTCTTTCAATCTCTCCCCTTTCTCCCTTTTTACTCCCCTCTCTCCCTCTCACCCATCCATCCCTCCCTCTCACCCATCCCTCCTTCCTTCTCACTCATCCCTCCTTCCCTCTCACCCATCCATCCTTCCTTCTCACTCATCCCTCCCTCCCTCTCACCCCTCCCTCCGTCCTTCTCTATCCCTACCCCAGGAGGACTTTGACTCAGAGCAGATGTCCACACTGGCCTCCTGTCTGGCTGATCTCTTCAAGAGTCACTTCAGAGGAGATGTGCTCCCTGATGAGATCACTGAGGAGTACGTGTGTGTTTGTGTGTGCGTGCGTGCGTGAGAGAGAAATGGAGAAGTTACATCCTCAATGTAACTGACTAAACTTTGTCTCTGTGCGTTTGTGTGTATGTGTGTGCGTGCAGGTCCCTGGATGAGTCTGTGTGCAAGCCCGTGTGTCTAGTGTTCAGGAACTTGTGTCAGATGCAGGAGGAGAACACACGCTTCTCTGTGCTGCTGGACATGCTGTCAGAGCTGTACCAGAAACAGCCCAAGATAGGCTACCACCTGCTCTACTACCTCAAGGCCAGGTACACACATACATTCCTACTACACTAACTATACTACTGTATTTTACTCCACCTTTACTGTAATACTGTAACATTCTATCTACAATACTCCAGCTGTAACCCCCCCCCCGGTTCCTCCTCCCTCAGTAAAGCGGCTCTGGGGAAGATGAGTCTGTATGAGTCGTTTGCCCAGGCCACTGCTCTGGGAGACCTGCACACCTGCCTGATGATGGACATGAAGGCCTGTCAGGAGGACGACGTCAGGCTGCTCTGCTACCTCACCCCCTCCATCTATTCTGAGGTACACACACACACACACCCTCCATCTACTCTGAGGTACACACACGCACGCACGCACACACACACACCCTCCATCTACTCAGAGGTACACACACACACACATACATACACACACACACACACACACACTCCATCTACTCTGAGGTACACACACACCCTCCATCTACTCTGAGGTACACACACACACACACATACATGCACACACACACCCCCTCCATCTACTCTGAGGTACACACACAGACATACATACAGACACACACACACCCTCTATCTACTCTGAGGTACACACACACACACACCAATACATACACACACACCAATACATACACACACCCACACCCTCCATCTACTCTGAGGTACACACACACATACATACACACACACACCCTCCATCTACTCTGAGGTACACACACGCACACCCTTCATCTACTCTGAGTTACACACACATACATACACACACACACCCTCCATCTACTCTGATGTACACACACACACACACACACACACACACCCTTCATCTACTTTGAGGTACACACACATACACACACACACACACACACCTTCCATCTACTCTGAGGTACACACACACATAAGCCCTCAATGTGGTATTACTCTCGTGTTTCCAGTTCCCAGATGAGACACTGCGCAGTGGAGAGTTACTGAACATGATCGTAGCTGTCATTGACTCCACACAGGTACCTAGCACACACACACACACACACACACTGTCATGTTGTTATTATTGTTGTTGACAGTGTGTTGTGATTGTCCCAGCTGCAGGAGCTGATGTGTCACGTGATGATGGGGAACCTGGTCATGTTCCGCAAGGACTCTGTCCTCAACATCCTGAGTTAGTAACACTTACACACTCTGTGCACACACTCACACGCCTGTTACACACACACCTAGACTATCATGTACACACACACTAACACATACAGACACACACACACGAACACACTCACAATATCTCCCCGGGTGGGTTGTATGATAAGGATGTAGGATTGTGTGTAATGCTGTTTGTTTGTTTGTTTTGTGCGTGCGTGTGTGTGTGTGTGTATGTGCGCACAACTCCAGTTCAGTCTCTGGACTGGGAGACGTTTGAGCAGTACAGCACCTGGCAGTTGTTTTTGGCTCACAGCATCCCTCTAGAGACCATCATCCCCATCCTGCAGCACCTCAAATACAAAGGTACACTTTACACACACACACACTTTACGCACACTCAGGAAATGATCCACCATCGTCCTGCATGGATTCTGACTGGTAATGATTTCTGTATTGCTGTGAAGTGAATTAATCCTTTCTCTTTTCCCCTCTCCTCCTCTCCCCATCCTCCCTTCTCTCTCTCTGTCTCTGCCTCTGTCTCTCTCTCTCTCTCTCTCTCTCTGTCTCTCTCTGTCTCTCTCTCTCTGTCTCTCTCTCTGTCTCTCTCTCTGTCTCCAGAGCACCCAGAGGCTCTGTCCTGTCTGCTGCTACAGCTGAGGAGGGAGAGGTACGTGGCATGACGACACCATGGCTGGACGGAGCCCAGCCAGTCCGTTCTCCTCCATCTGTTTGCCCTCTCTGATCTTCCACCCTCTTCTCTCCTCCTCCATCTGTTCGCACTGGCTCCGTCCCCTCCCCTACTTTCCTTTTATCCTCTCCTTTCCCCTCAGACCCAGTGAGGAGATGGTTAAGATGGTCCTGAGCAGGCCGTGTCACCCAGAGGACCAGTTCACCACCAGCATCCTGCGCCACTGGGCGGCCAAGCACGACGACGTGCTGGGGGAGCACATCAAAGCCTTGCTCATCAAGAACAACAACCTGCCCCGCAAACGCCAGAGGTAGGAGCACACCCTGTCCCTCCCCCCCTTCTACCTATCCTGTCCCCCTGCTAACACCACACCCTGTCCCCCTGCTAACACCACACCCTGTCCCCCTGCTAACACCACACCCTGTCCCCCTGCTAACGCCACACCCTGTCCCCCTGCTAACACCACCTCTTTTCAACCACCCAAAACAAAAAAGAAGTCATACTAACCCCCACCGTATTTTCATCAAAAACTTCATACAACACTCTAACCCTTTACGTATTTTCATCAAAAAAAAAAAAAAACGGTCATTACTAATCCCTTACGTCTTTTTTCAGCCAAAAAACACCATCACGACCAACGCCCGCACCGACATCAGCGCGACCCCACACCACGTCCGGCATCATGAACTAAACCCAAACTACGTACATTTCATCAAGAGTGGCAGAAACAGTTTCTAGTAGGTTATGACCAACTTATCATTTACTATTATCCCTCTCTCAAGCTTACGTCATTTTTCAGCCACAAACGTTAACACATTACTACCCTTTACTCACGAACGCTTACCAATTATTATTCATCAAAAAAACTAACCTCTTCCCTCTCCTATCACTAACCCCTTAATTTTCAAAGTACTCCCCAACCACAATAGCTCTCTGCTCAAAACAAAACATCACACGCCCTATCACACTAACACATGCTCTCTCTCTCACTAACAGATTTTCTCGCTCTCAAACAAACATGCACACTTTCTCACTAACACATGCTCTCTCTCTCTCACACACATACACACACACTTTTTTTTAAACACATGCACTCTCTCACATGCGCACTGTCATTCGCACAAGACACAAAACAAGTCCACATGCAGACAGCACTCTCTCACTAGCACACATACATTAAAAGACTGTATGTAGGTTAAAATGTGTTTGTGTTTTCCAGTTTTCACCCAGACCCCCATCCTCCAGGCTCTACAGCATGTACAGGCCAGCTGTGATGAGACGCACAAGATGAGGTCAGACACACACACACTCGCGCACCCGCATACACATACACACACACACACACTTCCCATTACTGATCACCCCAACACACATTGTGCTCACACATACAGCCTATCACATCCATCGTTGTGATTGGTGTATCCCTTCCATCTCCCCGCCTATCAGATTCAGCGACCTGTTCTCATTGGCTGAGGAATACGAGGAGGCATCGTCCAAACCTCAGAAGTCGCGTCGCAAGGCGCCAGCCACATCGCCACGGTCACGCAAGGGGGCAGCCCCACCTGCCAGCAACGAGGAGGAAAGCGCCTCCAGCACTGCCTCTGTAGGTCACTTTCTGTCCACTTCCTGGTCACTTCCCGTCCACTTCCTCTTTGTTCACTTCCTGTTTACATCAAATTATTTTCCTGATCCTGTTCCCCGATTGATGCATTGATCTTGACTAACGTATGGATCAATTCATGGATTTATTGTTTGAGGTATTAACAGGCGGATACATGGATTTACGTATTTTGATTACAGTAATCCCTCGTTTATCGCGGGGGTTACGTTCCGAAAATGACCCGCGATAAGTGAAATCCGCGAAATAGAAAACTTGAGTGCTGCTGTCGTCCTTATGTTTTTTTCCTCCTTCTTTATGTAACGAACGGAAGATTCATTGATTCCGTAATGGCGAGCAACGGCTGCATAGCTTTTACCTTCCCTTAGCATGTCCAGAAGTTTAACTTTATCTGAGATAGGTAGCATCTTCCGCCGTTTGGGCCCATCCGCAGGTGCTTTTGTCGGTCCAGGCCGTTTCGTCGACATTATGGGTTTAGGAGATGTTCGAAATTACAAGATAATTTGGCCAATTTAATGTAAATTTGCCAAGCTGTTTTATGTACGTACACATAACTGCACGAGACGACAAAATGATAGCACAATTCGTAGCATGTTTTGATACAAGAAGCGGGAGTGAGTTTTTAGCGAATCAGAATGCAGAGCACAATGCACCAAAAAAAATAAAATAATGCATTATGAAAATCCGCGAAATAGCGAATCCGCGATAAGTGAACCGCCAAGTGGCGAGGGATCACTGTATTTACCAATAAATGACTGTTGAATTGTTTGAATTGTGTCTTCAGGAAGAGGAAGACTCCAAGCCCAAACCTCCAAAGAGGAAGAGGAAAGGCTCGTCAGCCGTGGGCTCTGACAGCGACTGAGTGACACCCCAACCCACCAACCAGTTGCCATAGCGACCACTTTGAGAGACAGGACCATGAGCCAATCAGCTTCTCCAAACCACTGAGGAACTCCCGCCCCGCTTGAATCGCTCTGTCTAATGGAGGGAAAGGAGGTGGTCCTCCGCATGGACTCTCAATGCCATTGGCTGGAGCCACGGAGACACTCCTCCCTTCCGCCCTGTTCTTTCTGCTTATCGGCTGCTTTGCCTGTTGGTGTGACTTTATTGGTCTGGGGAGATGTCAGTGGTGGCACTGTCAAACTGAACTGTTGTCCTTGAGGAAGACCGGACTCCTCTAGACATAGAATACGGGGGAAGATGTTGTGGCCCTCTCCCACCCCCTAGTGGCCTGCTCATCACACTGCACTTGGAGGAGATGGCGAAGTTTCACAATGACCTGACAACCAACCAGCATCAAGACCCCCCCACCACCACTCAGCCTAATAGATTTTAACAGAAGAACAAACAACACGATTCCTGTTTATTTCCTAAGGTGTAAAAGATGTTTCTGGAGTTGCTAAGGAGTGGAAGAGGATTCCTTCAATGCCGCCCTTCCCCATCCTGCTCCACAGGATCCCCCCACCCAACTCCACAGCTACCAATGAGTGATTGGTTGATAAGCTTAATTTGGTCCCGCCCCATCTCCCCCTTCCTGTTCTGATTGGCCTGACGTGAGACTGTAGACTCTCATTCGATCATTTTAACCCCCTCTCTTCGTATGGTTGGAGTGTACAGAGGTGCAGGAATAAAGACTGTTGGACTCTTGGATTAGTTGCTGAACTTTTTAATGGAAATTTCTTTCTACTGACCTATTTTCATAAAAAGAAGATCATAACTATGTGAAATGATTATGATATTAATAAAAAAGGGCTTAAAAAGACACCTTTGTTTAGATGTTTTTGGTGGTTTGGAGGCAGTCAGGAATGGAATTTCTATGTCCACTGTACAGATTCATTCAAGAGGCTCTCCTCCCCTGAGATACATATCGTGTGTACGTATGAGCAGGAGGTGTCGCTGTTCTGAGGCAGGTTCTGAATGGAGAGTCATTACCCAGATGAGCCACACCTGAGCCTGCTGAGCTGTGCTGTAAACACCTCCCGCCCTCCACAGACTGGGGCGTTGAGGGAGGTCAGAACCAGCACACCCAGGCTTTGCATCACTGATGTGCTGATGGTTACGTGTTTATCAGTTGACTTGATTTATTTAATTTGTTTTCTTAGCAGCTGGCTCAAGTCTCCCCAATTTGTCACAGTCTTTCAGCTAGGCGTTGGTAATATGTACAGTATTTACATGAGATCTACCTTCTTGTAGTTATACACTCCAACCCTGCACCAGGAAAGAGACCCTCTGGTAAGTTTACATTCCAAGCTAATAGCGTCAACCTAACCAACCTGATTAAATACTCTTAAAAGCCTAAATAAAAGCTCTGAGTTTTCTCGATTAGCGTTCAAGGGTTCAAGTTCAAACCTATCTGGTTCCAGGATCTGGATTGTTTCTGGATCGGTAAACCCTCATCCAAAATATAGATCTTCAAGTTGTTTTAGATCTCAAGAGAGCTTGTGTTTGCCATCCATTCGATAGCTGCTATGATAACTGTAATTTAGGGGGAGGATAGGAGGAGGAAAAGGGGAGGAGATAAGGGAACAAGGAGGAGTGAACAAGAAGATGAGGTCAGACATTAGAGAGCAGAGTCAAGGTCAAAAGTCGGACGACAAACTTGTCTATTGAAGAAAGGAAGGTCAAAATAAGTCTGGGTCTGCAGTTAACAGTTGATTAGCCGTACATACAGACATTTTGGAATAGTAGTCTATCCTAATCAATGTATCCTAAATCACATAGTTATACCCGGGCAAAACAATCCTTATAATATAACAATATGACCGCCTAGTATAAAGTCTGAATTTAACTGTATGAAACTGTTCATGACTCATTTTGTTGTGATCTAATGACATTCTGAGACTGTATGGAACAGCCGGTAGATATAATCGTTTCTTCATCCCACGCAATAACTAGATGGACACAATTCCTGCAGAATAAGAGATGTTTTAAAACCCAAAAATTTTCCTTTGGGACACTATTGCCTCCCTTCCTCTAACTTTGAGGACTTAAGATACTGCAAATATTGTTTAATCACAGGGGAACCGAATGTAAATTGTTTCTGTCTTAGTATTTGTTTCGATTTAAAAAAATCCTGAGGCAGCTGGTGTACAATAACAACTGGCAGGCATCGAAACATTTCAGGGGGAAAAAACAATAGCTCGTTCATTTCACAACCTAGTTCTATATGTCGCTATACAGCGAACAAACCAGTGACACAAAGTCAGAGGAGTTTGATACACGGGCCAGTGTGGACACCACTGAGTACACGGACACCTTGCTCCAAAATGAACTGGCAACTGCGCCTGTCAGCCAGGTCTATTGTGACGCAAGCTACAGATTCGCTGACGTCATGAATGTCAAACATTGTATTTATACCAAAAGTTATCTTCATTCTCTTCATTTCCAAACGGAAACCAGCGAGACAACGATGAGGCAGGTAAGTGTTTTACTAACCTTGTTCTTTTTTGCACACTGCGTGTTCGCTTTTACGCCCAGCTCCAGAGCCCGCTCTCCTCAAAAGAGAAGGCGATGCCCGCAGGAACCGGTCGCCTGTCCAGAAGGTCTTAACTGGACAGAATGCCTTTGCAACGGTCCGCGGAAAAAAGACCCAACTTTCCTCGACCCGCCGTTCCAGAAGACTACAACCGTAAGTGTTACTTGGGATTAATAACCACCGTCTGAAAAGTTGTGTACGCTTTCAGGCTCTGGCCAAACAAACTGGGGTATAATTTGTTCTGTTACACAATAAGTCTATGCAAGAAAAACATGTAGCTAAGATAAAGTACAATATAGGATTTCTCGACTGACTGCGAAACCGATCTTGACCAACAATATGTTCACGATGAGGTAAACAAATGAGCCGAAACATGTTTTTTATTTCATAAAGTTCAAGTGATGTAATATGACTGTCATCCAAAAAATGGATGAGCTGTGCTGAACTGAAATGTCTCAAATAAAACCATGATGAATTTATTATCTTTTTTTTCCTTCTTCAGGAAACTGACATGGTGCCAGAGACCATAATACCACCGTCCCACTGTGACCGTATTCAACGTCACAAGGTTCCAACCGAACGTGTTCATTTTGACCGAGACGAACCCAGCCACGTTATTCGACATGGAGTTCAACCCCGTAGTGTTCTTTAAGAGGGTGTTCCATCAAACCAGGTTGAACGCAACCCTAGTCGATCTGAGCACGTTCCACACAACCAGGTTGTATCATGCAGTGTTCGACCCGACCATCGCGTCCGTGACCATGTTCGACCCAACCGTGACCAGTCTGAGCGTCTTCGTCCAAACCTTGTTGGACCAGAAGGTGCTCTATCGGAGCACCTTAAATTGCAGCACCTCGGAGATCCAGGAACGGTTCTTTTCCGCGTTCCCGTGGATACAGGGCGACTCTTCGGCGGTGTTGCCCTGGGACCCAGCGTACCTGGTCATCCTAGAGCACGCTCTCTGGACCGCTGGGCTCGGTGTGGCGCTGTTCCGGCTGGCGGCGGCCAAGCGGGAGCTGGCCAGGGTGCATGCGGAAGCAGGGGAGAGGAGGAGCCACCAGGAGGCCGTCCACGCCTGCTGGCGAAGCCTAGAGAAGGAGAACGGAGCGCTGAGGAAGCAATGACGCTTCCTCCGCAATGCTGCCAAGCTCTTGAAGGGCAAACACCTTCGACTCTGCCAGCAGGCGAAAGAATACCGGAAGACCCTGAGTGAAACCAAGGAGGCCGTGGCTGCAAGGGACGACGAGATTGAGGTGAGCTTCATTTTTGTTATTCAACACCGTTAGTTTGAGTGGACTCATACCTTGCGCAGTGTATCTAATGGATATGTACATCAAACGTGCTGTATCTCTCTCCTTCCAGATTCTTTCTGGCGTATTGGTTCCCCTGGAGAAGATCTACAAGCTACATGCACCAAATCTGACAACCACTATATGTATAAAGTAATCAGCGTTGGTGGAAAAACAATTTTTCAAAAGTAACATGCAAAACCTTAGAAAACGCTTCTCAGGTGCTGAAAAAGTAACGAAAAGTAACGAAGGAAAGTAACCAAAAGTAACGGTGGAAAGTAACGAAAAGTAACGAAGGAAAAGTAACTAAAACCGAGGAAAGTAACGAAAAGTATCGAAGGAAAAGTAACGAAAAGTAACGAAGGACAAGTAACGAAAAGTAATGGAGGAAAGTAACGAAAAGTAACGGAGGAAAAGTTGTTCAAAATCAATTTTACTCAATGAAATCATTGAATATTACTTTAAAAAACTACATTCCCATGTATAAAAAATCACCATACACATGCTTAATTGGTCAAATTCGGTGGGAAAACAGTCATTCAAAATTTACGTGAAATATATACTGCACTGGAAGTGATCGAATTTTACATGCAAATAACCATACTTTCCATGTTAAACCCCAATACATTGCCATGGCTGAAATAGCAGGTTGGTGGAAAAACAGTCATGCAAGTTGCATTGTAACCTTGGGAAAACCGTTTTTGGCCGTTGAAAATCAACTTTAGGCCATAAAAACGAAGGTTGTTTTAAATAATTTTTGACTGGAACCAAAGAATTTTACTTTAAATAACCTTCCCATGTATATACCATCACCATATACATACTAAATTGGTCAAATTTGGTCAGAAACAACAGTCTTTCGAAAGTTAAATGAAAAATTATATTGCTGGCAGGAATCAAAGAATCTTACTGCAAAAACAACACTGCCATATACTACCACCACTACATGCATGCTGAAATAGTCAGATTTGGTGTCAAAACAGTCATTCAAATTTTACATGAAAAATAATATTACTGCCTGGAATGATCGAATTTTACTACATAAAGCACTTTCCCATGTATAAACCACCACTACATGCATGCTGAAATAGTAAGATTTGGTGGAAAAACAGTCATTCAAATTTTACATGAAAAATAATATTACTGCCTGGAATGATCGAATATTACTGCATAAAACACTTTCCCATGTATAAACAACCAACATATACATGCTGAAATAGTCAAATTTGGTGGAAAAACAGTCAATCAAATTCTACATGAAAAAGTAATATTACTGCCTGGCATGATTCGTTTTACTACCATAAAGCACTTTCCCATGTATAAACCACCACTACATGCATGCTGAAATAGTAAGATTTGGTGGAAAAACATTCATTCAAAAGTTATATTGTAAAACCTTGGAAAACGCTTTTCAGGCGCTGAAAATCACTTTAAGGCCATAAAAAACTGAAGTTGTTCAAAATCAATTTTATTGACTGTAATCAAAGAATATTACTTTATAAACCATTTTCCCATGTATGAACCATCACCATATAAATGTTAAAGTGGTCAGATTTGGTGTCAAAACAGTCATTCAAATTTTACATGAAAAATAATATTACTGCCTGGAATGATCGAATTTTACTGCATAAACCATATTCCCATGTATAAACCACCACTACATGCATGCTGAAATAGTCAGAGTTGGTGGAAAAACAGTCATTCAAAAGTTACATTGTAAAACCTTGGAAAACGCTTTTTAGGCGCTGAAAATCACGTTAAGGCCATAAAAAACAGAAGTTGTTTAAAATCATTTTTTGAATGGAATCAAAGAATATTACTTTAAATAACCTTCCCATGTATATACCATCACCATATACATACTGAAGTGGTCAGAGTTGGTAGAAAACAGTCATTCGAAAGTTAAAGAAAAATTATATTACTGGCTTGAATCAAAGAATGTTACTACAAAAACAACACTACCATATATAGCCATCTGTATATGCATGCTGAAGTAGTCAGAGTTGTTGGACTAAAAGTAACTAAAAGTAACGAAGGAAAAGTAATTAAGTTACGAAGGAAAAGTAATGAAAAGTAACGGAGGAAAGTAACGAAAAGTAACGGAGGAAAAGTAACGAAAAGTAACGAAGTAAGGAAGGAAAAGTAACGAAAAGTAACTGAAGAAATTAAGGAAAAGTAAGAAGGAAAGTAACGAAAAGTAAAGAGGAAAGTAACGAAAAGTTACGAAAAGTAACGGAGGAAAGTAACGAAAAGTAAAGAGGAAAGTAACGAAAAGTTACGAAGGAAAAGTTACGAAAAGTAACGGAGGAAAGTAACGAAAAGTAACGAAGGAAAGTAACGAAAAGTAACAAAGGAAAAGTAACGAAAAGTAACTGAAGTAAGTAACTTAAAGTAACTTGAAGGAAAGTAACGAAAAATAACGAAGGAAAAGTAACGAAGTAAGGAAGGAAAAGTAACAAAAAGTAACTGAAGAAATTAAGGAAAAGTAAGAAGGAAAGTAACAAAAAATAACAGAGGAAAGTAACGAAAAGTAACGAAGGAAAGTAACAAAGGAAAAGTAACGAAAAGTAATGGAGGAAAGTAACGAAAAGTAACGAAAAGTAACGAAGTAAGGAAGGAAAAGTAACGAAAAGTAACTGAAGAAATTAAGGAAAAGTAAGAAGGAAAGTAACGAAAAGTAACGAAGGAAAAGTAAGGGAAAGTAAATGAGGAAAGTAACAAAAAGTAAAGAAGGAAAACTTTTCCTTCGTAACTTCATTACTTTTCCTCCGTTACTTTTAACGGAGGAAAGTAATGAAGTAAGAAGGAAAGTAACAAAAGGTAATGGAGGAAAAGTAACGAAAAGTAACGGAGGAAAGTAATGAAAAGTAACGAAGGAAAAGTTACGAAAAGTAACGGAGGAAAGTAACGAAAAGTAACGAAGGAAAGTAACGAAATGTAATGAAGAAAAAGTAACGAAAAGTAACTGAAGTAAGTAACTTAAAGTAACTTGAAGGAAAGTAACGAAAAATAACGAAGGAAAAGTAACGAAGTAAGGAAGGAAAAGTAACGAAAAGTAAGAAGGAAAAGTAACGAAAATTAACGAAAGAAAAGTAACGAGAAGTAACAAAGTAACGAATATGCACTCCACACTTTCTGGCCTTGATCTTAAGCTGTACAGGACAGGTGTAGGTGTTGATAGATTGGAGGAAATTACGGTTTAGACTTTGCTGATGTTGTAGTACTTACATTGGTTGTTGTTGTTCCCTGCTTTGTGACTTTCATCATTGTGTGACAGCACCTGCACCTGCCAGGATTCAAAACCATATTGCTGGTTTGGGAGTCAGGCGATTTAACCACTGAGCTATCCAGCTGTACATGACATAATATAGTACTTCACTGGGAAGCATAATGTAAATCATGGTACTGACAATGTGGTTAACACTATGAATTATGCCTCACATGCTCAGGATGTGATAAAGAGGAAAAAGAAGGCACAGGTTGCTCCTATTTTCCTCTCAGACGACATGGGAGACATGAAGGGTGTGTTCTAATCCAAAGGAGCAGCTCGAGGTTGAGGCAGAGGCAGACAACCAGTAGAGAGGGACAGAGCCTGCTGGACCTGTGGTAGACTGGGCTATTTGGCCCGTGAGTGCAGACACAGGAGAAGAGACCAAAGGTCTCCAGCCAGACATGACAGAGACCATGTTGACCATCCATACAACCCTGATTGGCAACAGATAGAATGACATGAGGCTGGCTCACCGTTAGATCTCGGACAGATCTTACTAGGCCTTTCTGCTCAAAGCATCAAACCATACAGATAATTACTTGTAAATAACCAAAAAGTGATGTTTCTTTGTGATTCTGGGGCTGACAGAACTGTTCTAAATATTGAAGTGACAGGCATGTGGCCACCAAAAGGTAGAATGTTTGTCAAATCAGATAATTAGACAAGCTGAACCACATTATTACTGGACTCTAGACATACCAAACAACCCTCCAAGCAGTCAATCAATGTCCGCCAAGCCCAGATGTAACTGTCATGAAAGTTGATGAGCTACATGTCACCTTGAGATGTAAAAGGACTCCGGGACATGGAATGTCACCTTGCTGGTTGGGAAGGAGCCCGAGCTTGTGCAAGAGGTAGAGCGTTACCGGCTAGATATAATTGGCCTCACCTCCACGCACAGCCTGGGTTCCGGATCCATTATCCTCCAGAGAGGCTGGACTCTACATTTCTCTGGCGTTGCTCACGGGGAGAGGCGGCGGGCTGGCGTGGGCTTGCTCATAACCCCTTGGCTCAGCCACCACGTGTTGGCGTTTACCCAGGTAAACGAGAGGGTCGTGTCCCTGCACCTTCAAGCCGGGGACAGGTCTCTCACTGTTGTCTCGGCCTATGGGCCGAATAGCAGTGCAGAGTACCCGGCCTTCTTGGGGTCCCTGGGAGGGGTACTGGATAGTGCACCGACCGGGGACTTCATTGTTCTGCTGAGGGACTTCAACGCCCACGTGGGCAACAACAGTGACACCTGGAGAGGAGTGATTTCTTCTTGATTTGGCAGCAACGACTTGCTTTTTACCTGTATTGTAGGTCTGTATTCCTGTACAACACCCCTTTTTTGTGAACATGCACATATCTATATCGTAAATATCGGGGATAATTGAACAATTTGTTAATCACTGTTGTGACATGTTATGCAGGACCGCAGTTGTTTGGGTTAGTGAATCGAGGTAACTGAGCCCGTGCAATGGGCAGCGTGGAAACCCAGCGCACGATGATTTTCATTCGTAGCACAGGCCTCTGGTATCTCCTCTGGAACAGAGTTAAACCTAACCCTCTAGAGCAGTGGTCAGCAAACTACGGCCTGCGGGCCGGATACGGCCCGTCAGCACATTTGGCATCTGAACAATACCAGAGACGCTATCGGATTTTTTTCTTATTTGGCCTCCAGAAAAAAAAATCCTAGGCACGGCCCTGTCAAAGAGAACGGAATAATGGCGAAAAGGTTAGGTAAGAGAAAAATTGGTTCAGAATGCAGGGTATTTAACCTGCATTCTGAATTATTATTATTGATTATTATTGATTATTTTTTTGCTATGAATCACTATGAATCCCGTCACAAAGACAAGTACGATAGCTTGCAAGGCCAAATACGAGCAGACAAACTCTCAAAGCTAAAAAGTGGACTACTATCTCAGCAGAATACATTTGTACGCCAAGCTCAGCTGAACCAGGCATCCGTTCAGGCCAGCTTTCGGGTTGCTAAACTGATAGCAAGCAGCGGTAAGCCTTTCACTGACGGAGAGTTTGTTAAGAAATGTATGGATGCTGTCGCGGAGGAGGTGTGTCCNCTTTTTTGTGAACATGCACATATCTATATCGTAAATATCGGGGATAATTGAACAAGTTGTTAATCACTGTTGTGACATGTTATGCAGGACCGCAGTTGTTAGGGTTAGTGAATCGAGGTAACTGAGCCCGTGCAATGGGCAGCGTGGAAACCCAGCGCACGTTGATTTTCATTCGTAGTACAGGCCTCTGGTATCTCCTCTGGAACAGAGTTAAACCTAACCCTCTAGAGCAGGGGTCTCCAATCCTGGTCCTCGAGGGCCGCTGTCCTGAAGGTTTTCAGTGTTTCCCTGCTCCAGCACACCTGAGTCTAATAAAGGGTCATTATGAAGCTTCCACAGAGCTTGGTAATGGCTCATTCATTAGAATCAGGTGTGCTGGAGGAGGGAAACATCTAAAACCTTCAGGACAGCGGCCCTCGAGGACCAGGATTGGAGACCCCTGCTCTAGAGCAAGGTTCCAGACCTATACTACATGTCAAACTTCCTAGTTTCACTTATGTTTGAAGTGTTTATGTTGGAAGTTGATCCAATTACCTTTTCAGACCCATTTCACATCTTGAGCAACCTAAATCATATGACATTGGACCAATCTGGAAATTAATATCCAAGTCAGGGACCCTTCCCAACTATATCCATATCTGCAGACTGGAATATAGAAGTGAGGACAACCCTTCTAACAATATACAACAATTGGCACAACCCCTCATGTAATAACTGGAAACGTCGAAGCATGGTGCAATAAAAAGTTTATTTTGACAAATGTTAAAAACGTCGAACTCCAAAGGTACTTGAGGGGCAGCTATTGAATCTCAAAGTCCTTCCGCCTTCTCCCTGGTGTTAAAGCTTTTAAGGCGATGAGCGGTTTGTCCAGGAAAGTCTGAAGTGCGGCCGCTCTGCCAATCTTCTTGGCAGACCGGGGCGCCTCCGGTGTCAAGGAGTTGTGAATTCTATTGCTTGAATTGCAGTTGGAAGCCGTCACTATTAAACGCGTGCGATTGTGCCTGCTCGTTTGTGCCGTTATACAGGGCTGTTGAATTCCATATTCGTCTCCATCTGTATTTTCTGCAGTTGCACGCGTATGAAACAGCGATTCCCGTCGCCGCGTGGCCGGATGTTCGGCTAGCAACCAGAACCCATACGGAGATGAGACTTTCTCCACGTGCATAGACATGGCCGCTTGCGTGGACGGGTCCCCGAGGTCCTTGTAGGCGCAGAAAGACCTCACCTTTCTTGCTGGTGAAGAAACCTTAAGTAACCGGGACGTTGGAACGAATGGCGATGCAGGGGTTGAGAGCTGTTCTGGGCTGTTGCTGTCCGTGGAAAGTAGCTTCAAGCGATCCGACTCATGACTGTCCTGCAGTCGTGCGCCGGGAGACCGAAATAGCGGAGACGGGATGGTAAAGGTAGGGATTCTCTCCTGTGTCAGAACAAGGTTTCGCACAGAAGCGCCAGCCTTTGACGCGTACATACTCTATATACTTGCGTAAAAAAGTAAAACACCTAAACAAGGCTTATTTTCTTCTTCTTAAGCAAATGGACGGATCTCGTATTATATTCGTATATGCCACTTTGACACATTCGTGTTTTATAGGATACAGACAAGTAACGTGCAAGGTGTTTCCAATCTCAATTAAATGAGGTAACGGTCTCTCTGTCTGGGTAAACAATCAGCTGTCTTGATTCCACGTCACTATGTATTTCAGTAAAAGACAGCGTAAATTATCCTTTGATATTTTTCGAATCACATTGACATACAATTTCAAATCACAGTGATCCTAAAATCACGAAACATGGTACTGTGCACAAGCGGTAATACATCGTGTAGTATTTGTTGTAGGCGTAGAATAGGAAAGGTTTCACTGCTGCACCCGGAAGTCAAATCACGAATGTAGTTTTCAGCTTACTGCCGATGGAGCTCGCGCCGTGGCGGGTAAGCGCTATTGTTTTGAAAAACATACTTTGAACATCTACATTCTGAATGACATTTACCCTGTATAAAAGCACCATCTGTTCTGTCCTTGAATTAGAAGGCAGGTTTAGTTTTCCGGAAGTCATTCGTGGCTAAGTTAGCTTGTTCACTAGCTAGACTGCCTCTCAGGAAAGACGAGGGTAATGTAACACACATAACAACAAACCAGTGTGATAGCGTTTGTTTCTCAGTCCTATAGCATGCACTGACCTGCTTGTTCAATTCATCTCAACGTGCCAAGAATCAAATCCGACTTTCTGATTTTAGTCATGCATATTTAGACTTTTTGTCAGGTTGAATAAGGCATTGCAACCGCCTAACGTAAACCACTCGCAACATACTGCAACATACATTCGGAAGCACGCTAGCCAACGCTCACCTACGTATATTTTCCCTAAATAATTCAAAACAAAACGTAAGATTGGAATGGATATTTGAAATAGACTACTGTCTAAAAAAACGGTCACTCGGCTAACTCAAGGATGGCAGACCTAGAGATACTTCGTCAGTGCTCAGTTCAAATGTTGTTGTTTTTTCATTTATTAGACGTTTTTATCCAAGTTGACATATACATAGAGCACACGCTCTTTTTCGTCTGTCACGTCTCCCAGGTGATGCAGCGACGCTATGAGCGTGGTCCGCAAACGGAAGTGTATCTCTGTCAAAGCGGGCGGAGCGGTCAAGGTAGCGCGTGCCGAGAAGCCGCCAGAAGCCGAACCTCCGGCATCCCAAAATGCATCTCATCCTACAGTTGAAGAAGATCAAGAGGACAGGAGTCCAGAGAAGGGACAGAACACGTTGCCATGTCGACCTGGGGAAAGGGTCAGGGGTCAAACCCAGGGCCCCAACCAGGAATATGATGCTGGTGGTAAGGAAGGAGGGAGGGAGGAGGAGAGTGAGAGAGGGTTTAAGTCCATATCCACTTGGATGGCTGCGAATTAAGCTTATGCTGTATCGTGTGTGTGTCACTGCATGCATGTGTGTTCATGCCTGTGTGTGTGTGTGTGTGTGTGTGTGTTCAGGGCAGGGCAGCAGAGAGTCTCGCCTCTGTTCCAGCCCCTCCTGGCCACGTCTCTCGACAGAGGAGGAGATGACAGACACAGATCTGCTGGTCATCGTCACCGGTGAGCTGGAACGGAGGCTGTCCTGCACACACCTGTAGATGCTCCCTCTCTCTTACTCCCCCCATCTCACTTACTCCCTCCCCCTCTCTGTTACTCCTCCTCCCCTCTTTCTCTTCCTCTCTCTACCCCCCCTTACTCTCTCTTACTTTCTTCTACTCTCTCATGTGCTCGCTCTTCCACCCTTTTTTTTTAACACAGAGGAACAGTGCAGGACACGCCAGGGAGTCAGAAAGAAAGGAGGCGGGGCAAAGAGGAAGAGGAGATTGGCTGAGGATCAATCCGAGGAAAGTCAGAGTGAAGAGCTAGGCTCAGAGGTGGAGATTGACAGGCAGCTGGACCAACAGCTCGAAAACAAGTCCAAACAGCACAACCTCACCACGACCAACGTGCGCAACATCATCCACGTGAGTGTCTCCACAGGGACCAGGTGCTACGGCCACCAGGGGTGACATCGGCGTGGCAATAAGGTGACATGTTGAGACCCGGTGTTTTAGTGTAATAGGGCGTTTTATGACCTTTGACCCCCACAGGAAGTGATCACCAACGAGCATGTGGTGGCCATGATGAAGGCTGCCATCAACGAGACTGAGGCTGTGCCTGTATTTGTGAGTGGCACTCAGATATAGGCCAAGAAGAAGAGTTTATTAATTTCCTATTGCTGGTTCATGTAGGTTTCTCACCTCTCCCTCCCTTCCTCCCTCCCTCCCTCCCTCCCTCCCCCACCACCCCTCTTACTATTGTTCCTAGGAGCCCAAAATGACCCGCTCTAAACTGAAAGAGGTAGTGGAGAAAGGAGTGGTAAGTTCTTTCTTTTATTCTTTTCTCCCTCCCTCCCCTCCTCTTTCTCTTTCTTCTCGTCTCTTTTTTTTTGAAGGTATAAGTAAGCATGTTAAAGAGCTCAGTGTTCAGCATCTGCTTGATTTGTGTCCCAGGTCATCCCAACATGGAACATCTCTCCCATTAAGAAGGCCAGTGAAGTCAAGGTACCACCCAGCCCTCCTTCTCTGCTGAAGAGAATGACACAAAACAAAGATACACCATCACAGTCACACTCTCACTTAAGGCTTTACCACGGCACTGACGATCACTGTGCTTCTGTGTGTGTGTGGATCGAAGGCGCCCCAGTTTGTCGACATCCCCCTTGAAGACGAGGACTCATCTGATGAAGAGTACCGCCCAGATGAGGAAGAGGAGGATGAGACATGTGAAGATGTAAGAGCTTCATGGTAGCGCATTTGTACATCAGAGGACCTCGGTCTGAATCCCGGTTTTGTTCAGATGTAGAGAAAATAATGATGACAGGGGGTGCCACTGTTCTGTGTGTGTGTGTGTGCGTGCGTGTGTGTGTGGGTGTGTAGACGTTCCAGGAGAGTGACATGGAGAGCACAGCCTCGTCACCCAGGGGAGTCAGAGCAGGAATCCTCAGAGCTGCCAGCCAGGAGGAGGAACACCCCTCTATGCAGGTACACGCACAAACACACTTCCCCAAAGGTACACACACACCTCCCTGCAGGTACACGCACACACCCACACACACAGCTCCTCTCTCTCCCTCTCACAGGTGTACCGTCACAAAGCTAGACGTCGCATGGGCCCGCCCCTTCCTCCCCTGGCCCCGTCCATCAGACCACCCCCGGACTCCAGCTTCCTGGAGAAGCTCCACGCCGTGGAGGAGGAGCTAGCCATAGGCCCCACCCCCGCCTGCATGGAACCCTTTCAGGTACCACCCCGTCCCAGAGACTGACCTATCAGATTCCCAGAGCAGAAACTGACCATTTGAGTTGACCTCCCCTTCCTCTTTTCCTTACCCCCACTCCTCTTTCTCATTCCCACCAGCCCCTGCCCCCGCCTCTTCCCCAGTCCCAGCCCCTGGCCCCAGCGGAGGACAGCGTGATGGCGTGGAGGACTCGCTCCAAGCGCCCTCTCAGGGACGTCCCCCTGGGGCGCCTGGAGGCGGAGCTAAGGGCCCCTGACATCACGCCCGACATGTACGAGTGCGGCTCCGCCCAGGAGGACCGCGAGTGGACCCATTGGCTGAGAGGGCTCATGTGCTCCGACGCTGAGAACGATGGTGTGTGAGAGTGTGAGATACAGTGTGAGAGAGGGTCAGATGTTTGTAAGTCCTACAAAACTAACCCTTTTAATATAAGACCTTGCATGTGCCAAATCCTTGTCAACAGGCAGTCTGTGGAACTGAGTTGATAGAATTCCTTATGTTTGTGTGTGTGTGTGTGTGCACACCACAGACTGCTCTGCATGATCAGCACACTAGACACTTGACTGCTGTTAGTCACACACACTGCAGACAGACTGAAGGTTGGGACCACTCTAAGCCTAAGTGTCAGTGTGTGATTATGTCTCTGTGTGTGTGTGTGTGTGTGTGATGGTGTGTCTCTCTCCTCCCTCTCAGAGGAAGCTGATGATGACGATGATCCAGAGTATAACTTCCTAGCCGACACAGACGAGCCTGATGTGGAGGACTACCGGAACGACCGCGCCGTACGCATCACCAGTAAGTTACCACGACAACCTGGACACAAAAGTTGGAGATGTGTGTTAGCCGTCAACAGAGGTAAAATGTCTCTTTCTCTCTCTCTTTACCAGAGAAGGAAGTGAACCAATTGATGGAGGAGTTGTTTGAAACGGTAAGATATTCTCGTGTGTGTGTGTGTGAGTGGCACCTGTGACTTTGTGTGTGTGTGTGTGTGTGTGCGTGTGTGTGTGCGCGAGTGTGTGTGTGTGTGAGGGGCACCTGTGACTTGGTGTGTGTGTTTGTATGGGGGTCCCAGTTCCAAGAGGACCTGTGTTCTCAAGAGCAAGATGAAGATGGACACGAGGAGGAGGAGGAGGAGAGTCAGGAGGAATCCCGTGACACACACACCTTCACCACGCCCACCCCACCCTGCCCGTGAGCACACTCTCTCTCACACACACAACACATTACACATGCATACACACATATTACTGTTCATACAGAGAGAGAGACACACACACACTCCTCCCGCCTGACCTGTACTTCCAGGCGCTGGCAGGAGCCTGTGTTCCAGGAAGAAGAAGATGTTGGAGGCTTCCTGACTGTAAGGGAGCAGCTGGCAGCCATGAGGAAGAAGAGGCTCCAGTCCCCGCCCCCACAACCCCGCACCCCCACCCCTGCCCTCACTCTCAATGCCACCCAGAAACTGCAGCTGCAGCAGCAGATACAGCAGGTCACACACATACACACACTCCCTCTCCTCTGATCCTCCTTTCCTTTACACTCTCTCTCCCCTCCTCCTCCCATCTATCCTTTCCCATCTTTCTTTCTTCCTTCCTTCCTCTCTCCTCTCCTTCCTTCCTCTCTCCTTCCTCTCTCCTCTCTAACCGCGTGTCCCTATCCCACAGCATGTGCAGCTGCTTACCCAGGTCTACATGCTGGCTAGCCCAGTAGCAGCCTTGCACAGTGAAGCGCACACCACCCTGCAGTTCCTGGTAAGACACACACACATTATCGTTCAAATCTTGGTCAGCTACACACACACATACACCACCTAGCAGTTCCTGGTAAGCCCCCCCCCCCTCCGCCCATTAGATGGAGCTGCAGGTGTTTGCCCAGCAGAGGGAGCTGTCCCAGGGCCCAGGAAGCCTGTTCAGGGCCTCCAACCTCCAGGGGGCACTGTCCTTACTGGAGGAGCTCCGGCTCCAGCCAATCCCCTACAGGCCCAACATCACCCAGCCCACCTCGCAGGGACGCAGTGAGTGGCTGAGAGGGGGGTGAAAGTGTGGGTTAGCATGTGTGAGAGGATCTTCAGTTGTGTTTGTTTTGATATGTTATGGATTCTAGATCCTGGATGTACATTACATTAAGTGGTTATGAAGCAATATGATAGATCCATGAGTACTAGAGCCTGGTGGATACTGGATTTTGGTGGCGATACCGATAACGATCGACTGATATACCGTCGTTGTTGTTGTTTACGTCAGTTCGTAGGTATCCGCTGATGCCCGCCCAGCTGGCCTGGCTGTTTGCCACCCGTCCTGTCTTTCTGTACCCAGAGCTGCTGCCTTTGGTCAGTCTGGATCCCGCCCTCCTAGCCCCGCGCACCTTCAACTCCTTCCTCCCGGCTGAGGACTGGTGCGTTCACCCCGGCACACACATCCGGGCAGCTATTCATGAGTGCCATTCAACAAATCATTTTGCTTCAACATCCACTTATTAGCCATCCTTACACTCACCTTTCCAGATCTATACTTAATTTTGACTTTATATACTGTGTGTGTGTGTGTGTGTGTGTGTGTGTGTGTGGTGTGTGTGTGTGTGGTGTGTGTGTGGTGTGTGTGTGTGTGAATGTGGTGTGGTGTGTGTGTGTGTGTGTGTGTGTTGTGTGTGTGTGTGTGTGTGGGTGTGGTGCTCCAGCCTGCTAGTGCTGGGCATGAGGAACATGCAGGGAACCCTGAAGCCCATGGAGAACCTGTGTCAGTACCTGCTCCGAGCCAAGGCGCCCGCCCAGGCCAGAGGCCACCTGTTGAAACAGAGCACGCCTCGCAGGCCAGACAGCATCCTCAAGGTAGGACAGCTGCTCTCATGACGCCCTCATTGGAGACTTCTGACTACTGAAGACAGCTGGAGACTCCTGGTAGACACTACTATGGACTGGTAGAGAAAGCTGCTATAGACTGGTTGAGACTACTGTAGACTTGGGTTATGGATGTGTTGAATATTAGATATAGTATGCAATAATTTTGATGATGATGTAAAATTGGAAAATATATTGAATATCGAATATTTCAAATTCAAGCATACCTTCCCAAAGAACGTGCTGAACATCCAACATTACGTCCCCTTTTCGGCACAATTCATACTACACATTTTGGACTTTGTAACAATAGCAGTTCTATGTCAGTGTTTTTTGTTGTTTTCTAATGGAGGCAAAAGGAAATCTTGTTTTGTTTTTAAATCAAATGCAACCATATTGCGATATGTATATATATCGTAAACATTTTATCGACATACCAATCTTTTTCAAAATATTGCCAAGCCCTACTGCAGTCTAATGCCTACACCAGTGCTAAGCAGTCCTGTGTGTGTCCAGGTGTACTACAGACAGAGGGTGGTGCTGCCTATGCCACTGGCCTGTCGCAGGGTGGAGCCTGGAGACCAGCGGCCTCCAGTGGAGAGAAACGAGGACATCATGCCAGCCTGGCTGAGGGTAACCGCATTAGACATTCTGTTCATGTAGCGGCGCTTTCCCCCAAAGCCACATACAAATACTGCTGTATGAGGAAAGTCAAGGAGCAGGAGGACATATCTCTAATAGTATATCGGTGGTCACAGTCTGTCAGCTGTAAAATGGATTTACCAGGTACTGTCACTGTAATCTGCTGGTGACTTCCATGGCCTGCTGGAAGAAAGTCATGTTTGATAGCTTTAGCTTTCGACTGCAGGTCAAGAGCTTGCATGTTCAAATTCCTCTGTGTACGCACAGTGTTTTTTTGTGCTTCGCTGTTCAGCAGCGTACGCTGTATCAACAGTTTACAAATGTTCATTAGCAGTGTTAAATGGTTACAAGCGGTACAAAGTGGTTATTAGGCATCATAATGTCCTGTCTAAACTTTATCAATCCACAGAGGAGCCTTCCTGTCATCTACCCAGCTGTGAGGCGATGTAACATGGCCGGCGATACCAAATGCTCAAAAAACAAAAGGTACTATAGCTACCCCCCCGGCACCCTCTATCCACCCCACCTCCCCGACGGCCTCATACTCAAACCTAGCAGCTTCAAAAACCTGCTCGTCTCAGACAGCGCCCCTAGCAGGACAGCAGGAGGTACCGCGCCCTCTGGGGAGCACACGAACGGCGGACAGAAACGGCGGGTGCTAAAGGGCGCGCCAAAACCAACCAGGGGAAAGTCTCGCTCGAAGACCTCCCAGAATGCAATGCAGGTCATTCTCAATAGGCCTGCCTCTGGCGCTTCATCATTGGATGCTCATTGGTCAGACTCTGCCTTATCGACTAAGGAGCTTGTCACTCAGAGGGTCAGCACCTTCGCCGGGCTGCACAGGTTGCCCAGATCCGTCCCTCCTGCATGTCCCGCCCACCCTCACACTACAGGGTCTCTGGAGGCAGCTAGCAGGGGCACCACAGCCCCAGGCTGGCCCCTTGCTACCATGCAGACTCCTTCAGCTCCTCCTGCCATCCAGATACAGACCTCCGCTCTTCATTCGTCCCTCTTGGAAACATTGATGGACGGGGAGTGTGTCACTGTCGTCATGGTGAGGAGGGAGGAGGAATTGCAGGGGGAGGAGGAGGCGGAGAAGGGAGAAGAGGCGGAGGAGGATTGTTACGATGACATGCCCCTCCTGGCACTGTCAGAGTCCTCTGCCAGTCCTGCAGGAAGCAACGAGCCTGGTCACCTCACAGATGAGGAGTCAGAGAAAGATCAGTCACCTGGGCTGTCAGATGTGGGGGATGGAAGGAGAGAGGGAGGACGGGAAATACTAGAGGAAGAGGCGCACCATGGAGGGAGTGTGGAGGGAGAGCGGCAATACCAACAGGAACAGGAAGTGATGTCACCATTCTCCGATGAGTCCACCCTCTCAGTGCCGGAGCTACAGGTACAGCTTGCATGCTACTTCAATATTATTGGTCGACCAATTATAGCTCGTATTTCAGGCTGTGTGTTTGCATGCAGATAGACATTACAGTGTGCGTGTGCGTGCGTGTGTTTTCGTAGGAGACAATGGAGAAACTTTCCTGGCTAGCATCTGAGGGGAGGTTAGAGGTCATAGAGAGGTCATCCTCAAACCCAGATCCAGTGGCCCCTCCTTTTCCAACCCCCCCTCCTCCCGCGCCCCCCCTCCCCCACGATGACAGAGAGCTGCAGAAGTGCGACCCTCACAGGGAGAAGGAAGAGCTGGCATACGCACAGGATTACCTTAACAGGGTAAGCTGACTTTAGCTGCGTTTGCGCTAGCTTAGCCTCCTCTATCTCTGGTTAGTGTTAGCTCAGCCTCTTGTGAGCTCATTGTACCTTTAGCGTGGGTCGGCACCATGAAGCTTTCTAACGACTGTTCTTTCCCTGCAATCTCATACGGACCCTCTTCTTTCTGCCTCCTCCCCCCCCCCTCTCCTTTCTCCTCTTTTACCCACTCCTCCTCTCTTCCCTTATCCTCAAGGTGTGCGAGTCTCTCCAGAAGGTTCCAGGGCGCCTGGGGGACTTCTTGGCGGCCCTATGTGCGTTTGAGCGTGGCGGGGGGAGGAGCCCCGTGGAGCTGTTCTCCCTGATTAGGCCGGTTCTGCAGGACTGGCCCGAGTTGCTGCGAGACTTTGCTGCTTTTCTCCACCCAGACCAGGCGCAGCACTGCGGCCTGGTAAGACCCACGCATAGAACCGACCGCCGCCGCTGGTCTCATCACAGTGCAGTTTCACACTGCGTCATGTTAACAGGAGGTTGTTTTTGTGGCACGAGCTGTTAACCTACTGTTCAGGCGTTGCGAAATAAAATGTGCTCTGATGGGTCTCATGCAGCTGTCACACACCCAAATGCAGAAACCGTCTCAGTGTTTGAGTGGATTGTGTTTGTACGTAGAAGTAGTATTGAAACACAGTTCACCAGTCCAGAAAATACATACGTTTTTCCATTATTGTCAATATACCACCAGAGTTTGTAAGTTTGTTCTTTTACGACTGTTAATGTTGTCTGCTTGTACTTTCATTCTTCCTGGCCTAATTCCTTCTTCCCCTCACTTCCTCCCTCTCAGTTGGCAGAGCAGCAGGCGTTTGAGCGTAGTCGGCGGTTCCTACGGCAACTTGAGCTAAGCTTTGGAGAAGACTCCTCCCACTACCGCCAAATAGTGAGCATCCTCCAAGGAGGCCATGCCCACAGCCCTCTGGGTATCAAGAAGGTACACTTGTCTACTTCCTCATTCCCAGCCAACCACTAGATACTATTATTGAAGTTTGAAACTCACATAAACGTTTGAATCAGCCGACCTGTTCTTTCCTTACGACCTGACCTGTTCATTTCCTGTCTCTTTGTTACACTCCCACTTTCTGGTGTTTCTGTTTCTCCTTGGTTCTCTCTCTATTTTTTGTCTAGATGAAAGCACAGATCACAGGCCTTCTCAAAGGCCATACCCACCTCCAGGAGGAATTCTGGGTGTTTTTCGACATGTTATATTCCCCGTCCTCTACAGCAGAGCGCCAGGACACCTCAAACTACACTTCCCATAATGTACCACAAAGAGGGAGGGGTAGACAGGCCTCTAATCCCAGGGGAACCAAATGGAGAGACAAGGAGGAGGGGGAGGATGTGGAGGAGCAGGCCTGCATCTCGGATAGTCCTGTCTGTGCCAAAAACATCTCCCTCACCCCCACGGGAGAGAAGATTATACTCTGGACCAGGTCAGTACCAAAGCCCTCCTCATCTCCTTACTCTTCCTTAATTCCCTCCTCCCTCCTCCTCCATCCGCTCTCCTCGTCCATCCTTTCCATGCAACTACAATACAATAACATCTCAACAACATTATGACTTAATACGGTATATTAAAAACATGTCCTGTGTCATATCTTAAGGGCAACATCAAATAATTTGTCAAGAAGATTTTTGTCCGAAGAGAAGTTGGCTCCTAAATAGAAAAATGAAATGCAGAATGAAGTGTTTCACTTTGTAAATGCAGGTCTGAACACAAATTTAAACAAACTGTTTTTCGTCATTCAACAGAGAAGCGGATCGAACAATCCTGACAACCTGCCAGTTGAGGGGAGCCAATCAGAGGACATTTCAGACCATCTCTGCCCAGCTCGGCAACAAGACACCCAATGAGGTTAGAGTTGTCGTTGGTTCGAACTATGAATGATTGCTTTTGGATAGCAGTTTGCATATTGAACAACTTCTGTTTACCCGTATTTCCTTGCATCTAGGTGAGCGCACGTTTCAAGGACCTCATGCGGTTGTTCCGCTCCGCCAATCAAAAGCCACGCTCAGACCAGGAAGGGGAATTGAGCCCCACTGAGCAAGAAATCAGCTCCACAGAACCTGCCCCAGACTGAACGTGTTTTGAGAGAACTCCAAAAGGAAAAGTACCAGTGTTCTACCGGATCAGAACTGGAACCACAACCATCGCACCACCTTATTTACCTGGACCCGAGAGAGAGAGTAGCGTGGTTTATGAGGGAGGGATGGAGAGAGAGTGAGAGAGGAAGAAGAAAAGGAGGAGGAAAAGGGAGTTACTTACCAAGACATGTCAAGAGCTTGTGTGTTTCTCTCTCTCAGGGAGAAATGTTTACGAAAATGCACCTTATCCCCCCTGCATGTTAGATGGGAACCATCTAGGTTTAGCTGTCTAGCAGCTAGCGGGTTCTTCCTTAGACACAAGTCTGTGGCTTTGGACGGGGGTCTTCCAGGACCGAGAGACACATTTTACCCTTTTGTGGTGTGGGAGGGAGCCATGTATCTATTACTTTTGATTTAGGCCAGTTTGAATCTCTTTAAAGCTTTTTGTAAGACTGGAGGAGATTGTTTATGATCCATTCCTGCCCCATGCAGGTATTTGCAGGGCTTAGATATAACTCATGCACAGCCATGTGTCAGTTGATGCTAACAAGAAATCTGACGGTGATGATGTATTTGTCTAACGGGAAGCGCTTGAACAATAATTGTGATAGTTGTACAGCTTGTATATAATGATGTACTGTAAAAACGCGTGTATGGTTGACTACAACTAGTCTTTTTGGATATTAAAGTTGGATGGGTTACATTTGAGCATGATTCTGTAATTGCAAAGTCGTCCAAATTGCCGACATCCTTCTAAGAGTTAAATTCGTTTTCAGGACAGCGAATGAAAACTGAAAATCTGAAATGACCCCTTATTAAACCAAAACGACCGGATGTCATGTGATGGGCATCCTAGTACCGCAATGGAGTCGTTACATCGCATCAACGTTGACCCTTCCAGTCCAATCACACGCTCGCTTTCCGGCAGGTTCTATTTATGCCCCGCCCCCTCAGAGTGCCTCTTGCATCGTAATCAGGGAAAGGTGGTCTGTCGTCCGCTGTGACAGTAATTTTACCTTTTTGGTTTTACGTTCCTCATTATATATTACATTATTTGTAGCTATTTGGGTGAAAACATGGCATCGTCTTCGTCTCTCATTGTTGCTCTCACGTTATCGATGTGGATGTTCGCCGGATCGGTACTCGCCAAGGGCGATGTGCTCGAGCTTGGAGATGGGGATTTCGATTACCTGGCATCAGAACACGAGACGATGCTTGTAAAATTCTACGCTCCGTGGTAAGCGATCATGCTATGAAAGAAACGGGTCAAATACGGCGTCTGTGCTACTTGTCATGCTGTTTCTGCGTCTTGATTTCCGCTATGCCGTTGAAGCGGGCGTCCTGATGCCTGTCTGCTGACCAGAATATCCCTATCATAATCACTTTGACGCTAGCAAGAGATCTATAACCGCGAATCATGTCCTCAGTAATAGGCTAATTAATGTATAATTCTTCCCTTCAGACGGTGTCTTAAATAAGTAAATGCCACAAATATTGATATTCCCAGCTTACACATTATCGTGAAGTTGTTCGATTCTGATTAGACGAAACATCTGGTTGGTGTTTGCAGGTGTGGACACTGTAAAAAACTCGCTCCAGACTTTGAAACCGCAGCAAGCCGACTGAAAGGGACCGTACCTCTGGCCAAGGTTGGGAGCCGGTCACTAAAACTTGTGCACGATGTGGTCTGCTCCTTCATTTGCTGTTTTAGTAATGTTGTCCCCTCTCTCTCTCTTTCTCTTCTTATCTGTCTCCTCTCTCACCCCCCCTCCACCATCACCGCACGCCGCTCTCTCGCACGCACACCACTCTCTCGCACGCACACCGCTCTCTCCGTTCCTGCCCAGGTGGACTGTACCGCCAACCCAGACACGTGTGGTCGTTTTGGGGTAACAGGATATCCCACACTCAAGATATTCAGGAACGGGGAAGATTCCTCAAGCTACGATGGGCCACGAACAGCAGGTGCATCTGTGCGTTGATGTGTTTGTATGTCTGCTTTGTGTGTGTGTGCGTGCGTGCGTGCGTGTGTGTGTGGTCACCGCTGTAGTTCTGAACTCTGCTCCTGGCTGTGCCTCCAGATGGCATAGTGCACCACATGAAGAAGCAGTCGGGTCCCAACTCTCTGAGCCTGCAGAACCAGGCTGACCTCGAGACCTTCATCAACCACTTTGATGCTAGCGTTGTTGGTGAGCCAGGGAGGGAGGGAGGGAGGGAGGGGCTGAGTGAGTGTTTGTGTGAAATAGTGTGTGAGTGTGTGAAATAGTGTGTGAAATAGTGTGTGAGTGAGTGAGTGAGTGAGTGTGTGAGTGAGTGTGTGAGTGAGTGAGTGAGTGAGAGAGAGAGAGAGAGAGAGAGCATGCAAATGTGTGAGCAAGAGTGAGAGAGAGCGTTGAGTCAGGGAGTTTCTCCTTGCTTGCGATGGCTCTGTGCGAAGGCCTGACACAGCGGATGACCTCCTCCCCTCCCTCCAATCCAGGATTCTTCCCAGGGTCAGAGGGTGGCCAGCTGGCAGAGTTTCTGAAGGCGGCCAGCATGATGAGGGAGCACTTCCGCTTTGCCCACACAACCGACCTTAGCCTGGGAGCGCCGTATGGCGTGGCTGCCAAGTGAGACGCGCGTGTGAAGACATCTTCAGACCACCCGCACGGCTACTGACCAACCACACTTCCACGGTCACTGCTGTGTGGATGTGTTAAAACCCCACCCGACAGCACACAAATCATTTCTTTACGAACACTTTTCATTGATATAGGATTATAGCTACTATCTTACTGTCTCACAGCCAGGCCAACATTCAGAATTTCTCCTCCACCTTTTGTGTGTGTGTCCAGGAGCGTGCTTCTCTTCCGGCCCCCCAGGCTGAGCAGTAAATTTGAGGACAGCGTGGTCCACTTTACCGACACCATCTCTCCAGCCTCTCTTCGACGCTTCATCAGAGACAACATGTAAGGCTCGCTTTCAGTTCTGCTTGTTCCAGCAGCTATATAAACACTGGATCAGTGCTGTTGAGGCTTTTATCGCAGAACCCATGGGGGGGAAAATAATGTGGACATGGTAATAGTTCCAGTATGAGTATCTCTCTTTGTGTGTATTGTCTCTTCTGTCTCTCTCTCATGTCTCTCTCTCTCTTCTGCCACTCTATGTTGCTCCCTCGTTCTCAATAGAACATCTGTACAGTATCTCTCCCTTTGTTGTCTAATAAATGTCCCGGTTCCTTCATTGAACAGTTTTGGAATTTGCCCGCACCTGACCAATGAGAACAAGGACAGGATGAAGGGGCGGGACTTGTTGACAGTGTACTACGACCTGGACTACCTGCGCAACCCCAAGGGCTCCAACTATTGGAGGAACAGGTAAGAGTCACCGGCCAATCTTGAACCCCACTTATATGCCTTGATCTGTCAGTGGAACCTGATAGCTCCTTCTTCTCTCACCCCTCCCTTTTTCATCTTGTTCTTCTATTTCCTCCTTTTACTTCCTCTTTCCCCTTCTCCTCCTCCGTCCCTCTCCTCCCCTTCTTCCAGGGTGATGAAGGTGGCCTCTCAGTTCCTCTCCCAGGGCCTGAGTTTCGCTGTGGCCAACCGGCGGGACTTTGTGGATGAGTTGGAGCAGGAGTTTGGCCTGGGTGCGTCCGACGGTGGAGACCTGCCTTTCGTGACCATCCGGACGGCCCGCGGTCACAAGTACACCATGAGGGAGGAATTCACGTGAGTGCAAAGGCAGCGTAGGAGGTCTGTCTGCTGCTGGAGGAGCTAAGGGGTTAAAGTGGGAGCCTGCTCTGCTCCCCTGTGATGCAGGAGGGACGGCAAGTCTCTGGAGAGGTTCCTGGATGAGTACTTTGCTGGGCGACTGAAGCGCTACATTAAGTCTGAGCCCGTCCCTGAGAAGAACAAGGGACCCGTCAAGGTCTGTCTGTCTGCCAGTCTGTCAATCTCTACATTGTCTCTAACAACAACAGTACCTATCTAATCGTGTGCGTGTGTGTGCGGATGTCCAGGTTGTGGTAGCAGAGTCATTTGAGGAGATAGTGAATTCTGCAGAGAAGGATGTGTTGATAGAGTTATATGCCCCCTGGTGTGGCCACTGCAAAAGCCTGGAGCCAAAATACAAAGAGCTTGCGGAGCAAGTGAGTAACACACATGCACATTCAGACTTGCACACTCCCTCTCTTTACACAAACACACACACTGTCAAGTACTGCTTGCTCATTTACAGGCACACTCGCTGTATATTCACCTGCTCGCTCACTTTTTCTCACACACATACACACAATCACTCTCTTTTTTTAAATTAATTGCACATGCCCTGTCTTGCAGCTCTATGATGACCCCAATATTGTCATCGCCAAGATGGACGCTACAGCCAATGATGTCCCTGAAGGCTTTGAAATACAAGGGTGAGACACCTCGTCCAACTTTCTTTGTCTCTCTTACTTCTCTCCTCCCTGTTGTACGATGACCATCTTGGTTGCTAATTCCATCATCTCCCTCTCTTTCTCTGTGTCTAGTTTTCCCACCATCTACTTCTCCCCAGCTGGTAAGAAGAACCAGCCGAAACGATACGAGGTAAGACCCACCACGTCACCGTCTTTCAACAAACCCTAGACCTGGCCAATCACATTCATTGGTCTGTTGCTGTTGGTTGCCAGGGACCTCGCGAGGTGAAGGACTTACTCAACTTCCTGAAAAAGGAAGCCTCACGCGCCCTCATTGTGAGTGGAGTGAGGGAAGAGCTGTAAACAAGCCGCAGCAGGAAGTGAGGACTGGCCCGGGGTGCATGGTGGGAGATGCGGTTTGGGGATCCCCTCGTGGCACCCACGGTGCAGGCTGTCTTACTGTAGAGTCATGGAGGAACATCGGACAATATCTCTTGACAAGATCGTTTTCAAACAGTGTCGCGTGGCTGACTCTACAGGAACAGAGCCACCGGTTGTGTGCAGAAGATTCCCACAGAACTGAAACAGAAGGACTTCCTGAAGTGAAAGATGAGGAGGAGGTGGAGAGATAGAAGACCTTAGAGCCATTTGGAACGTTCCCAAAACAGAGACCAGTGGGTAGGTTCTCTGGCATCAGCAGAGGACCCTGAATCCAGCAGTCTCAGCTGTCTTTCAAGAGTTCATGCTGCGTGTAGATTTGTTTTCTCTCTCCTCTTGTTCAAAACGACATGATTCTGTGTAGACTCTGCCCTGGCTTCCTATCCCAGTTCCCTTATTGGTTGTGGCTTGAAGGTCTCATTTATGACCTCCGAGCTACGTCAGTTTTCGAGTAACTCCATCCCGGTTTACCCACCATCACTACCAACACTGGCAGCTAACATGACAACTGATTTCTTGTTTCTGGAATGAAGGGGCAATCTCCTGGGCTGAAAACTGATGCCAATGTGAAAGTGTCTTCAAGTGCAATACTACTGATGGTCGCCAGGGGCCGTCTCCAAAAAACTCCTCACTCACTAATTTTTTCCCCACAATTTATTATGGTGTCATTAGCTAGATTCGCTTCTTCATATCAGTTTCCTGTTAGTTATAAAATTATTTTTAGATGGACTATGTAGATATTAGGCCTTTTAGATTGGTTTAGTGGGGGGCGTAAATGGCTTGATGGGCAGGTCTACAAGCCAAGGACAGAAGACCGAAGGCTGTCAGCAATGTGGGCGTGACGCCAGACTTTTGGAACCCCAGGACCAACACCATATTTTAAACCACCTTTAGAATACCAGGAAGTTCAGAATACCAGGCATTACATTGGTTCTAGAACCCCTGTCCACACAGGTTTTTGAACCCCAGGTCAAACGTAATAGAACCCTGATCAGACTGTGAGGAATTGGGTCATGCTTATACTATAGTTGTGAAGTGACGTATTGTCAAGTATGGTTACCCATACTCGAAATGTACCTCTGCATTTACCCCATCCAAGTGCACACACACACATCCAGAGCAGTGGGCAGCTATTGCTCCAGCGCCCGGGAAGCAATTGGGGGTTCGGTGCCTTGCTCAAGGGCACCTCAGTCATGGTATCGAAGGCAGAGAGAGTGCTGTTAGTTCACAATCCCCACCTTCAATTCCTGCAGGTGTGAGAATCGAACCAACAACTTGAAGGTTACAAGCCCGACTCCCTAACCATTAGGCCACAACTTCCCCTAGTTGTGTTTGTTGTGTGGTACTAATTTATTATGCATATTTATTGATTTGGTATGAATGATATAATGGAATGAAACAAAAACAACTTTTGTACAAATCTGTAAAAGCACTGTGTTGTCTAATAGTGTCACTGCATTTTGAATTGTGTTGTTTAATACTGTCTCTGCATTTGACAAAGCCTTATAATTTATCAGTGGGATTTTGTTGTTGTATTGCCAGCAAAGGACCAACCATTACCAGTGTATTTGCTGCTGAATCTGGCCGTTCCTCTTGGCCCTTTTATCAATGAAACAAAGATGTGCAGAGTTTATTAAAATAAAGAAACATTTGTCTGAAGTCTTCTGATGTATTTTTCTGACTGTCTGGCACAAGTCGTGTTGCATATGTACGAGAGAGAATTATAGCCCTGTGAAATGCATGCATTGGATTAGTATACAAACAAATACAGGTCATTCAAATTCAACGATCGAGTTTACCGGCTAATGTTTTTAGGGAGTGCCTTGTCATATCCCCACTAATCCTCTTAAACGTTCTCTACTCATTCTATTGGTAGGAATTTAAGTCAGTCATTACTTTGTCTTAGACTATTGGTCAAGACGTGATCAACCACCCGCCTTTCTGTGCCTCCCTTCTTCCTCCCCTTCCTCTCGTGCTTACCAGAAAGTTCCAGGCCGCTGTTCCTCACGAGCTGACAAAATGATGGGCCAACAGGTTCTAGTGTTAAGTAAGTTGTTCATATTAATAATAATAATACGCCTAATAGATACAGCATGTGTGAAATTTCAATGAAATTAATTTGGGTATTGTTGTCTTAGTGGTATCTGGACACGCCTGCCACACATAGCGGATGCTAGCGAACGACAAAGCAGTCAGCATGTGCTGCACAATGATGCGGCATGTCTAACTGCCGGAAACCTAACTATGCTAACTACCTGTACTAGTAGCCACTATACTGCGATGTCCCGGTGCTACTAGCTATCAGTAGTATTAAATAAAAAATCTTTCAACCAAGCCATTGAAGCCTTAGCTAAATTTAGCTTGCGAACTATACTGAGTCCTTCTCAGACTGAGGGCCTAGCCTAGCTGAGGCTACCTAGCTGGCTAGTTGACAGTGACGGCAATTCAGTAGCCAGCAAATACAAAGTAGCAGACTAGCTTCTTCATTAGCTCGCTCCTATGACTTATAAGTCCGTAGACTACATCAGGTAGATGCTGACAATTTGTGATCCGTTGTTGACAGACTGGCACCTGGTCCTGCGTCCATTTGTGTTTTGACAACGTGAAATAGAATAGGTGTCGGTCATTAAACGAAGCATTCATTTAACCAGCGTTTAATTTCCATCCCTTATGACCACGGTTTTGAGATCAGTTGTTGACCCTCTCCTCATTCTGTCTCTCCGTCATTCCCGCTTTAACCATTCTTTCCTTTGTCTCCTTTGCAGACCAGAATATAAAGAGAGAGTCTGGCCGTAAGGTTCAGAAGGGAAACATCACTGCTGCCAAGGTTAGAAATGTGTTTTTGTGTGTCAGTCAGTCTGGATATCATTTAATTGGTGCCATGGTAGAAATAATAACGTGTGTGTGTGTGTGTTCCAGACGATAGCTGATGTCATCAGGACATGTCTGGGTCCCAGGGCCATGATGAAGGTGAGGTGCAGGTTTCACTGCTCACATGCACCAACTCACCTGTACTATGATGGGCGAAGGAGTAATGTGTGTGCGCGTGTGTAGATGCTGTTGGACCCCATGGGTGGCATTGTCATGACCAACGATGGAAACGCCATTCTGAGAGAGGTGGGTGTACTGATCGTGTTTCACACTAGCTGATTGGGTACTTTTGACGTGAAATGTTGGCAGTGTTCTACATTCTCTTTGGTATTGGTAAAACAGCGCAGTCTGTCCAATACAGCATGTCCCCTTTCTGTTCTACTACATGATTATAAGTATATAACTCAAGGGTCAGGATTATTACAGAACCTAGGACTTGTATAGAAGTTGAATGGTTAGTATGATTATATAACGGGAGGGGGGGGTCGTAGTCAGGATAGAACTGTCTCCCATCCCCCTCCAACCCCGCTGGTCTGAGGGGACAGACGGGTGCGAACATGGTTACTACGGGTGACCTCGCCAAGCAATCAGAAGGCAGCAGACTGGTTTCTGTTGTTTGTTTAGCTCACACCTGTCGAACTCTCTCAGAGGCCTTCCTCCCAGAAGTGAAGCCTGTGGCTGATTATAGTGACACTAGTGATGGATGTCCCTGTGGCCTGTGTCCCTCCCCTTCCCTACCTACCTCCCTACCAAGCCCTCTCTCTCTCCCTACCTTATTCTAAAAAGGTGCACTCCTGGTCCTTTGATTCTCTGCTCCACTTGCACGTGGCTTTGGTCAGGCGTGTGCTGCCTGGTTGCAGTGTAACAAGGGCCACCTGACTGTGTCATCGTCCCCCCCACAGATCCAGGTGCAGCACCCTGCAGCCAAGTCCATGATCGAGATCAGTCGTACCCAGGACGAGGAGGTTGGGGACGGGACCACCTCAGTGATCATCCTTGGTACGGCTTCACGCCTTGATTCCTTCATCCTAGGACTTGAATCATACATCCTGGTGCCTGAAACTAGGATGAAAGTAGTTCTGAAACCTACATCGTAAAACCTAGTACTGATTCTGATACCTAGGAGGTCATGTGCTGTCTATAGCGTTGCCTGTGTTAGCGTTGTTTAAGGCTGTGATGCTCTTAGGTGCTCAGCTCCAGGTACATACACGCACACACACACACACACACACACACACACACACAGGCAGGCTCAGATGAGGTGACTGTAGCCTTCTCCAACCAGCTGGAGAGATGCTGTCTGTAGCGGAGCAGTTCCTGGAGCAGCAGATGCACCCCACTATCGTCATTGGTGCCTACAGACAGGCTCTGGAGGACATGCTGAACACCCTGAAGGACATCAGGTACACACACGCACATAGTGATCATCATCCCCTAAACTCAGACACACACACAGAATTAGCAATAAAGACATACAGTGAACCCCCCTACACATACACTGAACTATCCAGTGACCTTCCCCTTTCCTCAACCCCAGCACCCCTGTGGACCCAGAGGACCGCTCCATGATGCTGAAGATCATCCACTCAGCCATCAACACCAAGGCCCTGAGCCGCTGGTCTGACATGGCGTGCGGCATCGCCCTGGACGCTGTGAGGACCGTGGAGATGGAGGAGGGCGGCCGCAAGGAGATCGACATCAAGAAGTATGCCAAGGTTGAGAAGGTAAGGATGAGCGTGTGTGTGGATATTGAAGTGTGTGAGAAAGGGCAACATTTCTGTTCTGGTATGTGCAATATGAATAGCTCTTTAATTGAGTGACACGTGTGTGTGTGTGTGGTCAGGTCCCTGGTGGCATTATCGAGGACTCATGCGTGCTGAAGGGCGTGATGGTGAATAAAGACGTGACACACCCGCGCATGAGGCGCATGATCAAGAACCCTCGCATCATCCTGCTGGACTGTTCTCTGGAGTACAAGAAGGGAGAGAGCCAGGTACAGACACGGGGACACACACATGGACACAACACCTGTGTGTTGTGATCCATCTGACGATGGACATAGAGATCAGCCACAAGCAAGACCTCCCTAGGATGATACAAACACTGTGTGTCAACGTGTGTGTGTTAGACGGACATAGAGATCACTCGTGAGGAGGATTTCTCCAGGATCCTGCAAATGGAGGAAGAGTACATCCAGCAGATCTGTGAAGACATCATCAGCCTCAAACCTGACCTGGTCTTCACTGAGAAGGGAGTTTCCGGTAACTCACACACATCTGCGCTCACAAATATTGTACACACGTTTGTTCCCAGTCTTTTTCAAGATGATCATGAACATCTCTTCCTCCAGACCTAGCCCAGCACTACCTGATGAAGGCTAACATCACAGCCATCCGCCGAGTTAGGAAGACTGACAACAATAGGATCGCCAGGTCAGTCCCCCTCACACACCTACACACCGACCTACATACATACACACATACATACATACATACATACATACATACATACATACATACATACATACATACAGTCTTAGCGGGGAACTCGTGCACCATCGTACTCATCTCCTGTGCTTGTACAGTGTGTACATACTTACACACACAATTAGCTAACCTGCTCCAGATCACAGACAGCTGCAGCTTTCTAACTGTGCGTGCGGTCCAGGGCGTGCGGCGCTCGCATCGCCAGCAGGACGGACGAGCTGCGCGAGGAGGACGTGGGAACGGGGGCGGGGCTGTTCGAGGTCAAGAAGATCGGAGACGAGTACTTCACCTTTGTCACCGAGTGCAAAGACCCCAAGGCCTGCACCATCCTGCTGAGAGGAGCCAGCAAGGAGATCCTGGCGGTACGTACAGCATATGTGTGGAGACAGGCACGTGTTCAGGGCTAACAGTGATCATTGTAAAGTCTGACAGCAGCAGGAAGGAAAGACCTGCGAAACCTCTCCTTCATACAGCGAGGGTGAATCAGTCTGTCACTGAAGCTGCTCTCCAGGGCTGACATGGCGTCCTGTAGGGGGTGGGATTCATGGTCCAGCATCGACTCGAGTTTAGCCAGGACCCTTCTGTCCCCCACCTCACGCACTGAGTCCAGAGCACAGCCCAGGACGGAGCTGGACTTCTTGATGACCTTGTCCAGCTTCTTCCTCTCCCTCTCTGTGATGCTGCTGCTCCAGCAGACCACACCGTACAGGACGGCTGGTGCCACCACAGAGTCGTAGAAGGTCCTCAGGAGCGGCCCTGACACTCCAAAAGACCTGAGTCTCCTCAGGAGGTAGAGCCGACTCTGACTCTTCCTGTACAGTGCGTCTGTGTTATGAGTCCAGTCCAGTTTGTGGTTCAGATGAACACCCAGGTACTTGTATGCGTCCACTCTCTCAATGTCCTTTCCCTGGATGTTCACTGGTGAGGGGGCAGTGGAGTGGCGTCGGCGGAAGTCCACCAGCATCTCCTTGGTCTTTCCCGCGTTGATGAGGAGGTGGTTCTGCTGACACCAGTCCACAAAGTCCTGTGTTAGTCCTCTGTACTCTGCATCATCGTTGTCCGTGATGAGTCCGATGATGGCAGAGTCGTCAGAGAACTTCTGCAGAACACAGCTGTCCGTGTTGTGTCTGAAGTCCGAGGTGTAGAGGGTGAAGAGGAAGGGCGCTAGGACAGTGCCCTGCGGCGCCCCCACACTGCAGGTCAGAGTGTCAGACACACAATCCCGGGCTCTCACAAACTGAGGTCGGTTCGTGAGGTAGTCCAGGATCCACTCTGCCAGGTCACAGTCCACAGGAGGAGAGAGACGCAGAGGAGGAGAGAGACGCAGAGGAGGAGAGAGACGCAGAGGAGGAGAGAGACGCAGAGAGAGACAGAGACCTACACTAGTCGCCATATCAATCAGTGTCTTTGTGATATTTGTGTTTGTGACTTTTTCTCGCTCCTTGTTTCTCTCGCTCTACCGCGCCTCCTTCCCCCGGACAGGAAGTGGAGAGGAACCTGCAGGACGCCATGCAGGTGTGTCGTAACGTGCTGCTGGAGCCCAGCCTGCTGCCGGGGGGCGGGGCGGCAGAGATGGCCGTGTCCAAGCGCCTGATGGAGCGCTCGCGCTCCCTGACTGGGGTGGAGCAGTGGCCATACCGCGCTGTGGCCCAGGCTCTGGAGGTGGTGCCCAGAACCCTCATCCAGAACTGTGGCGCCTCCACCATTAGGGTGCTCACTTCACTCCGGGTAAGAGTGTGTGCGTGCGCGTGATGCGCGTGATGCACGTGATGCGCGTGCGTGTGATGCTTAATGCTGACCTCCATGCCCCCCTCCCTCCAGGCCAAACACACCCAGGAGGGCAGCACATCGTGGGGGGTGAACGGGGAGACCGGAGCCCTGGCTGACATGACGGCCATGGGGATCTGGGAGCCCCTGGCCGTCAAGGCTCAGACATACAAGACTGCAGTGGAGGTAAGGAGGAGGTGGACTAACCCTCTCTCACTCATACACTATCATTCATTCAGTATTTCCCATAACAGGGAGTTCTATATGTTTCTGTCATCCACTCTATTGTCAGGATCTCTTTTCTAATCTTTATTCCCTCTTGTCTTTTCCCTCTCCTCAGACGGCCATCTTGTTGTTGCGTATTGACGACATTGTGTCCGGCCACAAGAAGAAGGGAGATGAGCAGACCGGAGGTGGACAAGGCGCAGAGTAGAGAGGGGAGGGGAGGGGGAAGAGGAACAGAAGAAGCAGCAGTCACCTTAGTTGTTCTGGTTGTCATGCCAGTCTGCCAGATGCACGTTTCTGAGTTTACTGAAGTTAATGTGTGTGTGCGTGCATGCGTGCGTGCGTGCGCGCGCGAGTGTTTTTACAGTATTTATGTTAGTGGGTGATATGAATGTTTCTGACTGCGACCCAAGACCAGGATCCATCTGTGCTAGTAGTGTGCCCTCCTCCCTGTCTTCCTGACAGGGAGTTTGGTGCTTAACCAACACCCTTTCACAGAACACCAACACAATACTCATTCACAGATGATAACGTCCAGTCAATTAAGACTTTGCTAGACGTTGCCAGTGTGTCACAGTACTGTAACTGAATGCTCTTTCTTTCTGTAAACTTGGCTCAAGTAGTAAGGTCGTCATAACGGTGGCTGCATGTTTTACTGTGTTGGATGTGAACTTGTCCTCCACCATCCTCTCCGATCTGTCGTTTAGGATTGTTATAACCTCATTAAAGGTGGGTGTGAAACTAACGTGTGCGTTTATGGGCCCCAAAGTGAGCTACTTCTCAGATAATAAGAGAATGACTGTGACGTCGGTTGCGCTACCTTGCTACCATCAAGCTGAGGTAGCTTTACGCTATAGAAATAAGAAAATACTGTATAAGAAATGATTCAATATGTAGACAGCAACTGTACTACACTTCATACAAAAATAGGAAAAGTGCACACTGCTAGTGTTATTGTAACGCTATCTAGGCTACGCTGTAGCCATATCTTTCATGTCCACCCACCTTGCACTACTTTAACTTTTTAAAGACCCACCGGCTTCGATTAACGATTTGGATTCGTTGCGGAAACTGGAGGAAGAAGTGACTGATAACGTCTCACCAGTTTCCTGGAATTCGTCAAGTCATTTCGTCACTTGGCGTCACTGCCAACTCCCACTCCCCTTCGTCTGCTGCTGGGTGATCAAGGCGAGATCTTCCTCATACATTATTAATGAGGTTTTCTTAAGTGGTTCCGCCCCCTCTAGTGTTCATAACTTGTCTGATACAGCCTCATGACTTATTCAATCCGTTTCGTAAGTACACCCCCCTTATGCTATAACCCAATAGCTCCACCCCTCAAATTCAGTTGTGAATGTGTCCATTTACGTCTCGAGTACATTTGTGTGTATTGTTCATATACACGTGTGAGAGTCTGAGACTAGGATATCTGCACACTTGTTAGCGAGTGGTTACGTATGTCTGTATTATGGAGTGCAAGCATAATGAGTGCACGAGTGTCTGTGAGGAGTGTACTCCTGTTAGTGTGTGTGCTCATCTCATGCATAATGAATAGCAGGGTTTTTTTACCCAGCAGATGGCAGGCAAGTGTGTGTGACATGGTTCCCAGTGGGGAGGCCAGACTGACAGCGTGAGCTCACACACACAGCGCAGAACGGCCTTCTGGGTCCTCTTACACACCCCGAGTCCACGCTGTCTCACAGGACAGCCTCTCTACTGATCCATACTACCTGGTCCTCTCAGTGTGTGTGTGTTCAGGAGGCATGGTGGAGCACACACACCACTAACCCCACCTACACACACACACATCACTAACCCCACCTACACACACCACTAACCCCACCTACACACACACACACACACACCACTAACCCCACCTACACATACCACTAACGCCACCTACACACACACAACCCTAACCCCACCTGCATACACACACGCACACCACTAACCCCACCTACATTCACACACACACCACTAACCTCACCTACATACACACACACCACTAACCCAACCTACATACATACACACACACACATCTCTAACCCCACCCAAATGCACACACAAACCTCTCTAAACCCACTTACACACACATACATCACATGCTACAGAGAAGCTAGGAGAATGTTCTTGTTCAGACCGAAAGATTTCAGTTACTGTGCGTGCGTGTTTTCCATTGTATTTTTTAAATGAGTGATCTATGTGTTCCTGTGTTTAACACGTATTTATTTTCACCTACCAGGCCCCAACCAGCTTGCAACATGAAGACAGCAACACCAGAGTTTTTTTTTCTTACTCCCTAGTAATCCAAACCACACACCGGAAGCCAAACAATCAATTCATTTATTTCAAAGCATTCATCTTTTCCTTTTATAACGATTTTTAATTTTTTTTAATTCAAAACCCCTCCGTGTAGACAGCACACAGAACGCCAAACACAGACTCGTCACAACAGCCAAGGATGGAAAAAAACCATATTATCAAGAGTGAGTTAGGGGTCAAAGTAGGAGTTCAACCTCTGACCTCTGCTTCGTAGTAAAACAATTGACTGCCATTTTTTTTCTTCATAAAAAACAACACATAAAACACCGAAACCAAACTGTTTTCTGTTTTTAACTGAATCTATATACATATTGCCTTACAAATAATAGATTGAAAGTTCCTTGCTCTGTGTAAGTAACGACAGCCGACCTAAAGTTTTATTAAACTAACCTGCATTAACAGCAAGACCGAAAGGTAGAAAGGTTCTTCAGATGAGATTTTCTCTTCACTCATGACAGTTTGTCTCTAACCAGACATCAAAACAACCCAGCAGTACCCTGGGGGTCACCTCGCTACCGTGACAACAGTATCCTTGGTTACAGTCTTGGTATGCCAAGCCGGTAACAGATATGGTATGTTAAACCTGAAGAAAAATAGTACAAAAGTCTATTTGTTGCTGTCTGATGTGGAAGGACAGGTGAGGTGGAGGGACAAGCTGCTAAGGTGTGGGAGAAGTCTAGCTTCCTGGACAGCGACTCTCACGTGGAACCTTTCTGAGAATGTTCCGGAGATTCTTGGGGTTCTTGATGTTCCAAACTCCCCAGGGTAGACAGATATTGAACAACTAGAGACTAACTTTACCTGAACAAACTCCCCCCCACCCCACCCATCTTTATCCCACCCCTTTATCTATCCATCCCAGTTTATTTCCTACCACTATTCACATACAGGGTGGATCTTGGACTCAGCTAGGCTACTGTGTTGCCCTGTGGGCATGATTATCTGGTTAACAACTGATTGGGGGAGGGGGCGCTGAGGGTGGTGGAGGTGTGTATAGGTTACCTTCCACCATGCAGTAAATGCTCCGACTTATACGGAATGCTTGTCTTTACACACGTGGTACCAGGTGAACCCCTTTTTCCGAGCTGGGCAGAGGCACGCCAGGCCCCGCCGCCTCTGCCCACGCTCCACATCCAACTGGACCCCGGAGCAACAAGGAGATATTCGGGGGCATTCATTTTCCTTTGAAATATTGACAAATAAATCATTACAATCAGGAGTTTTTTTTATCATATATATCTCATCATATGTATTTAAATATAAAAGGACCCAAGTAGCCTCTACAACGAAATATCTGAGGTGTACAAAGAGAAACAATCTGAACGTTTCCATGTCTTCTTCCCAGGTTCTTTTGAGGGCAGGGTGGGGGGTGGGTGGAGCTGCTGGGGTCCGGACCAGGAGGGCTCTGAGGGGGCGGTGGGGGGAGGGCAGGAAGGGCGACCTAGTCATCGTCGTCGTCATCGTCGTCATCCTCTCCCTCGTCCTCGGCCTCCCTCTTCCTCTTCTCCCCCTGACCACGTGCACGCTCCTCTGCAAGAGAAAGCAGCCAATCAAAGCGTCAGGTCACATGCTGATCATGTGCTGTTCCGTGAGAGCAAACCAACCAATCACTGCCTTAGATCACCGGTTACTGTGTGGGAGACAACTGCATGTTCTGGCATTGTGATGTGAGACTACGCTGTCATGGCACCCTCAGAGAGGGGATGCTTGTCTGACAGGTGACAGTCAGCCTCCCTCAACCAATCACACTGTATTATACATCTCCAGTCTTATCCCCCAACCAATCCAGTTGCACCTCGAAGAAACTAGTCCACTATTACCAGTGGCAGATGCAGTTCTGGGACACCCATTTAGGTTTCATCATGCAGATACGATCCTCTGGCTTCAAATCTCAAGAACTGCATCTTGTTAAAATTTCAGATATGCAGTGTGTGAGTGTTCCTATTAGTGTGTATGTGTTTCTGTGTATGTGTGTTTCTGTGTGTGTGTGTGTGTGCACGGGCAGAGACATATAGAGGAGTTCATCTACACTCTCTGTACACATGGCGACAGCTGCTGCCTACTGATAACCCTGGGCTCACACACACATTAAGGTACACACACTTACCTATGCACACACACACACAGACATCTCCAAGATGTGCAGTGAGTGTAGATGAACTTTCCTATATGGTATGTGTGCATGTGTGTGTGTTTTCAGGTCACACCCCATACTGACATGCGGTCACACACACTGTGTGCCAACCACATGCAAGCACACACTCGGAGTAGCTACATGAAGCTGAAGACAACTCTGCCGTAGCTAGATGTAGACATGAAACAAACCAGGTCTATTTAACCCAAAGATGCATTATCTGCTGCTATTCTGCTTACAACATCTACAAATGTGTGTCAGGTTGTATGTAGTGGAGTGGGTGTGCCTATACGTCTGTGTGTGTTCAAAGCCAGAGTCTGGTCTCACGTGGCGAAGAGACGCATGAATCATTGTCAGATCAATAGCAGTCACTCACGCCTACACCTTACCATGGATCAATCCACACATACACACACAAACACACACACACACCTGGTCCGCATGCCTCAGGGTGGGATAAGGCACAACTGTGCACAACTGTTACTAACTGTTACTAACTAATAAACAAAATATATTCCTCACCCTCCTCCTCCTCTTCCACATAGTCGTCATCATCCTCCTCATCCTGCAGGAAACAAAATACAAACCATCACACCTTCGCACCACCAAACAGCTTCAATATCTATTCACGTTTTACGGTCCAAAACATATGGTAAGTTTGCTTTGCGTCGGCTCTTAAAGACAGCTAAATACTCCTTTGATGTGCCCGTCGTGTCAGCCTCACCTGGATGCCCTCCTTCATCAGGTAAGAGAGGCCCACCTCGCCACCTTCCGAACCCTCCTCATCCTCCTCCTCGTCTTCGTCATCGTAGTCCCCGGTGGGGCCGGCGCCATCCTCACCATCCTCCTCGTCATCTGAGGAAGAACGGGAATTTAAGAGGAGCGTGTAGACTCTGAGCGATCGAGCAGTCTAGCAGGCCATCAGGGAACCCTTCAGTTACAAGAACCTGTGTCTGTCCCCTCTGAGAATTGAACCTTTTCAGTAGGATATATAGGATGAACCATGTTCTGTTTTCGAGAAATCTGACCCAATAACAAAGCGCTACCCTTTAGATACTTTAGGGAACTTGAAGTGGAGGGACATCTTTGGTTCTGTTTTCTCTCTGAGCAGCGTTGCTATGCTGCATTTTCTGTCTCCTGGCAGCTGAGATGTGGTTACTTCCCACTGTGCCTGGAAAATACAGACTGCTCCGTAACTGTTGACAACCAAAACACTGTCCGCCCTTTGTCCATGTCCTGCGCTACTCTGTGCATTATTCGCATGTCAGATAAGCTGGATTGTTGGATGAAAGCATGCGCTCTGCCAACCAGACGCCAAATGTAGCCATGCCTCGCTAGCGCAGCTCTGATGCGTCAGACGAGCTTGGATGCGTTAGCGGCGCAGCGCTTCCTGTCTCACCGTCGTCGTCCGCGTCCGAGTCGGGGGCCTCGTTGTCCTCCTGGTCGAAGCCGTCCAGGTAGGTGATCTGGGGCAGCAGCTCGAAGATGCTCTCGCGATACTCCTCCAGCGTGGTGATCTCGCAGTTGAACAAGTCCAGAGAACGCAGGTTCTTCAGGTTTTGCTGAGATGGAAAGGTCAAGGGGTCAGCTAACATGACATGACTGTTCATCCCTCTGGGAGGTACGGCCAGTCAGAACATATGGTGAGGAGTGTTAATCACACGCTTTCTCTCTCATGCTCTCTTTCCATCTATATTGGAACTCTACTGGCCTTGGAGAGCACACTGCTATTTACACGAGATGCGAGTGTGGTGATGGTGAAAAATGAATCTGGGACCTTGTGATCTGTCATCAAATACTCTACCACTAAGCTGAGTTACAGAAGACGCCCCCGAGGATGGTTCCTTTGAGTGTGTGTGTGTGTGTGTGTGTGTGTGTGTGTAGGCTCACCAACGCCTCCACATTGCTGAGCTCTTTGATCTTGTTGCCGCTGAGGTTCAGGTACGTCAGGTTGGGGCATTTTTCCGCCAGCGTCTCCAGGGCACCGGAGATGTTGTTGTCGCTCAACTCCAGCTAAGAAAAGGCACCAAGAAACTGGCTTTCAACTTTTCAGTCAATCAATGCATCAATCAACCAGTCAATTGACACATGAGTATGCAGTATTTGTATACATTCATTTGCTTTTGGTATCTTGATAGCAAGGTCTGTTTTTGTGCTGCAGTAAAATTGCAATTGACTTTGTGTAGTTGTAGGCAGGGATGCCTCATTCTAACTAAGGGCAGTGAAGCCATGTACTAACCTTGCGTAGTTTGGGCAGTGAGGGCAGCTTGGCCAGGGAGGTGAGGCCCACGTTGACCATGCTGAGGAACTCTAGCTCCTTGAAGTCGTCTGACAGGCCCTCCACCTCTCCATCACTGGAGCGGCAGTTATCCACCACCAGCTCTGCTACCTGGGACACAAACACATATGAAATATACACAGACCTGAATGGTGGCCTGTATTGCAAGAAAACGAGGTAATGTTCTGCGTATTATTTCTCATTGTTCAATGGTACGCCACTCCAAATACGTTTAACATGCGCTCACCAACTTATTTACGGGAATTTAAAAAGGCCGGAAGTATCATCGGAAAAACTAGCTCGTATACTCCGTGAATTACGCTGTTCCGGTGCTAGTAGGCTAGTTTTGACTGCCACACCTGAAGAAGCCCCGGGAGCGAGAAACTTCTGTCGCTATCTGCGCACCTTTCACAGAGAGCACATAGCGCGTCCCAGTTTTTTCTTCTTCTACTCTTTACAACGTTTTTCAAGGCTACGCTACTACATCCTATAATAATTAGGCCTACTGTAACGCGATCCTAACATGGGGCGTCGTGTGCTGATTAATTCTGCACTGGGCTAAAGGCATATCCGCCTAACATTCACCGAAGCTGGCGAAAGTTGAAACGACGACAGAATTATGTAACAAGGAAAATCGTATTTCAATAGTTGGAGAGCGCCTTGCCGCGGGTGAACTGGGAATGAATGAGTCGCCGTGCTTGTCAGGGCTGTGCCGAGCGAATTCATAGCCTGATGGAGTAGATGGGGTTTACTGTAATCTAGTCTAGGCGCGCGCGGGGAGGGGGTCTGAGCCCCCCGCCAGCCATCTGCTCAATATCTTCTACTACAGAACAAGGGGAAGACGCTCAACTCCAAACTATTGTGTATATTGAGCGTATAGGGAAGTGATTTGGTGTGTATCATTTGATGGACACAAAACACTGTTGATTACATAACCACAAGGCTATACTACAAAAGCTATGATGGAGTCGAACAACAACTTGCTCTCCGACGGGCGATGGGCTATTTAAACTGGCTGCTGAGGTGTCCGCTTTTCGCAGATGAATCACACCGTTTTAACACTTCTTTAATACGACGTGTAGCCTAACTCTCATTTACATATTTGGCCATTTGCTGTGTCTAAATCCGTCACCACTGTTACGCTTGGCTCGTGTAGATGTAACAAAATGACTTCCACTCCCCGCCCGTCAGGAACGGAGGTCGACTACAGACTCTACTGTAGCAAGTACAGAATCAGCAGCACTGACGCTACCGACGCCAGTGCCTGCGCGTCTCGCCCCGAGAGCGGTCGGTTTGTGTTTTTGGCAAAGATCAACTTCATGCGCATATAGATTTCGACAGAAGTTGCTCGCCATAGCTAAAGACGGTATCGTTTATAAAACGTTGGTTTTGCGAAGAGCTTTGGCTTGTGTGGAGAAAAAGAGGTCGGAGTTAAACCCGATGTAAAATGTCCGCTCGGGAAAACGAACGTTGTGCCATTTGGTCATCCCGGTAAGCTCGTTCGAATCGCCCCATTACGCACGACACGCCAATGTTATGATTTCGGTAAAAAGAAAATGATCCGTTGAATCAAAATGATAATTAGAGCGAACAACTTTCAAAACAACGGATCCACGCCTCCGTGGGTAATAGCCTAAAAGTTACACATTCCGGGTCTACACCGTCAACATTGAACAGCGAAACGTGCTTTAAGTGAACAACGCGTTTCTCTGAGCTTCTTTCGACGTTATTGACTTTGGGTGATTAAACAAGGCTCCGAAATCAATAAAGGACTTAAATCAAATTATGTCCCTGTTGCCGCCTTCGTTGTCCATGGAGATCCTCGGCGCACGACAAGGAGGGTGATATTGATAAGATGCCTGTGCTCCCAAAAACGACCCAAACGCTTGCGTCTTTTTGGGCGTGTTTGTAATTGTTTAAATACTATACGATAACATTCCATAATTGTTGCGACCAGGCGCATTCGGAATCAATCCCAAAACTAACTTGGCACGTAATAGGACTCGCATCCTTTCTGGTGTCCACGCGCGGCTCTTCCTGGACCACAACGCGAGCCTATCTACAACTCCCCGGCTTCCATCACTGCTCGGTTATTACAAGATACATTATATGGTCATTAAAAGTCTCACCTGTGCTGGTGTCCTGTTCCTCAGCTCTAAACTGATCCTCTTTTTCATCTCCATAATTTAATAGATAAAAAACACCGGATGAACGTTAAAAAAATATCAATCAAATGTTAAGAAACTCCAGAGTCTGGACCCGCAGCTCGGCTTTCTTGGATAACCACAGTTTCCAACTGATCCTCCATGATACTTCGCACCCAGCCCCCTCTGTCCCAGCCCGCCTCCCACGGCTCCCGATTGGCCAGTGCCCCCATCTCTGATCTCGATGGGACTTCGTGGTTGTCAATCAAACTGATCATCCTTATCAACATAATCCGTCTCTCACGACGGTCGCCATTGGCCTTTATTGTGCGCGCAGTAGAATTAGATGGGTCGGTGAAAACGTCTGTATCCGTCTTTAAACGACACCTCCTCCTCCGCTTTGTTCCGATTGGCGCCTTTATTCCAGAAGCTACGGTCGAGTTCGCCCCCCTCTACCCTCTAATTCCTCCACATTTGAAATGGACGGTCAGGAACTTGAGGTTTAAGGTCAAGAACGCCACAAAAGGCCATTCAACATAGACGTGTAGCTTTTTAAATTTTTTTACATTGAATCCTCACAAGTTGAGCAAATGCCGGCTGCATGACCTTCCCCTCGTTCTCCAACCTTGCTCCTGTTGTCTACCATCTGATTTATGGGGCTAAAGGAGAAGCTATAATCGGGGGTAGAGACGGCTTCACAAAATGGCTGACCGTCAGCTACCAGGCACTGGGAGCTGACTGAGGCTTAGAGTGTAGAGGAGAGCAGAAGAGGCAGAAAGAGGAGAGGGAGAAAGGGAGTAAGAGGTAGAGGAAGACAGAAAGGGTAGAGAGGGAGGGAGAGAGAGAGAGCAAGGAATGGAGGTGGGGTAGAGAGAGAGAGGGAAGGGAGAGAGAGGGGGAGGTTGTGGGAGAGGGAGGCAGAGAGACCATCTGTGCAGAGTAATGTGTCGTCAAGCTCCCAGCTCAGCTGCTCCGCTCTCACAAAGCAAAGTCCTCTAGCCTCTAGTGCACTGTCACTCAGTCAGTCCCTCACTCAGTCAGTCCTCTATCCCTCCGACCCTCCCTCGCTCCCTCACTCACTCGCTCACACCAAATCTTACATCATATCCTACATGTGCCTTACAGCAGTCCTCCTAGACAGAAGGGAGCATGTTATATTTGGCAACACAGTTACAATGCCTATAATTATCAAAAGACAAACCCTTAGGAGCATACAGTTACTTTGGGAATTTATAATCCTCTCCCACCATCCATGTTAGATGACTCATTGAACGACAGACTATGGATTCAATCTGTGTGTTGTTCGCAACATCCAGCATAGCCTCTGTGACCAAGTGCTGTGTTAAACTGGCAGTGAGCTCATATGCAAAACCTGGATCGCAGGGTGTAAACAGAGCTGGCGCAGTACCCCAAGGTGACCAGTAGGGGGACGACCTAAACGCGCAGGAGATCCTCTCTCCAGCCTCTCTAAGCAGATTTGGTCATTAAGCAGCCAGAATGGAGACTGCTATACCTCCATAACAATGACCTGATCTCCTCTCTTTACTACAATAAAGACTGTTGCAGACATTGGTCTCTTTTTTCAGACAACAGATCTTTCCCTGGTAAATATGATGGCAGATTCCTGTAAGGTCATTCTCCATTGGTGGACTTTTTGTTTCATACACATAACTTTGGTTAATAATTTATAATACAGAATACCAAATTAAAGTCTTAGAAGTCTTAAAGTAACAAGAGCTAAATCTGTGTGCATACTTGCTTGTAGGTCAAAGTTGACAGTAAGAAAATACCAGCAAAGAAACTGCATGAGTAGTGTGCTGTGCCATTTGATTGTTTGTGTGATATTGTGTGTGTGATTAAGGGGGATGGGCGAGTGGGGTGGTTGCTAACGACTCAGAAAGGAAACAGGAAATGCTTGAGCGGCGGGAGGAAGTGGACGAGGCAGGAGTAGAGAAAGACTGGATACTGGCCTAATGTAAACATCTGAAAGTAATATACAAATCAAGGCCTGGTATTTCAAGTTTAGGCAGGATCAAGTGAATGATGAGGTTTGACTACACAAACATTTTGTATCCTCATCTATCTCTCTTGCTTTCTTTCTCTGTCTCTTGTCCCCCACTCCACCCCTTCTCTCTAGTTCTCCTCCTTCTCATTTGTACTCCTCCCTTTAGCTCCCTCTCTCCTCCCCCTCTCTGCATTTCCCCAATTTGGAGTGTCTCTCAAACTCTTCTTCATTCACGGTTGACTTGGGTTCCAACTCTGTTACATGTCTATGTTCCATGCACTGGATGATAAATCAGGTATGTGGAGCATATCTAGAACGACACAAGTTGTTTTTTTGAATGAGCCACCAGCATTTTATTACCGAGTCATATCTATTCTGACTCACTGTGTTTTGAACGTTCGAAATGGAGTCTATCCAGAATCACACCCCGTCTGATAAACAGACTGCAGTTCTGCCAGTAGCCACCAAGTGGCGTCCAAGTGCAACAACAAGGGCAGAACCCGATCAAACTGGATCTGTGGAATGGTAACTCCTAGCTAAGCTGGGTCACAGCGATGCCTTGTATTATGGTGACTGTGACGGGGTGCAGTGAGGTCCAGCGGCCACAACACGACGCTGTGGGTCTTTAAACAACAGCGCTGTGGGTCTTTAAACAGCCGTGTGACCGTGTTTGGGCTGCAATTTACTATGAGTAGGTGCTTTGAAGGCAGCCTTTCCTAAACATATATATGTATTACTAGTATATATATATAGAGAGAGAGAGAGAGAGAGAGAGAGAGAGACAGATTCACTGATAAACAGACTGCAGTTCTGCCAGTAGCCACCAAGTGGCGTCCAAGTGCAACAACAAGGGCAGAACCCGATCAAACTATATCTGTGGAATGGTAACTCCTAGCTAAGCTGGGTCACAGCGATGCCTTGTGGTGACTGTGACGGGGTGCAGTGAGGTCCAGCGGCCACAAGATGACGCTGTGGGTCTTTAAACAACAGCGCTGTGGGTCTTTAAACAGCCGTTCCAGTGACCCGGCGTTTGGCCTGCAATTTACTGATGAGTAGGTTGCTTGAAGGCCAGCCTTTCCCAAACATATTATATATATATATATATAATATATATAATATATATATAATATAGTATATATAGGAAGAGAGAACAGAGAGAGAAAGAAAAGAGAGAGAGAGATGAGACGAAGAGAACAGATCAATCAATCCAATCTGTCTCCATCCATCCACTCCAAGGCATTTGAAATGACATCTAGAATTTTACTTAGCCTCAGACATGATTCTAAATAATGGCATCAAACCAGGATGCATCTTAGTTTGAGGAGGAGCTCTGGTGGTTCTGTGAACACCCCTGCCAACCCCACATCCTTGACCCTCCCAGCATGCCCGCCCCCCAACCCCCCATGGTGTGTCTCAGCCTCCATCTCAATGGGGGAGGGGGTGGGTGGCTGGAGCAGCCTGCTGTGCCTTTGTCCTTAGGCAGCATGGTGACCTATTGCTGCAGGTCACAGTCTGTGTGTGTGTGAGGGTGTGTGTGTGTGTGTGTGTGTGTGTGTGCGAGAGAGAGCGAGAGAGAGAGAGAGAGAGAGAGACAGACAGACAGACAGACAGAATGCGTGTGTGCGGAAGCATGTTATTTAATTATATGTCTGTGCACAAGTGTGCGTGTGTTTGTGTTGCCAGGTCACAAGGTCAGGGTTGGTGACAGTTAGACATTGTTACCTCAATAACAGCTATAATGCCGGGGCTAAAGTGGGTGGTATTTACACGTAAACAAAAGTTGTGGTTTCATGTATCTGCTGCAAAGTAGAGATTATGCTCAATCAAGACATCATCCGTTTTCATGGTGTGCTGTAATGTGATTGTTCTGTCGCAACTTCAGTACTCAAATAATTGGTTAATCACGGTAAACAAATTATTCACCATCAGAACAGAACACTCTTAGAATTTGGTATAATTGCTACTGTTGTAGAAAATAAAAATGAAGCGCATTTTGTTCACATGATGTATGCATATAGCAGGTGTCATAAATTTACAATGAGCAAAATACGTCTATGTAATGCTCATGTTATATGCTCAGCATTTTATGAAAGACATGCAAAGAAATGGAGAACCACAAGATAGTTTTATTGAACAGATTACAATTTGCCCACACTATCAAAGAGAAGTGTCTAGTTTGGGTCGAAATTGCTTGAGGGATTATAGCAGCCAAGAGTTACGAAAAGAAACGGTTAAGACGTGAAAGGGCACGTTTTTCCAAGTCTCACCAAAACGAAGATGAACTGGGGGTGACACAGGCTCTGGCAGTCATCTTACCCCAGAGGGGGAAAAGGGCCTTGAGTCTATCGGTGTCAATGTCTATCAGTGTTCTGCTAGTCACCTCTGAAGAGGGAAGATCAGGTTTGAAGTTTGAATGATATTTCACATCAATCCATTTTTTTTACCATAGGACAAAAAACTTTGCCTTTTCACTTGACTCCAAGAGTCTAATCTAACAATTAGCTTCAGTATCATACTGTCCATATCTTTACACACTGTGAATGTAATATACAAATCAAGGGTAAGTATTTTAAAGTTTAGACAGAACCAAGCTAATGGTGAGGTTTGACTACACATTTAGTATCCTCATCTGTCTCTCTTGCTTTCTCTCTCTCTCTTTTCCCCCACTCTACCCCCTTTGTCCAATTCTCCTCCTCCTCCCTCTGATTTGTCCTCCTCCCTTTTACTCTATCTCTCCTCCTCCTCTCTTCATTTCCCACTTTGGAGTGTCTCTCAAACCCTTCTTCATTCACAATTGACTTGGGTTCTCTCTCTGTTACATGTACGTGTTCCTTGCATTAGATGACAAATCAGTTGTATGGAGTACATGTAGAACAACAGCCTTCAAAGGAATAATACTATATCCTTACAATAGCCCTATTCGAAGGGGACTCCTGCAATGAGGTTGGTCCTCTAGCCTCCCTGTCCCCTGCACCCGGTACCTTAGCCGCTGCCCATCACTGTCCGTGCCGCCTCCTCGTCCAGGGGTGTCCTGGGGGCCTGCTGCCAGTCCTGCAGTCCCCTCACCGCTGCTTGGGTTGGTCCTTACATCTTGCCCACCAGACAGGCATTGAAGACCATGGTGGCCTCCGAAGTACGAGGTCACTAAAGCGAAGGCTATGGCTGAGACGTCACAGGTCCAAGTCAGTGTCTGCCATCAGACATGCAGACCTCCATGAACGTGGGCAACGTTCCTTGCAGTCACATGCCATTTCATCAGTTAAGATGTTACGCTCTCCACCGCGCTCCTGGGGGTGACCAAGTTCTTGCAAACGCGCACAGCCGAGCACGTAAGAGAGGTGGAGAATGCTCTACTTGAATAGTGGTCTAAAGGACAAAGTCCCCTACCTCATGACTGACAAGGCTTCAGGATATTATGTGCAAAGGTACTGGTAATGTGCCATGGGCCTTGTCTGGCCTGCACCCTCAACCAGGTGGTGAAGAAAGCACGGGAGGTCGACTGTACCGAGTGCCTAAATGTGCTCGGACCTTTCAGTTGCACAATCTTAGAACTCCCTACAGAGAGTAGCTTCATCTTTCAGAGAAATACCCACCACATCTTCTAAGTGTGCCACAAAGGGCAACCCAACTGCCTTACTTAGGGCAAAACCTTCGAATGCGGTGTGGAAAATGCTTGGGTCCTGGCCATGGCTTCAGCGCTGCACCCACAATCCCAAACCTTAGCCTTAGGAAATCATTTCAACGCACAGGAAGCCCTAAAAAGAATTCAAAGTTACTCAATTCTGTCAATCTCCCTAGACAGTTGCCATACCATGTCCTAACCAGCAGATGTCCCTATAGAGATGACATAATGAAGGCTTTGAATGAGAGGCGGCTTTTGGTATCTGGTAACTGTTTGCTTATCCATTTGACTGAACCTTGCCAAAACCTTTCCGAAATCATTGCACGCTATCAATGTGCAATGTACTGTAGTATAGACTATAATAGACTGAGCTTTTACTAAATTAAAATTAAATTATGTGTGATTTGATTATGCAAGGAAATTACCTCGCCTCTCTTTTCTACATTTCATGCCTTATTTTCTTCTAGACAAATCATACAGTTTTCCTTTTTTCTGTTATATGAAAGGCTAAATATGCTACTACAAACATGGAGGCCAAATGGCCTGCTTCAGGTCATGACTCCAGAATCCTTTGAGCCTTTTCTGTCCCAGCAACTGGCAGAAGGTGGGCTATTCATTATACATGTTTTACATGCTTTACCTTTGCCATCAATGTAGTATCACAAAGAAAGTTAGATTGTTCATTTTATACCCTACCCAGGTGAACTCTGAGAGACATTTGCTGTCCTGACTCTCCACCAGTAGCCCTGGACAGATGCACAGAGCAACTACAACTTAGCCCAAGCACACTTAAGCGCTTGTGTAGTGATGAAGTTTGATCCCATCCAAATGATGTTCTCATGCCCAACCCTCCTCCAGTGATTCCACAGAGGGCATGCAATGTTACCCTTTGCTTGTCTTTAACTCCATAAAAAGGGCTGCTTGAGTCACCTTTCCGAAAACCAAAGTTCAAACCGTTGGGACACCACGTAGATTGACTGTGGTAGTTTAGTTAGCGATGCCAGCTAACTAAAATGGGTGTGTTGAACTTTTCCCCGAGGGAGACCTCTGCTCTTTGTCAGTTGATTGTTGCCCGTCAGTTTCGTTTCAGTAGCATGGAGTCATCAGCAGAAGAGCAGAGAATGGAAGACTGAAGACGGAATGGATGCTACTGGAGGAAAGCAGCGATCAAGAGTATGGGAACAATTCTGATATGTGACCCCCCCCCCAGTAAGGTCAATATTAAAGTGTTACATGAACATATTACATTCATTCACAAGGATTGGCATTTCGTTGCCGGTATGTTACGGTTCAGTGTTTGCTGGGCTCAGAAGAGTTGGGACAAAACACAATTAAGATTCATCAATGTTGAGGCACGTTTGTGCCAAACATGATCATCAAGCTATACCCTTACTAATTCACTAAACCAGTCAGTGCTCGAGTTTCTTCAAACATTACCAGACTTGTTTGGTCTGTACTGTAATGATTGGTCCATTCGCATGCGAAAATTCCAAATCATAATCGTGAACATCGGATACTCTTTAATCAACATGACTGATAAGATGCCCAGCCTTTTACAGGCATGAAACACGAAGGCCTTCGTCCACCTTGTAGATCCCACGTCCATCACCGCTGCGAGGGAGGCCTTGAACACACGGTTCCGAGTACGAGATCACCGAACAGGAGACGTGAGGAAGGTCTCTGCTGTGAACTTCCAGTAACATAGACTCATACGTACCTGTGACATGTCACAGTATCATGGAGAAGGTGAAACTCTACACTCTTCCTGGAGGCGTAGGAACATTCCTCCTAACCACCACAGCAGCTCACCTAGCAGAAGGAAACACACCCTGATTGGCTCCTCTTAGTCCCACCACGATACTAGCTCAACCGTGCAAATACAAGGAAAATGAAGCTGAAACATAAGTATTAGCTAACTCCTTGGTAGCTAATACTGTAGCCGGCTACCAGCTGTATCATCCTGTTCTTTGAATAACTGGATTATCTGTGACAGAAGAGCACATCCTAGCAGCTGTTCCCCTCACCTGGAGAAGCCAAACTGAGTTCCTTTTTGCTTCTGGACTTAGATTCACCCTAGAAAAAAAACATTGTGGTGATATCACAGCCTGGACACATAGTTATCAACATGTTATCAGCCTCTGCCTGTGGTGTCTCTCTTCTCGGTTTTCTGACTGTATCTGTTTCTTCAATAGAAAAAACCATGGTGGGACAAAACCTGACAAAAAGATAAAAAATGATTCTGAAAGTTAAACATTTCAGACAGAGTGGGCTGACAAGTATGCGTTTGTGCTGCCAGTGTGTTTTATCTGCAATGCGATGGTTGTCCTTGTCAACTTGAAACGTCAACACATAGTACAAACACTTTGGACAAAATGACCCCCAGACACTCAGAGACAAGGGGCAGAAAACTAAACTATCACTGTGCTGGACCCTGAACTGAATGGAAATTTGGTGAATAGATTTTGTGGGTTTCTAATTGAGAACCCCTGGTCGACGTAACCCAAAAATAAGTGGCAAAATATGAATAAATACAAATGGGAGAAAATGGCAAATGCAAGTTCACCCAATTATACCGGTCTTTATCTCATAAGACATCGCCTTCTATAATTAGAACATTGCAAACATATTTACAGCTCATTGTAATTGCTGTGTCAACAAATGTTTCCAATTGTGTCACTCGGAAATAAGTCTGTTGTTTTGTCCAAGTCATGGAAACACGTTGACACAAGTTGAATTCCAATTGGTTGTCACTCGCAATTAATGGGCATTAAATAAAATAGGGTTCTGTGTTCTATTCACGTTCACTCTCCAGTTTTGCACCGCCGCACATTCAACAATGACACGTGGAAGGTTTCCAGCCGCTCCTTTTGAAAATGGAGGCAGAATTTTTCTGCTTCTGAAAAGTGTCCCATGGAGACTGGATGTAAGGGGTTGGGGTTTGAGTGAGGTACAATACAAGCGGTTAAGAGTGACTTATTCTAACTAACATAATGGGTAGGTTTAGAGGGAGGTATTCTAATGAACACAAGGTGTAGGGTTAGAATGAGGCGTTCTAATGAACACAGAAGGTGTAGGGCTGGAGTGAGGTATTCTAATGAACACAAGGTGTAGGGTTAGAATGAGGCGTTCTAATGAACACAGAAGGTGTAGGGTTGGAGTGAGGTATTCTAATGAACACAAGGTGTTGGGTTAGAATGAGGCATTCTAATGAACACAGAAGGTGTAGGGTTAGAATGAGGCGTTCTAATGAACACAGAAGGTGTAGGGTTACAATGAGGCGTTCTAATGAACACAGAAGGTGTAGGGTTAGAATGAGGTGTTCTAATGAACACAGAAGGTGTAGGGTTGGGGTGAGGTATTCTAACTGCCAGGAGACCCAATAAGCTCTTCCAGATGTTCTCCAGCGTGTATCCATCCCATGTGAGACACTAGCAGAGTGTGGAAGTTCATATCAACTAGTTTGTACACATCAGAGTCAGCCAGTCCTGAGAGAGCTGCCATAGTGCCTATAATAAACAACTTCTCATATAGAAGGTGCTGTAAATTCACTGCACACCTGGGGGATGGTAAGCATCATTAAAAACAACATGTTAGCACCATGGCAATGAGGGGCACAAAAAGTCAGAGTGGGAGAGAGAGATATAGGGAGGGAGAGAGAGAGAGGTTGTTATGTTTTTGAAAGAATCATGCCAGTGTGTGTGTGTGTGTGTGTGTGTGTGTGTGTGTGTGTGTGTGTGTATAGTGAACACTAGCTGTATTATAGACCAGAGAGGAAGAGGGGTGATGTCATCGCCGATGGGCTGTCTGCAGAGGGGGCTGTCTGTCAAACTCTGTATGACTGTGTGTTTGTGTGTTTGTGTGTGTGTGTGTTTGTGTGTGTGTGTGTGTGTTTCAAAGATTAGGTTTCTATTTTCACAGAAAAGGAGAAAAGAGTTTGAATTCGTTATGGGTCTAGAATGACATTAAGGGGCGGAGGTATAGATAGTCATAGGGTTCGGTTTGGGGGTTTTTGTGTTAAAGTTACAAAAGGTTTGGGAAAACAGGATTTTTCAAAATGGCGCTGAATTGTTAGTCCTCACAAGAATGGCTATGTAGACGTGTCTGTGTGTGGTTACATTCCTGTGCTCTTCCCATCTGCTTGGCTGACTCTGCAGGGACCTGACCCAACACTGCTGTTCACATCCCATAGTCCCAGCTGCAGTTACCATGGGAATAAAGAAACGATGACCGGGGACATAAGGAGTGCATACCTGACATTGATGGCCTCCTCAGGGGATAGGTTACACAGGATAGTACCCTAGTTTCTTTTGGGACCATCGTATGTGAGTTATCACGCATCTCATGTGGTTAGTTTGCAATAGGCCTGGTAAATACAGACCAGTGCTTGAATCTTCCTTAAATACTGTCAGAATCATGCACCTGATCCTTTCTTCATGTGCAGCGTCTGCCAATGACCAAAGAATGACCAAAGTATACATTCTAGCATGTGGCTGGGTACATGCTAGTGTCCTACTGGGTAGATCCTGGGATCTAGTTCAAGATATGTTGTGGTGGATAAGGAATGTTGTGTATGTGGGGTCAGATCCAGAGAGGATAGCAGCTTTTCTTGTGGTCCATATAGAGTCACATACGTGCCCTCCTTTCATGTGGTTTTCTGTGGGTATCCGTCATTTTCTACTATACTTTCTTTTCATCGAACTCTGCGATGTTGTAATCTACTCTGTCATACTCGACTCAGCTCTACTCTAACGTTCTCCGTGTTACGCTATCTTACTTTACTTGACCATTTTACTTTCATTTACTACTTTACTTTTCTCTATTCACTGACCACAGCAGTGCACAGTCAGAATTCAAAGTGATCAATCGACTGACATTTTCTAACCGCCAAATGTCCAAACCATTCAAAGGTATTTTGGGGGAATCTCTCGTCTGTGTTGGCACTACAGTTAATGAACAGAGTCCTGACACTGGCTTCGGGAGGGAAAAATACATGTTTTGCCTGTCCACTCCTTGAAAGCTCCACTTTCTGTATCAACTTTTGCGCATGCCGTTCTAGGATGTCTCTCCTCTCTGCTCTGCTCTTTATCTCCTGACACACGTTTGTAAAGTTTCCCTTTGATTGTCTGAGTTCCTGCGAAGGCAGTTTAATTAAACGCACGTGGTGGGACCGCACGTTGGAGTATGGGAGCGTGGTCAGAGACCTTCCCAGCTGCGCTGAGTCAGCACAGTGCGTGGTTGTTGAAAATAATGTTTGCGTTGTGAGTCTTTTAATTCAAGTTATTTATGAGAAACATATCTTGGTCCAGATGGAACCTTCACTTGGTCCGCCAATTGTACATCCCTGCTCTTCTGTCATAGTGTAGCATTGTGAAGCATAATGAAGCATAATGAAGCATAGTGAAGCGTAGTGAAGCATAGCATAGCATAGCAGAGCATAGCATAGTGAAGCATAGTATAGCATCGAGTGACGTCTCTTATGTCTAAGCATAGTGAAGCATAGTGTAGTATACAGCGAGAATAGTATTGCAGTGTGAAGCGCTCGTAGTGCAAGCATGGAATAGGGTGCAATGATAGAGCAGTAGTGAAGCTTGGTATAAATGGACGGCATCAGTGAATGCTATAGTTTGGGCATGGTATAGCACAGTGTAGCATAGTGAAGCATGGTATAGCACAGTGAAGCATAGTGAAGCATGGTATAGCACAGTGAAGCATAGTGAAGCATGGTATAGCACAGTGTAGCATAGTGAAGCATGGTGAAGCATAATGTAGTATAGCGAAGCATAGTATTGCATTGTGAAGCATAGTGAAGCATGGTATAGCACAGTGAAGCATAGTGAAGCATGGTATAGCACAGTGAAGCATAGTGAAGCATGGTATAGCACAGTGAAACATAGTGAAGCATGGTATAGCACAGTGAAACATAGTGAAGCATGGTATAGCACAGTGAAACATAGTGAAGCATGGTATAGCACAGTGAAGCATAGTGAAGCATGGTATAGCACAGTGTAGCATAGTGAAGCATGGTATAGCACAGTGAAACATAGTGAAGCATGGTATAGCACAGTGAAGCATAGTGAAGCATGGTATAGCACAGTGAAGCATAGTGAAAGATAGAGAAAGCTTTGTGTTCCTGTCAGGGTTACTGATGTGGGAACTGTCATATTGGCCCATGACCTGTGTCCCAACTGCACTGAAGTGTGTGTGTTTGTCAGTGTCTGCGGCTCTATTCTATAGTGCTGTAAGTGCTCGAAGTGATCTGCGAGCCTCGACAGACGTCTTTACAATTCCTATCTCATTGACTAGCCCACCAGGAAACACTTCACAATGAACTACAAGTCCCAGCATGCTATTCTCTTGGGCCACATTAAGGTTGTGTTGAAATGTTCATCTGAGTTACCTTGAATAGGTCCAGCTGTTCTGAGGGACCATGTATTTGTGAGAATGATCTGATAAACTCCACTATCCCACTCGGGAAATGATCATCAGGTGTGCTGGAGTGCCTGGGAGGTCATTTCAGACACACCGACAAGAGAACAAGAAGTTGCGCTTCAACCTTCTCTGAAAAGAACATCTAACATCTGTTAGAACATTCTTTTGGGCTCTTCTGGCTGAAGTTTGTAGATTCTAAGTAGAACAATAGCAGGCACAGCTTTTAATAATAGAACAATATTGATACTACAGATACCAGGGGAGGAGTAAACAGGAGAGTAGAGGAGCAGGAGATAGGAAAGAAGAGGCCAGAGGGGAGACCTGGAGATGAAGAGCAGACAGAGTGTAGGGGAACCAGGTCGCTCCAGAGGACAGCGTCATGCGAGAAAGATCTGGAATGCCTGCAGATCCATGCCTCCAATGTATCTCGCAACTGCAACATTACATTCACTCTCGCTACCCCGCGCGCACACAACGACACACACCATAAACATTTAGCATTCACGTTGCATCGTCAACCCTTCCGCCTGTTGAAGACTTAAACATGCGGCGCTTCTCCCACACACAGCACACATCACACACACAACACACACACACACACACACACTCACACACACACCACACACACAGACAAACGACACATCAACACACACACACACACACACACAACCCCTCTTCTTGGGCTCATGTGTAGTTCTATGGAGCGACAGAAATAGATCATCAGCACTCTCCATCCAAGGGTCACTGCAACACACATCCCATTGTGAATTCAACAACACAGCACTCAAAACTATTCCCTCGTTGTGTGGCCCCTGGTAAGTCCTGAGACCTGCTCATCTTCTGAAGGCTCCCACGAACTGAACAAGATTCCCAGCTCAACTAAGTGTGTGTGAGTGTCCCACGTAGTATGTGTCACTCACACAGACAGTTCTGTGGGAGAGTGAAGAGTGATGAGCTAGTAGTTAGAGGGTTAGAAGCAGTAAGATATTAAAAGACCAGGGATTCCTCAAAGTCAATCGTAATCTTTTACTTCTGGATGTCCTCAGCTTTCAGGAGGGTAGAGAGAGATAGAAGGTAAAGGAAGACAGAAGAGAGAGGGAGCAGACCGAAGGGAAGGGGAAGTAGAGAAGACAGATAGTAAGAAGAGATAGAAGTGGAAACAGAGAGAAGTCTAAGAAGATATCCAGGCTATCTCCTCGCCCCTCTTGAATGCTCCACCTCACCTCATGCATAGCCAGGGGGTAGGGGGGAGAGGAGAAAGCGAAGCCAGCTCCAAAACAAACCCCCCCTGTCATTACTCCCCTCCTTTCCTCATCCCCCTCAGACAGTTCATCCACCCCAGTCTCATTCAAACAGCTCATCCGCTCTAATCAACAACGATTCTCTCACACATTCAGACTGCCAGCCAGACAGGCTCAGGGTTGCCAGGCTCTCCTCTTCTCCTCAACCCCTCCCCCCTCCATCCAACCACTCTCCTCCCTGGCCCTCCCCTTTCTAGCTTCCTGTCTCCCCTTCCTCTGCCCACCGTGGCCCCTATCTGCCACCTCGTGTCAGGGGAGACGATCCGAAACACGCCCTTTGGGCTCACGCATCTTCCTCCCTCCTGCCTCAGTCAGGGTCTGCCTGGTCACTGGGAAGTGGCTGCTGTCTTGGAGAGATAGAGCCTGAGAGATGGAGGCTGAGATCAATACTGAGAGATGAAGACTGAGAGATGGAGACTGAGCGATGGACACTGAGCGATGAAAACTGAAAGATGGAGAGATGGGGGAACTAAACGAGGAAGACAGAGGGGTGGAGGAATAGAGTTAGGAGGGAGGTTGAGAAATGGCGATGTAGCAATGGAAAGATTGAGAGAGAAAAATGAAGGAATAGTAAGAGGAGGAGAGTGGAGGTGACATGGGGAGATGAGAGATGGATAGAAGGAGCGATGAAGAGGTGAAGGGAGTTGCAAGATATGGACAGGTGGAGAAGTGAGCGTTTTGGAAGAAGGGAGGGAAGTTGAGGGATGTGACAGTGTATGCGTGTGATGTGAAGGGGAGGATATAAGGGAGAGGATATTCCTTGTCATTTCTAAAGAAGTTTCTCCAATGATACCTGCTATTACAGGGTTGGAGGCAGAAGCTGCACGGCTCCTAAGGGCGGGCCTCCATAAGGTCCACAGTCTGAGGCTCTCTCTCTTCTGGTCTGTTCACACAGCAACAACATTGTTCTCACAGCTAGCCACCGATGCTCAGGGCTCCACAGATACACAGAGAAGCATTGCTGGGACACACAGTCTCGAGGAACACACTGTCTAGACATTAAGTACTCGCTCTCTAGACGGGGTGCACATCTCTCATCTTTCTCTCCTCTCTCTCTCTCCCCCACTGGTTCCCTGATACAGGAAGGGAAGCATTTGGGGGATCCTCTCTCAGGACACCATGTCCTCTCTACTCAGTGCATCCTCTCACATCTCGAGATAATTAATCCGTTCCTTCTACTCGTTTCTCTTCGTTCTTTCTCTCTTACACTTCACCCATTCTGGCCACACAACACACACACAACACACACTACACCACCGCAACAATCACACACACACACACCACGCGCACACACACACACATTCACGCACAACACATTAAGGAATCCTATCGAGGGCACGCATAAGATAGTCCTGTTGAACATACAGACAGGCACACACGCAGGCACACGGTCTTTATGATGTCAGAGGCCGGCACACACAAACAGCCAAAGCTTCAGACACACCCACCAACACAACGAGTCACCAGCACAACACATACAAACGCACACCGCACGCACGCACACAGGAAGAGAAGGCACGCACACACACCGGCCCAAAAGTAGCAGAGGCATTTTTCGTCGTGTTCATGGTTGTCTGAGATAAGCCTTCCCCTAGGTAAGTGTCTGTTCACCTTTCTTATTTGCGTAATACGGCAACTCTATGCTCTGCTCCTTGAGCCCCTGAAACGCACTTGACTACAAAGTTATGAAACGAGGCGTAGGGGAGGGGCGGCTAAACTGACGGACGGGCCAATAACTTATGCAACCTCCCGCTTCTCGTTGCCCCATTCTCAACTTCTCCTTCCTCCACAGCGAGACGCCAATTTATCCCCTGCCCCTCTCCTGGCCCTCCCCTGCCCCTCTCCCCTACTGAGAGAAGATGGGGGACGTCCTGCACCCCCTCCTCTCTCATGTAAAACTGCTGAACATCTGGCGTCTGGCAAAGACATCACTTCCTCCTCAGGCTCCTCACAATAGAGAGAGGGAGGGGAGAGGGAGGCAGGGAGGGAGGAAGGGAGAGGTAGAGTTGCAGCTTTCACACTGGGATGAGCACACAAACACTGACGACCAAATATGGATGAAGGATATGCATTGTTGTGGCTTGTACGGGTGGGATGGTGTGTGTGAGCGTCTGTTGGCAGACCATTGTTCCTCTGCCATCCTCCAACTACGTCACTATTTTGTTAGCTGCAGGTCACAATATCTTTGGCCTCAGTATAGGTTCTCACGGTAGTGAGTGCGGAGTGGGAGTCTGTTAAGTATAATCTTCTGGTGAACTAGTCAACTGTGAAGTCACTGGCCAGCACACCTTCTCCGTCTCCCCTCTTCCCCACTCCACTCCTCTCCTCCACTCTGCTCCGGTCCACTCCTCTCCTCTTCTTTCTCTCGTGATCAGCCCTCCAGAATAAGGTCAGTTTTTTAGAATGACCCCAATCCCAGTTCCAGCCCTCAGTCCCAGTTGGTAAAAAAGTCATACATGACTCTGAATCAGCTTAATGTAAACTAATCCCCTCCCTCCCTCTCTCACACTCTCACAGACACACAGCCTCCCCTCATTATGACCGGGCTCCAATCGGCTTATCGTACGTCAGACCGTTCACGACGGGTTCTGTGGGAGCAGGGGGGAGTGTTTGGGCATGTTTGGCACTCAAACCCCTTTGGCAGGGGACACACATGCATGGAGGGGGGAGGAGGAGAGGAGGAGGGGAGGAGGGGAGGGGACAGTAAAGATCACCCTCCTCTCCCTGATACGATCCCTTCTTTTCCTCCTCCCTCCCATTGCTCCCTGTCCTCACGCACACACACAAAAACTCTCGGCACATTCACTCAGGGCTCTGTTTGCGGTCTGAGCGCTTCCTCTCTCTCCTCACGCACACACACACATGCACACGCACACACACACACACACACACACTAGGAGTACCATGGGCAGGCTCACCCGGCTACTCTGCCTGGCCACCGCTCTGCTCCTGCTGCCTCTCTGCTACGGTGAGTACCCTGTGTGTGTGTGTGTCAAGGAGAAAAAGACAAGGGGTGAAATTGAAGCCAGAGAGAGAGCCTGTTGGTGCTAGCTAACATGGATTTATTTTTTATGTTTAAATGTGTGTGTCGGTCTATCTGTGTGTGTTGGAGTACAAAAGCAGAGCAGGTGTATGTGTTTTCTGTTGTCGAGTTTTGGTTTGATCTGATGTCCATAAGATGGACATAAGATGTCCATAAGATGGACATCATCTGTCAGACTAGTTGATCTAGAAAGCAGAAAGTGGGTTTTCCAGACAGAGGCTGAGTGTCTGAACACACACACATACTTTCATGCGGGCATACACACGCACACACCAAACAGTACAGTTTTGGAGATCAGAACTTGGTTCCAAGTTTTCCAGGTTCTGCAATGATGCACGGAACCTCGAGGGAACACTTGGCGCTCCGTGGTTCCTCTCTGGCTCCCAGGAGGAGCCTGGAAGTTGAACCGGCTGGTTGCGGTCAGTTGCTGGACAGCTGTTTCATGTTGACATGTTTGTTAGAGGAGCATGCTCTGTCAAGATATCCTTGTCCTCTCCTCTCCTTTTCTACAATCCCCATCTTCTCATACCTCCATTCCGCTCCTCACTTCTTTCCTTTGCCAACCTCCGCCTCCTTCCCTCCCTCCTTAACCTCCCCCTCTCCACCCACCCTCTCTATCCTCCCCCTCTTGCCACCCTTGGTGAACAGGATTCCTGGCAGACACACAACATGAGTGAAAGGAGGAGTGGATGGGGGGGGGAGGATGGACTGCAGCGTAGGTGCCGGGTGGAAAGGAAGAAGGAAACAATTTGAGGGAAGGAGGAGAGAAGAAAAGGGGGAGAGAGCGAGAGCAAGGAAGAGCAAGAGAAAGAGAGTAGGGGAGAGGGAGCCAGAGAGAGAGAGAGAGGAGGAGTGGGTAGAGCGTCCATTTCCAGGCTCTCTGGTGTCTGTCAGTCCTCCAGCTCGTTAACCATGCAGGCCCCTCAGCCCTGAATGAAAACCATGTGCTACCCTGAAGAACATGGTAACATGAGAGACCTGCAGAGAGACCAGGAGGAGAGACTGGGAGGAGAGACCAGGAGGAGAAACCAGGAGGAGAGACCACAGAGGAAGACAGCCCAGGAGGAGAGACAAGGAGAAAGAGAGACCAGTAAAGAGAATAAAGAGAAAGAGAGAGAGACTAGGAGGACAGACCACCAAGGAAGAGAGACGAGTAGAGATCAGGAGTACTTGGACGATGTTTAGACCCAATTCGAACTAATCCCTGTTGGTTTCTGTGTTGTAGTACGGCTGCAGTCAGCGTGCCATCGTGGGTCTGTAGTTGAGGTCAGGACCCATGCTGGCTTTACGTGGCTGCCTGCCAGCTCTTCTTGCTGTGACCAGGCCTGAGGCACGGCCTAACTGACACACTGGAAAAACACTCCACAGAAAACACCACAGGCAGAGAGGAGATTGATAAGAGTGGGACGAACTTCTCCAGGCGCATCCTAATGCTTGTCTCTCCCGAGCGTGTGTCGCCCTTCTACTCCCCTGTCAGTCGCACAGCCATTGTTCTTCGGTTCGGTGGGGAAATGGGAAGCAGATCCTCATGTCTCAACGTTCTGGTTGAATGTGGCAGCTGGGATGTTCAGTTTAGAATGTTAACATGAGAATGTTCATACTGGAAGGTTCCACGTCAAATGTTCGGTCGGGAATGTCCAGACAGGAATGTCGAGTCTCCAGTGTTCAGTCTCCCACAGGGAGAGGTCCTATAGAGTTGGCGGTCACCCAGAAGCAGATTTCTCAACCTGACAAGACGGTAGGCAATCATGTTCTAATGAAACACAGAGGAGCAGGCCAAGCGCAGACCCAAACATTAATGAGTGAGTTAGGAGAGGAGAAGAGAGCAGAGGAGGGAGAGAAGAGAGGTCGAGAAGCAGGGAGAGGAACATTATAAAGGTGTTTGGACAAGTGTGACTTTACAAGAGCAACCTGAAGTATGTGTGAACATGTTCACCTCACAGTGCAGCCCTGAACCTTAACCGCAAGCATGAGTCAGTACATAGAGGTTATATCCCCACGTCATCTGCAGAGTGTCGGGCCTCTTTTGAAACACTGTCTGGTTTACTTTACAGACCCTTTTGGGCCATTTGTCAAAACCTAAACAACATGTGCATTAGATATACAGTATATACGAAGGAAGCATAAGGGGTGGATATAACTCAGTGGTAGAGCACATGATTACTGGACTTGCTGACGGATTACCGAGCTTGCTGTCTGACTGGCTGGTTATTGGACTTGCTGACTGACTTGCTGCCTGATTACTGAGCTTACTGACTGACTGGTTTCCAAATGCAAGAACTTTTTATGGAAGCAGCAAACCATGCCCTGTCTAATACATGGCTTTGAATAGTTTACTCAGCCTCAGTGTGTCTGTCTGTGTGTGTGTGTGTGTGTGTGTGTGCGTGTAGGCCCCTACTGACAGTAATCATATCCCTGATTTCACTGTGTTTACAGTCTCACCCTGTAGATTAGCACCTGCAGCCATCTTTACCATGACCCACTGACTGACTGACTTTCTGGGTGGCTGACTGACCAGGTGAAGGTGGGACTAGCTGGTCGACTGATTGACTGGCGGCCTGGTTGACAGATGTCACAAGTGTCTTATTTTGATTGGTCAACAACTTTGAACAGCACTGTTCAGCATTGGTTGTTCATAACATAAATGGACGAGACTAGACTAGACTTGCTGTCTCTGTGTTTGTCTGTCGGATCCAGACTGATCTGGATAAGCTTGTCTTGATAACACTAGAGCTGTCTGTGTCTGCTGAGAGCTTCTGATTGGTGCCGTCTGAGGACCAGATCTTTCACTTCCTGCCCAGCGCTGTGACCTCTGACCTCTATGCCGGACAAACAGCAGCTGACGGACAAGGACGCCACTACAGAGAGAGACAGCGGGAGGGAGATTGAGAGAAAGGAAAAGCGAGGGAGTGGGAGAAGGGATAGGATGACAAAGAGGGAGGGGGAAAGACAGGATGATAGAGACAAATACATTGGTCTCATCTCTGACCCGATATGACTCACAAGTCACAACCTCCTCCTCGTTGGTCTGTTCCAGTGATCAGATGCCCTGGGGGAGGGCAATGCTGATTGGCTGTCTTTCAGAGCTAATATGACTGTGGGAGGACTGTTTCATGAAAACATATTGCTTCAATTTCCTGTTCCAAGTGACTCACAAATACAAAACTGCTCTTATCTCCTCTCCCAGTCTATCTGGTAGCACTCCCTTCCACACATCCATCCTTCCACCAAACCCACACGCCAAAAAGAACAATAATTTCCTTGGAGACAGCTTCGCTAGGCTGGGATTAGTCAGCTTTGTTCAGCCCCAGACCACATCACAACACGCACACACACCAACACACTCTCACCCACACAACACGTGAACTAATGATGGTTTATGTAATATGGAGGTGTAGGTCTGTGTGTAATTATGGTGTGTGATCATAGTGAGTATCTGTAATCTGGATGTGTGTGTGTGTGTGCGTGTGCAGGTGAGGAGGACCAGGACTACGACATGACCACACAGGACTATGGAGATTACAATGCCACCTTCGACTACAGTTTCTACAGTAAGTCCAAACCCTCTATAAATCAACTATACATACCCAGTATTGCCACCCCTGACCCGTTCTTTACCCTTCAATGCTTGAATCATAATATTCAATCGTTCGTACATGTGACATTATTTCTAACACTGTTTATAGGTTGAATTTCTAACTGTAGTAATGTCCTTCCAGCACAACATAACTCCTGACCCTAACGTTGACCTCTATAGTCTGACCCATGACCTCTGACCATGCCTCTCGCAGGCAACAGCAGCACAGAGGACCTGGACAAGTTTCTGAGCAATAGCGAGGAAGAGGAGGAGGAGCCGGACTTGGTGGATGAAGGTCTCAAGTTTGAGGTCACAACCATAACAACTGTTGCCGGGTCTACGGTATGTTGTAACACACACACCTATATATAAATGCACACATACAAGCACACACATGTACAGTACACCACAAAATACATCTTCCACAACCAACCTAATAGAGACAACACACAATAGACAGCCTAATGGAGGTGAGGGTTGGGGGAAAAGGAGGATAGGATCAATTTTGTGGTTTCCCCCCTCATTCATGTAAAGCCTCTGCATATAGAGCTTGAGTGTTGTTGAGGGTGAGAGTCTTGACGTTATCGTAGCGCGCTGGAGTGACAGATGTCTATGTGTATATATAACACAGGTTCATTGACAAAGCATCACTATATCTTTAGCTGGTGTTAATGTGTGTGTGTGCGTGCGTGCGCGTGTGTATTTGTGGGTTAATAATTTGAGTGTAGGTTACATTCATATGGAGTTACTAGTGCAGTCCCACAAACAGAAGTGAAAAACATGGTAGATGTGTTTGGTTGAGGCTGTCGCTTTTGTTGATGATGTTGTAGCGGCCGCTGTAGCGTGGAGATGTGTGTGCACGAGGGCTGTGTTTACACGACACGATGTACAAAAAACGCAAACGTTTTTCCTATTTTGAAAAGTTTTGTGTTCTCAAGGATCTGCCAGAACGACAAAAAAACATAGCATGGCAAGCCAGTGGTTGGCAATTACACTTTGTATACGCTGTATACGGAAAAAAAAGAAATTGTATACGCTTGTGTGCACATAAGCCTTCTTTCGAAGAGAAGATTATATGTTCTGGATGTTTCACATGTTGTTGTGAAGAAGAAGCCTTTGAATTACGTGCATGCCTCAAGACTGCACATGCCATAGAACATCATCGTTTTAACAAACCCGCGTTTCTTTCATTTACACGAAGACGAGAATGGCGTCGTTTTTTTTCGAAACATCCTCTTAGCAACCGATCTACAAATGCTTGCGATTTCAGGCCTGAAAATGTCGTGGTCATGTCAACAAACAACCGCATGAGAAGTTTCCTGTGTCCAGTTGAAACTGTTGTTGTGTAAACGGGACCCTGGTTTGATCCCAGCAAGAGAGAGAGAGGACGCCATACTGACCAGCAACGCCATGACACCGCTGTTGTTTGTTCCCCCAGGCCTCCAGGACCTCGGCAGCCTCTGTTAGTCTGCTGTTCTCAGTAGCACTCACCCTTCACCTTCTCCCCACACTATGAGAGACTGGCAATGCTTTAAGACACACACACTCACACTGAGGTGAGTGTTACAAACACACGTACACACAAACACACACTGAAGTGAATCTTACACACACACACAGTCACTGAGGCGAGTCTTACACACACTAAAATAAACTAAGATGAACTCAACACACAGCTACACACATTCAGAGTCTAACTCACATATGCACAAACACACACACACACACTTTGATGAGCACACACAGACACACACACACACCACACACAAACTGACTTGGTTCCTCTACATCAGGGGTCTCCAATCCTGCTCCTCGAGGGCCGCTGTCCTGAAGGTTTTAGATGTTTCCCTGCTCCAGCACACCTGACTCTAATAAAGGGTCATTATGAAGCTTCCACAGAGCTTGGTAATGGCTCATTCATTAAAATCAGGTGTGCTGGAGCAGGGAAACATCAAAAACCTTGAGGACAGCGGCCCTCGAGGACCAGGATTGGAGACCCCTGCTCTACATTATACACGGAGGGTCTGGTGCTCCATGCTGGCAGCAGAGGGCGCCCCACTCAAGACGACCTGAAACCCTCCCGCAGATCTCCATTGAGCAGAGCAAGAACACAGCTTCAAAACAGCATGTAGAACATAGATGGCTTATTGGTTAACAAAATAACTGATTTTCACGTGTTATGTTTAGATAATTCATTTTGTTGACAACTTAAAATTGTATTCTTGTTTTCCATTTCAGGTATTTTTGGGTCTACATGTGGGGGCGGAGTCTACAGGTCCGAATGGTGATAGCCCCTCCCCCTGTGACTACCTGGGGGGAGTTCACCTTTACATTGTGAACTTTGAACTTTGACCTATGCACAGCAGCCGCTCACAATGACCTCCTGCTCCACAAACCTGGGATCCAGAGCACTGCAATCAGCACAAGCACACACAGACACACACACATGGATGCACACATCACTGCCAATGAGCACCAGTAGTCACAGTGAAACCACATCCTTATTTATCGTGACATATACCTTTTTTCTGTATAAAGACACTGAAACACACACAAGCACACACATACAAACGCACACACACACACTTACAAGCACACACAAACCTGCACACACTCACAACCAGACATACAAGACACGCACACACTGCACTGTCACGTATGGAACACCCAAGCACACTACAGCAAACAGAACACAGCGTTTTTTAAGCGCAGACCACGGTGGGAAAACAATGAGGCGTTGGCTTCTCAGTCAGAAGAAATAGGTTTAGATGAGGCCGAGATATCAGCAACACACGAACGGACAGAGACGGGAGCGAGAGAGCGCAAAACATCGAGAGAGAGAGCGAGCGAGGGAGCCAGCAAGAGAGCGAACAATGGACCTCCAAAAGTGAAAGCTCCAGTCAGGGGTGTTTGTGGTTGCAGACTGTAATGACTAAGCCAGTCGGAGACGCCATGTTTGCCGTGGTTCTGGCACAACGCTGTTTATCAGTCTGCTGCACTTCATAGGATCGTCTATATCGAGGTCCTGGGTCTATTTCTAGCGAGGGACAACCTTGCAATGGATCCTTTGAGGAGACAGGAAACTGTGCGCAACTCCCCGGCGCCTCACGCCGTCAACACGCCGGCGTGTAGGTTCTGCATGAGCGCCCCAACCCGTGATGTTCCGGGGCGTGCGGGACCACCAAGGGGTGCGTTGATAATGAAGCACGGAGCCTCCCTCCTCAGGTCCTGCTGCGTGAGTGTTTGTTTGTCTGCCGACTGTGAGGTTCCACACTGCTGGCACTCCCCCTCCCCTCCCAGCCTCCTCCCCCTTCCCACCCCACACACTCACCTTATCTACTCCTTTCCTCCCCCCATTCCCTCTATTTCAGTCACGATCGCATTACTCGTTACCTTCCAGTCCAGGCTTCCGCCCTCCATCTCCCCCCCCTCCCCCCGCAAGCTAGCATTTTAGGCATTGTTTTACATGTTTAATAAGTGTGTCTGAAATGTCCTATAAACTCTGTGTATAAATGAGCCTTGGTTCCTCTAGACATTCTGGACTGCGGCAGGTCTTGTCTGCAGGACCATGAAACAATGCTGGGATTCAGCGATACCTACATACATTTACACTGACAGTTTATACTGGTTGAGAAATACTTGTAATAAAATCTGGAAGAAATGGCTGTCATTATTGAGTGTGATACCATTGATGGCTGTTCTCACGCTATCACGGTCTCGTTAGGTTTGAGGGTTCATCTCTTCAAAGGAGTTTCACAACAGGAATATATGTTGTTTGCATTCCTATTCTTAACTATGCAGACACTTTCATCCCAAAGCGAGATACAAATGTAGACAGAGAGTAACAGAAACTGTACAACCAGAAGAGCATTCTGGCCAGTTCCACTTGTGTTCCAGTGGTCATCTTCCAGGCCATGTCAGTAAGAAAGCCCCACTACTCTTTTTATGTTGTGATCGTGAACACAGGCTGCAGTCATCCTCCACTCTGATGTCAGACTGACAAAAGACGCTGTTGGAACTGCATGTCAATTCATCTAGGTACAGTTGGACAAGCACCAACGCTTTTCCATGCAGTGTTAAATCCCACACCAAAAAAAATCCTTAACGATCGATCATATCCCTCCAAATAGCTTTAGTATCAATATCGATAAGGAAAAGTGGATGTTAAGTACTGTAGAGTCTGGTCAAAATATCCTGAATACTGCTTACAGCAAAAACAAACCATCTGACATTTAGATGCTCCCTGTGTTTGTGTGAGAGAGAGTGTGTGAGAGTGTATGTGAGGGAGCGTGTGTCATCTAAGCGGTAGCTTGGTGTTCGGCACGTGCGCACGTGCGCAGGTGCGCGCTCTCACACCAGGCTACCGCGCACCCAAGGCTGCAGACTCGCTGAAGGACCGTGGCGCCGCGTGAATCTTAAATCGAATCACGCGTCCTCTCTGCGGCATCTTCTCTCCTGGCCTCGCCGCCGAACCCAGGATGTGTCCTCTGCCAGACCCGGCCTGAACCTCCACAAAAGGCAGGACTGAGGTAACCTGGGGGCGGGACAAACGAGTAGAGAAAGGAAGAGAGGAGCTATTCAAAGAGAATATGACACATCAAGCTAATGAAGGAAAAGGCAGTGAAAGCTCTGTCCAGGGACACTGTTCACACTACTTAGGATCCTGAATGAGCGGATTGTTCTTTATAACACAAAGCTGGCTGCCCTAAAAATATCTCATCAAAATGGTATCGTCTCTGTAGAAACCTCTAAGGTAAGGACACAAGGTCATTCTGCCTCAGGTAAACGGCATTGACGAATGCCAAGAGGCAACATCAACAGCCTTAATGAACAAGTCTGTGTTTCCTGTTTCCTGCTTCCAGGCAGTCAGCGTGTCCCGATGACACACACCTATAAAACGTGTCGAAACCTGTGTATTCCTCACTGCTTTTCTATTGGCTGGGCCGTGCCAATTATTCATGATGGTGTCAGTGCCAGGGGTCAGAGGGTACAGACAGGGAGAGAGGAGGCAGAACGAGGCATTTTCTAAACAAACAAATAAAGCCTAGGGTGGAGACAGGAGAGATGAGCCAGGGAGATACGACCCAGGACAACACCCAGGTGAACCTTCTCTCATCTCACTCAGAAACACACGCAGAACTGTTTGGAAATGAACAGCAGCTATACTACCTCTTTTAACCCATGCAGAAGAAGAATGAGATGGCATTAGATTAGTCGTATCTGCTATCAGATGCCCCCTGTGCGATTTCTTCACTTCTGGGTCTCTGGTACCAAAACTTCAGAGTCATTATCGATCTCTAGGATAAATACCCATGTAAACACACCACACACACCCAAACGCGCAGACATAAAGACACACACGCACACACATTATATATAGAAATATAACTTGACATGGCAGAGCATAAATTAACATTTGTGGTGTACAAATGCCATGGCATTCAAGCTGCCAAGACCGAGCAGATAAGGTTGTGTACTCCTGTTAAAGGTACAGCTTACTGACATTTAAGGAGCACTCCTCTACTCTGGACAGCCACGGTTAGCTTACCTCCTGTTAGTTGCGTGATACAACCGCGAAAATAAATCTATTCCACCTGTCGGCATGGAAAAAGCCAGTTAGAGGTGAGAGGGGAGGAACTTTATGTCAGACATCTAGGCTTGGAGAGCTGAGTTTGGACTGGCGGGTTGACACAGGCTGGCTGGCGTAACGATTTGCCATCAGATTGGACACGTTTTATCGCTGCCTCACGAAAACAGGCCTGCACAGCTTTGATGCACATTACGGCCTGACCAGACAAACTCAAATGAAAAATCACAACTATAGTTTGATGACGTTCCACTCCGGATTTGAATCATCTTAAGAGGTGCACTTCCAGAGAATATAATATTAGCTATTTAAAAAATAACTATTTAAAAGGGTCACTTTGCTAAGGTGTAATTGGTGTCTAGTGAATTAAATAGTGAGAGTTTTTTTTCTTCTTCTTTTAAACACACGAACGAGACATAATCAATAGAAAAGACTAAACCATTATATGGAGCAGGACATATTGTCAGAGTTCAGGGTTATTTTGTTTTTCACATTCAGATCAGTATTTTTTAATTTTCATGTTTTTAACCTGAAGATTTTGTTACACTTAAAAAAAAAGTGTAACAGCACAATCGTTTGTTACGTTACTTTAATTCTGTATGCAATATATGCAACAGGTTACAACTATAACCATGATAGACACAATCATCTCTAATCTAGCTTGTTTACACAGTGGACGTGTCAGTAAACATTCTATTCCAGCAGTCAACAACGGAGGCAGTTAATTCGGTCCCGCTAACAATGCGACCGCAATAATGCTACGTGGCCCGTCAAGATCAAGATCTCTGCAATTTATTTTTGATTTCCTGTCTCTGAGAGTGCTACAGATACACTCGGCCCTCGGACGAGGAGGGCGAGGAGGGGGGGGGGCACAATGTATCACGGCCCAGACTGTGGCATTGCGCAGATCATCATCCTCGGCCTCATCCGTCCTCTCCTCCCTTCTCTACCTCTCGGCAGTCCAACATGCTGCTGACATTCAGACTGCACACATTTGAGCAAGCTTGCTTCCCAGTTTGTGTGTGAGTGTGCGTGCTTGTGTGTGGTTCGGGGTGCGTCACAAGGTTGCAAATATGAGCTGAAAAATGACCTGACATACTGTAGGCCCTTGCACCGTCACACACACTGACACAAACACACACCACTACCACACACTGACCAAACCTTGTAAATGTGTTACTGAAAACTATTCATGATTACACACAAATATATAACATCTATAATCAACCCAACACATTCCCAGCTAATACCCCACAGTGTAAAACAATGTCATTCGAACTGGCAATACACTATCACAAAACATTCTTTTAATCTTAATCCAAACCCGTAGACACGGTACCTCGGATTCAGTGGGAAGAATTGTTTTTCTCCATGATGTGCGTCACCTTGGATTGGGTGTGGAATCGTGGCAATCAGGCAGAATCCAAGCCAATCAATAACTCACCAATGGGAGGGGGAAGGTTCCTCGGGTCTCTGCCCCGTCCTCTGGGAGAGGAAGTAGTGACGTTCGGCTCTTCCTGTTGTTCCTGTAGCAGCCCAATGTCCTCTTGGTGAGGCTGGCAGAGAGGCGGTGGGAGCGCAAGAGGCAGAGAGACGAAGAGGGAGGCAGAGGGTGAGAAGGGCAGAGGGAGGCAAAGAGAGACGCAGAGCAGTGGGAGGGAGAGAGAGGAGGCAAAGAGGCAAACAGAGAGAGAGAAGGAGGCAGAGGGAGATGGGAGGAAGGGAGGACAAAACAGAGGCTGGGGGAGAGAGAGGCAGAGAGAGAAAGACGGGAGGAGATGTGGATGTGGCCCCCAAAAAATGAGAGAGAAGAACAAGAGAGAAAACAGGAAGAGAAAGAAAGGGGAATAAAGGCAGACTCAGAAAGAGACTGATTGACTGGCAGATATGTAGAGAAGGATATCAAGTAGAATAGACAGTGAAAACAGCAAGAAGATGAATGACGGAGTCAGACAAGAGATGAGTGATAAGGAGGTGTCTGCCTGGCTGTCTGGTTGGCTAATGGACAGTTTAGGTGGTCTTGCTCATTATTTTGTTCACTGTTTTTCAGACTGGCTAGGTAAATGTGTAGCTGTCTGTCTGTCTTTAATGTTAGCTGGCTGGTTGACTAACTGTATTTCTGCCTTGTTCAAATTCTGTCTGGCTGGCTGACTGGCTAGCATGCTGGTTAGGTTTCCTAACTGTCTGTCTGGCTGCTCCCACCCTCACAAACCTCAACCATATTCATTCACAAGCCCCACAAAATTTAAAACTATAAAACAGGCCACTCTCAAACAAATATATTGAACCACTTCACCAATCTCTGACAATGATGAAGCTGAGTAATATAGAAGTTCCCAGGGGAGTACCACTCTCATTACGCACACAAGACCTGCCAATCAAAAGCTAAGGCCCCAGTCTTCACTGAGCCACAGGTCAACACCCTTAATGAGACTCCGATGGATTTAATTGGGCAACGGATGTTTTAAATCCAGGAAGTGCGAGGGAGGCTGTTATTGGTCTAGATAATTGTTCGTTTCTATGGGTTGTCATGACATTTATGTTTTCTAAACGCCCACAACTTCAGGACATGACCTAAGGGACTAATGGCAGTGTGTTTCCACTGCTACCCAGAGGTGTGTGTGTAATCTGCAACTCTAACCTTCAGGTGTGTGTGAGGAGGTGTGTAGATGTTTATACATCCAGTTGAAATTAACAGGGATAGCAACACTGTAACTCCGCTGGGATCATATTCATGGTTAAAGATCTGTTCCACCAGGATTCTGTCCTCCAGGAATTGATCACCAACATTCCTTCCTAGAAGTTACCCTGTTGAACTTCTCCCAGGGGTCATTAGACACATTACACAATCAACACGCCTTTAGAGACGGGAAAGTTCTTACACAGCGTTTGCCATGTTTTACAAATCTGGTTCTTTTTAAATATTCCACACATCGACATACTCTGACCCAAATATACTCAAAAATTCAAATTATAAAGTCGTGTGGACGATTTACCAAATAGTTTATTTGGGCGTTTAAAAGTTATCAAGGGAGTATAAACTGCTGTCGCGCTTACCTGAAAGACCTCGCGCTGCGAAACACAGAGCTCGAGCTTTCGACTTTTCATCAGAGTCATGGAGCGATAAGTGACTGGCGCGAGCAAGGTCCCAGTTGCTGCTCGGAGTCAGACTGTGTTGAGACGCCCTATTCACACATTTCAAAATTGGTCACAGCATTCTTATCTAAGAAACAACAACAAAAAACTTGGATACAAACTTTTAACAAGTTTTCTATACAACGTAGCCTATTCGTACATTCGTCTGTAAGCTACATAATATTTTATCCAACCCCTCATTATTTGATTGTTTATAAACCACCCAATGCCATCATTTAGAACGTATTTTACTCCAATTATTGACAATATAGCGTTAGGAATTGCCCATGTTACCAGGGAAGAAAAGATCATTATAGAGCGAGCACCTTTTAGGAGGGGACTGGCTATAGCATCCGCACATAATATTCGATAACCAAATTAAGTCTTGGTGTTACTGACACTAAAATATGTATATATATACAGCTTGTGTTTTCATCATTCAAATTAGCCTGTATAGGTTAATTTTGAACAATATCGTGCCGTTCAGCCAGTTTATTAGGTTACAAGATCAACTGATCTGAGTCATCGTAGTTTAAGCGTCAATCTTTCCGACAAAATGAATGGATGTTTTCAGTTAGTCCAAACGTGTCTCGGATTTATTTCCCTGAGGTGTTAAATATTTAGAAGTGAAGGAAATACATAAATCAAGCAAGATTATTCAGAATACATGGACTTATTTGACGCGCCCTCGGAGCCCTAGAATAAAGGCCAAATGTTTGATGACTGCCATAGACCGACTCCAACACCTGATGCTAATATATGGACAGGTCCCGGACATTTTCCCAACGGAGAGAGAATTCGTTTCTGTGTCGTGGATATTCATCACGTTGACCGGGGAGACCTATCCAACGCGGAAAACAAGGTCTGGGAAGACAAGGGCGATGACGTTATAGCCTACTCGTGCGAGAGAGAAAAAAACTGGGAGCAGCACGGTTCTGGCTCCATATAAATAGAGAAAGTTTCCAAGCAACAGGAGCAAGTGCCGAACGCGTATCCTCACCTGCAGAAGAGAAATCAGCGAACAACCCGCGTGTTGATTCATTTTAGCCAAGAAACTGACCGTTACTGAGTGTAGAACTTCACAGAGGAAGTTCAATTTTATCAAAATATAATCCTCTTTTCATTTAGAACGCTTTCGACTTTCAGAACCATGGACAGCGTCGCGGTCCGCGCGGTTGTTTACCTGGGCGTCTGCTTGTCCGTGTTTGCCGTTATCGCTCAAGGGCAAATGTCACCGGACAACCGAGTCTCTTTACAAGAAGACCAATATTCTCATCGTTATGCGACCAGAGATTTGGTAAGACAGCCTAGTTATTTGTCTCTAGGTTTCCACGCCTACCTATTGTGTTATCCAAACCAATTTGCCAACGGTGTGTTTGAGTTTATGGGTTATTCAGAGATTATTCAAATGTGATATAGTATACTGTCTTCCCCAGTTTCTAAGGCAGGCAAGTTTGCTCTGGGTTATAGGAGAGGTACCTTTTCTAGTCGCCGTTAGTGATCGGCATGACGAAAACAGCTTCGAATGTTTTCAATCTCTTTTAGGTTGTTAACATGAGTTCCTTCAATTACAGATTAGTGGTGAATATCTTCGTTGTTAATATATTGCATTAGAAATGGAGCCTAACTGGTGACGTGTTTTTTCCAGGCTGATGCGCTGGAGGGACTTCTGGAGAGTGGACAGGAGAACAGTATAGGACTGTCCGTTGAGAAGAAAGCCAGTGTTATCCCACGGGTGAGCAGACACTTTAAACTCCTCAACTTTCCATTTCAACACGCCACGCGATTCAAATGAAACTGTACTAAACTTGATGCAACAAACTTCGGGTAACTACTAAAAAGGGGATGCTAACGCGCTCCTCCTCTCTCGTTCAGTGCGACGTCGGGGAGCGGTGCGCCATGAAACACGGGCCGCGTATCGGAAGGCTCTGCGACTGCATGCGCGGCACCGCGTGCAACACTTTCTTCCTGCGCTGCTACTGACCTCTTCGAAGAGACCTGTAACCTCCGGGGTACCCTAACACGTGAACATAAAATGGCTCGTGGTATTGTGATACAATTGTAGCCTTTACTGTTACACGTTTCGATGTAAGTCTGCATGTATAGGCTACTGACTTTGTCTTGAATTGCTTTAGTGTCTTCGCAACTTTATTGAAGATACACGTGTGTACAAATTAATTTATTTTTGTTTAATAAAAAACATGAACAAAGCTGCACGTGTCCATTTATAATATGAAGACCGTTTAAATGAAGATTCGTTCATATTTGATCATTCCATTGATGAACAAAACCATTTTGACCTCGCTTTGAAGCTGTTTTCACAGAAAACACTATTACTAAATACTTTGGTATATGCTTAACAATTTTCTTCCCACGATAAGAAGGTTACTTAATATTATACGAATCGGTCAGAAGTAGATTTGATATAAGCTCGCTCTAGATGGACAACTTGAGCTATTTGAAGCAGGAATTTCGATTACAAATGAGACATCTGCCTGCCTTCTGACCTTTTGAGAACACCACAGTTAAATATTAACACGAGCTATGTGGCCTTTCCACACGCCATGAATCCAATGTTGAAACTTGTGGTGGATCACACTGGTGCCTCATGCTTGACATACCTCAACATTGTGAGCCAGTTATCATTACATTGGGTAACCAATGGGCAATTATTTAGTGTGGAATGGAATAGGCTATGCATGGAAAATGCCATGTTTAGGCACTGCGTAGACGTGCCTATAAACGTCTGAAGTCCTGTTGTGAATATTGCCCTGAATGACGTGTAAAACAGATGTACGTAGCCTAGCCTACTTGGGCAGCTGTCAGTGTCAACTGAAAGTCATGTGGCCGTTAAATCCGTTTACAAAACGGACTATACTGTGTGGGCGGGCAGACACATTTAGAAGTGTTAGCGCTTCCAATACATTCTGGAAGATAATTTATTTTCACGTCTTAACTGGATTCTAATGGAAATATAGTTGGTATCGACTTGACCATACCCTATTCGAAGTGTCCTCAGAACCCTGGACAGCGTCTTGTGACGCGCAGTAAGAATTTGCTCACGAGGAGCACGCCTGCGTGTTAGTACGATATTAACCGAGGAGCGTCACGAGCTGACCGGGAAGAATTCAATCGGTGTCAATGTTTACAATGATGTTCCTTACAATAAATTCGATTTTACTGGTCAACTTTCTGAGTCGCGGAGTGGAGACGAGCCTGCCAGAACCGCTTCCTTCTTCGCAAACTCGTCCAAATCCCAGAGAGCAGAAGCTGGTCAATATTTGCTACTTTAAATTTGAACACTTGTTATAATTAGACCTACGTATACTCGTTGAGTTATATAAAAACAAGTTTTGTTATAGAGGTTGCTCACCACGTCCTTATTCTTTGTCCATAGGCGTTGGGGATCCCTGTCTATGATACTAGAAACGGCAGTCTTCACCGGAGGCCGTGGGCCGAGCTGAGGGAGAATTTCAACCGTCTTCCTGGCGTATGTCGACGGCTCCGTAGGAGAAGAATCACCATATTGGTATGTGTCTTTATTCTATTGGACCTTTTCTCCACCTCAGCCTGGCTCCCTGCTTGCAAACGGGGTCCTCAAATTTCAATCTGTAGGGTTATGGCGACATCTCGTGGCTTTAGCGTCAGTCAAACCAAACGTCTGTCGTCTAACGCAAAAACTTCACAGGGATGGTTGAGGGGAGAAAAAAAACGAATATATTTTTGTGAAATAACTCAACTCTTACAATTTAACAATGACCGTGTGCCCCTTGCAACGACTTGTGTGAAAGTAGGAAACAGTAAGGTATTAGATCATAGTATCTCCGCCCAGTAGCTGATAAGATTTGACTTCTCTTCTACAGTGTAACGTGGGAAAGTTCTGCACGGGGTTAAGAGAGATCAGGCACGGCCAGGTGTGTCGCTGCCCGCGCGGGTCCCGGTGTTCCAGCTTCTTCATTAGGAGTCTCTGACCTCGACTGAACGTTACACGTAACATGAATGCTGATGTTGCCGACAGTATCACGGATTACGTAAGCTTTACTTCACCAAAGTCCTGTTGTGAGAATCTTAACGAGCTTGTTTGTGTCATTGATTATAAGAGCAGTGCGCCTATATAATAATCAATTATTTTTTATTCGTAAATCTTTGATTTCCATTCATGTCCGCCATGTAAATAAGTTGACAGGAAGTGCTGGCTGTCTAAATAAGTTCTCCCGAAAATACATATCCGTTTTCCTTTCTTCTCATTTATTGTTTCTGCATAATTCACATCTCGAGTCAGCAGCTGGCATCTCACATCGCTTTTCATAAAAATACATTATTTACAGTCAAAACGTGAAACCGCGATAAAATCATGTCTTAAACATTAGTGAACAACGTCAGAAAATACTGGCGATTCCTCTTGACCTCAGAGCCTGGAAATGACGATTGCCAAAACCCCTGGGTCATGATTGCTTGGTGAAGGTGATCACTGTGACAACACCAGAATCATCTCCATTTTCATCCAATGACAACAAGTCGTCTGTTTCCCAATGCAAGTCAACCGGAGATAAACACAAACATGAAGGGAGAAGTGTTTACATATCTTGAGATACACAACACAAAGAGCATTATGGAACTAGATGACCTGAAGTCACACAATGCTTTGACCTTTGAGGGGGACTATGCGATGTAAGTAAGCAAAATAAAACAATAAGCAGAAAATCTGAGGTGAAATGAAATAAAGTTCAAATGTTTGATGTTTACATCTACAAAAGTGATTGCTGTCCTATCCATGGCTTTAAAACAGAGCACAGGTGAGATTAAACCTATTCAGGAAAAGGCTTAAACATTAAACCATATTAGATGTCCCACCCCCTAGAAACTGTATGTATGTATGCATGTATACATGTATGCATGTATGTGTGTCTACCCAACTGAAGCCCACAACATAACACTGTGCAATAACCCACTCCCATAAACCCTCAATTTTGAAGTCATTAGGCGCTCAGGTGTCAGTAGTTCGTCCATGGCTTGTACACTCTCTCCAAGAACACACTTCTCTTACCCTCTGTAGACAACAGACCTGACAGAAGCTGGACAGTCAGGCGGCGAAGCAGTGTGCTTCCACTTCCATTCATCCTGCGTGATTGGTCAGGTTCTTCCCAGGAACGGTGCGTTCGAAAGCGAATATAAATAGAGCTTGTGGTTCAATGTTCAGGGGAACATTCGACACCAGGTTTAAAGTCTAAAGCCCCTTGAAAATTCAAATAACCGACATGTACCATGCCTCAACACATTATTCATTATTTTCCAATTGTCACAAAACTCACTCTGGTAAAAACGAATAGATATCATCCAAATCCCCAAGGCTGATGATGTGCACCCGTATTCCAAGCTGGAGATCAGTTATCTTCCAGAAGGTTCCACCTCTTAGCCGGTCATCATCTCTCCTTGGCAACACCGCTCAGGGCTCCAGAACTCACCCAGCAGCACTCCTGTCTAAAAACTGAGGACGTCTACATTCCAGAACTATTGGCGTCTACGTTCTCGAACTGCCGGCGTCAAGAACTATCAATGTTTAGGTTCTGGAACACTTGGCCTCTAGGTTGTAGCATGGTTTCAGTCCAGGTTCTAGAACTATTGGCATTTCATTAGTTATATATCTTTTGTTAGGTTGTAGAATGGTTGGGGGGGTCAAGGCTGTGAAAGGCCTCAGGACAGTTGTGAGGTCAGACTGGAGTCTGACTGTGCTGATCCCCCTCCTCCACCCTCTGTGAGATTTCAAGAAGCAGCTAGCTGAACACAGGCCTGGGAGCCTCCTGGCATGGGCAAGACTCTGGTGATCCTGGTTCCTGGGTTCTTAGATGGACTCGATCTGCCTGCGGACCTTCTCGGACGCTAGCCGGTCCAGGGAGCGCTGGCGGACCACCACAACCAGGGCAGAGAGCAGCGTCAGGCCCAGCATGGCCCCTTCAAACTTCCAGAACAGGTGCTCCTCCAGCAGGGATGACCGGCAGCTAGGGGGGGGGGAGGGAACAGGGAGGAACAGCCAGGGAGGAGGGGGGAGGGGAGGGTGGGCATAGAACACAGTACAATGAGATGAGCGACAATGTCGATGTTCCATATGGTTGTGCCGGGTTTAACCTCAGCACTGATCATGCAGACGCTTTCTGTCTCCGCTGGTTCCATCTGGCATCTTAAGCAGCAGCCTCACCTCTTGTACTCGTCCTTGTTGGACTTGGTGCAGTTGATCCTCTCCACGTATCCAGTCAACGTGCACGCTGCCCATGACTTCTGGAGGAAGCACACGGGTGTTAGAGCGCCACACACGCACACAAACCTGAAGCCCTCAACAACCACACATTGCACGCCAGAGCTCCAAGATAAGATGACTTGCGTCAAACAATGGCTCGACATTGAGTGTGTGTATTAGACACAGAGAGAAGTAGAAAGAGAGTATTGGCATATGTGGGACAGAGAGAGGGGAGAAGTATTCGTGTCTGAGACAGTGCGAGAGAGATGCCTCACCGACTGGAAGGCGTTACACTGCGAGCACTCAGCCGCTACCACAAACTCCTCCACCAGCCAGCAGGGAGTGCCAACAGGCTTGGGCACTGGGGAACACAGGATCACAAGAAAGTGTCATTACTCAAGGATAAACATCTCACATTTACTAATGTCTTCATTTTCTCAATTTGTCATTTCTGTCCAAAGTTTCATACACGGGGATTCTAACACCATTCTAACCCCTAATTACTCTACTCTACTCTAATAATAATAATAATAATAGTAATAATCACGGATTCGCATTCAGCAAATGTGTTTCTTAAAAGCTCTACCACCGAGCTGTGCCTATCCCCAGAGATCTTATCATGGAAACAAACCCTCCATTCTTCATCTCTCATCCAGCAATCAATGCTTTTCTCAAGACAACCCAGAGAATGCGTGACTCGATGACAAGCCCCATTTCAGAGAGCGCGTGTCCTCTTGTGGTTAGAAGCAGGCCCGCCGGCTCAAGGAAATGGCAAGTGGCATCCGAGCCAGTCTCTAGGGGCGTGCGCACACCTTTCATACAAAGCAACATCCAACTCAAAGTGACAACAATGTCCAGCCTTTCATGTAAGAGGCCAGAGAATGTGTACCTACCAGAGGCCTTCTCTTCACTGAGCAGAGCTGCACCAAACACTCTGAAGAAGACAGGGTCAAAGGTTAGATGAAATAAATGACAGAGCACCGATAAAAAGGCAGACCTGATATTATCAGCAGTGTTGCCACATGATATGGACATGATAAGCGTGGACCAATAGCACGATAGAGCGCACTTCTAGCAACAAAATCCGTCGTTCCGTTCCTACATGATGACATTCCACCCACCTGAGAGACACCAGTCCCCAGAAGAGAGCGTGCAGGGCCAGGATACGCGGCCGCAGGCAGCTCATTGGAATCCTACAGTCGCTCTCCATCCTACCCATACACGTGCGAGAGGGGGGCGCCACAGTTACACCATGACCTCGGGGTTTGTAAACTACAGTCCAAAGTCTGGGGAACAAAAATGGAGAAAAAAATGAACAGCGCTTCTCAATAGGCCTACATTCAACGGGGGGGTTGAGGCGCTACTCGTATGGCTGGCTAACATTTAGACTAGCTACTCATTCACTGCTATATTCTAACGTGAATAAACAACTGATGTTATGTAATTCGTTTGTCCCCACGGCACTGACGATCATCTAAATTGCCAGGCAGATGGTCAAGTTAGTTAGAGTTATGTTCAACAACAACGCCTGGCTGAACCGAGTACGGGAAAACATTCGGCTAGAAAGAATAGCTAGTAAATGTAGGTAGCTAGCTAGCTAGCTCGTAAAACGATGTATGTTTATAAAAGGGACCAAAACGCCTTCAACTTCGCAAGTATTGAAGTTGAATTGGAATTTGTCATGATTCAGTTCAATCGTTATCAACACAACAGGCAAGACTCGTAATCAAACTAGCTTAGCAAGTCTAGGTTATGTAGCTTAGCATTACAAGACACTCGAGGCCGGGAAACCTAAGTAGCTAGACTAGACGGAATAGAGCTACATCTAAACATACGGTATGTCGTATGACTAACTAGCTAGCTCTGACTAGTTCAGATGGGCTCACGTTCGCTAGCTAGCTAGCCTAGCAAAGCAGCGAACTAACGCTCTCTACACAGATATATCAGTAAAATAGCGCGTAGAGTGGTTTACTTACCAAAATCACTCAACAACGTAACGCATGCTGAAATCAGCTGTTTTTAGAGAAGTCGACACTGCCCGAATTCCCTTGTTTACCACTGGTGTGTGCGTTAAATGGAGAACACCTCTAACGAATGTCGGACTAATGGAGTTGATTTGCTTTTCTATCTACGCCCCAGGTCCACGGTTATCCTACAGCCATCTTGACTCACCATCATGATGTTGGAGTTGTAAACGTTGGAGAGGAGTACGTCATCAAATGTACCTAGGGAAATCTGCATTGTGGTAACAGTGCCGCCTGCCGTCACTCCCACGAACTATATTTAAGAGGTTGATCCGTTGACACCTTTAGTATTGACATTACATTCAATTAATTTAGCAGACACACAAATGAGCACACAAAAGTACAGCAGAATCTTCGGTATATAGATATAACCGTCGATCATCAACTAAAAAAGGTTCTGCAGCTTCTGCTGGGTCTGTAATTTCGTTTACTCTTCTTTAGTCTGCTCGACCAGTCAGTGGTCTTCATAGACTGAGTTATAGCTGTTTCTGGAAGCTACCTTTAGAGGGCGCTGGCGCTGCATCCTTATTCATTATCTTCACGTAAGAAAACTTGAGAGGAAATACGTCCTTCCTGTCAGAACGAGCCATTAAAACACTCCATTCTAGATAAGTAGAAGAGATGTGAGACGTGCTTATGATAAATCAGTTTAGAGATGTTATGAAGTGAGACTGGATGAAGTGAATGTGGATGATGGTCTGTTTTCTCTTTTTATGTTTCTCTTTCCTCTGTTCTCTCTCTCTCTCTTTCTCTCTCTCTCTCTCTCTCTCACACACACACACACGCACACACACACATGCCACCCTTCACGACTTGCCCATGTCATCCCCATCTCCCATCCTGCCCTCCATCACCTCCTGTGACCCCCTGTGTCACTGTCCCCTCCCCTCACCCTTACTAATAGCCTTCGGTGATTGTCTCCTTCCCCACCACACATGCTCGCACACACAATAACGCACACACGCACAATAACACACACACACACACATAGACACCCAGTCGCACACACACACATGCAGCTGCCTGGCAGCCCTGGGGGAGGACTGTCAGTTTAACCACAGGGACAGAAACAGATAATGACCGGGTGGGGGATCAGGAGGGGGAGGGGGTCATCTGTGTGATTACCCCCCCTCCCACCCCTGCCAGGGACAATAGCAGCTGTCAGATAGCTGTGGGAGGAGAAACCACCTGTGGGGGGTATCAAGCGAGTGAGCAAGGGCATACCTCTCCGCTGGGTGACCCCAGGCTGGGTGGAGGTGTGGGGGTAGGACTGCCCTTGGGTCTCGGTTCACCCATTTTACAGTGCCCATTCCTGGAGCCGTCCCAGGGTGGCAACCCAGGGCTGGACCAGAGCAGGAGGAGTGTTTAGGAGTGATGGCTTTAACTGCATTTACCAAGAGAAGGTTCAAATCCCTCGGGGTGCATCTCTTTGGATGAAAGATAGATTGATAGATAATTGGCTAGACTGTGCCAAAGTGTCCAGTCAGTGTGATATCTGCACCATGCATTCACGTCAACACAGCAGACTGAGATTGTGTTTGCGCCAGTGTCGAGTTCGAAGTTTGACTGGTACTTTTCAGACTGCAGATGAAGCAGCAACGTCTAGCTCTGCTTCCCCAGTGACTCATGGCTTCACACTAATAGCTGCTCAGCTGCACCGACTTCCGTCAGACTGATCCGAGTTCAAAACCTCATCTCTCCGCACGTTCCGAGAGGAAACCGCGTTTGACCGCCATGGCTCGTGCCTGTCCGGCTGATTTGATTCATAAGCTGCACAGGCACCGTGGGATCGTTTCAGTGGGCAGCTAGTTGATGTAATGATTAACCTCAAGACAGCTGTCCTCTGTAATTCTCTCTGGCTCTAAGTGGCTGTTTAGCGGGCAGGGTTCCTCCTTCCTGTTCTCTCAGCATCTGGTAGGATGCGAAATGTAGAAGCAATCCCCGTCTGGTTGCTCGGGAACATTTTACATTGAGGTTAACCCTAACTACCACGGAACTACGTAGGTCGAACGTTTCAGCGTTGAGACAACAGTCTCACCATTACGTGGAAGCGTGGATCTCATGGAACAGGTGCCAACTCGTCATCTGCAGCAATAGGATCCTTAATTGGCTGAATGCTATAGGTTAGGCCAAATCAGGCACAATCGTTATCGTATAAACTGACACTACGTAAGATAAAATAAATCTGTCGATTATTGTCAAACCAAGTTCTCGCACAACGTGGAATCTGGGAGGCATGAAACTTTGGTTTTAATCCGGAAATTCCACACAATGGCAATCAATGGTGACATAAATCCACTTTGAGACCGTATCGAGCTAACCTGACGTCCACCGAAATGCATCCAGTTGGTCAAAGATAGTTATATCCAATAGCTACGTACTTCTGTGAAATATTCAAAGATTAAATATGATTTGTCTCCTTCACATGTTGTTCCTATCTAGCAATAGCCTACATGTGGAGAGAACATCGTAGTCACATATTAATTGCTATGTAGTTACACTTCATTACAGTTTATTTATTACACAAGGGAGACTTTGTACGGGGTAGGTGCTCTTTCCAGAGGTAATTAGATGACAACATTGCTTTTGTAATGGTAACAACCTTATTCTGACCGTCTACAACATCCACTTACACCTCCCTCTCCTCCTTTATAGTATACCTCGTTGTACTTTTGAACTAACATATCCCGCTAAGCCATTTAATTACATGGCAAGTTCTATGTAATTGCAGTGTTGTTTCCTGCTATGTAGTTGCATTGTAGCCAGTGTAACCTTATTGCGTTGTAATTACATAGTAGCCTTGTTGATGTGATGTTAATGTCAAGTGTTGATTAACTGTTGCATTGTCGTTAATGTATGACTTTAATGAAGTAAGATTAATTTAAGTTCGGTGGGAAGACAGCGCACAAACTCCTCTTTCTCACCGATCAACTCATACGCATCAACCTAGTTAAAGCACGGAATGCGACCGTACCGAACTTTCGAAAGACCGGTTCTATATGAAATATCTTCCGTTCCTCGTGCTTGCATGTTGTTGTCTGTTTCTCCCTGTCGTCTATCCAGGCTTCATGGGGGATTTCCTCGAGCTGTTGCTTGGCCGTGATCCACTGGGACAATCCGCCACACCCCGAATTCAACGCCTGGTAAATATGCGTGCACCCTGCTCATCATCAGCATTCATTCTGCCGCACCCCCAGTAATCGCACTCTTGTCCTCAGGACTCAAGGCCTGACTCTGCCACCAGTCTCCTCCATCCTTACCAAGCTTGGCTCTGTTACCAGTCTCCTTCACCAATCGGTCTTGGCTCTGTTACCAGCCCTGCTTCAATAAAAACATCATTATTCAATCGCTGGTGTGATACTGAATTCGTGACATACCATTTTGTAAAATGGTAGGTAACGTAACATTTTTGCTATGCTGTTAATGGTAACAGTTAATGGTACTTCCTGTGACGTGTTTCCTTAAGCTCTAGCACAGCGCCACGTAAGACGTCAAGAGATTTGTCTCCATGCATTTGACCAAACAGCAGCATAGTGAAGACAACAGGATGGTAGAGTGTTTTAGTGCAGATCCAGAGGTTTCAAGTTTCCACTGTAGGCCCTACATGGTTTTGGATGAATGCGAAATTAAAGTTACATATTTACAGACTTCAGAAACTCTTTTTACGCCGCACGCCCATTAACTATACATGGTCTGTTGTTTGTCTTGTGGTATGTAACATGCTTTAAAATATAATATGTTTCCATAGCGCCATGGCTGCCATGTGAATGTCGTGGTTTCTAGGTATCCGAGGAAATAATCGTCTGAGAAAGCTATAATGGAGTTCAACTATAGTGATGACTGCTATCATGATAGCTAATGGTCCGCTCAATCTCCCTTTCTAGAGATACCTACTCTGTTATACTACGTGCAATCGCACATGCTTAACATCATGCCATTGTGGTGAAAGCTGCTTGAATTTACAAGCCTGGCTTTGCCGTCGTGCGTACTTAAGCTCTTTTGCATTTTGCCTGTACAAATGAAATATACCCGAGTTTGGTAGGACCAGGCGATGGATTTTCGTGATTGGCTTGAGGTTTTGGACCTCAGTGGCAAACTGGTCCAACTTTACATACTAGTGAATAGACTGGAGACTGTTGTTTGAGCTAAATGAGCTTTATATATGATATGTTAAAACAGGGAAGTCACAAAATCAAAGACACACAATAGCAAATTCATTCCCCTAAGGCCAGTCACTGGCATCACATGTCCATACTCACTACACAAACTGTCAATCTGACATTTTTATAATAATTTTGTTTCAATATCCATGAGTCCAGCACAACAAGTATTGCAATATCACCGCTATCACATAACATATCACACAGGCTATCGCCACTTATTTAGTGCAGATGTTTTCAAGTAATGTGAATTCAAGCTATGGTGAAAAAGGAAACTGTATAGGTTTTGACTAAAAACTGGAAATACATACAATGAACTGACATACGGCACACCAGATAACAACATCAACAAAGTCACAACAAATCACAAGATCAATGCTTTACTTGAGTGTCTATGAGATGAACCAAAGAGTCCACAACATACCACCTCTCCTTCCAGCTTCCACCTCTACTTCCTGGACCACAATGCAATGCTCTTTGGCTGTCAACAAGCTACTGCTGCATGCTACCACGGCAACAAGTTAGCTGTTATCTTCCGGCGCTAGCTACAGTGGGGAGACAGGAAGTGATCATGGCCGCCGGATCGTCACGTTCCCCAGTGGATCATTAGGTGAGTTTGAGGCCAAGGCACAGAGCCAGCTCGTTCTTCTGGATCTTTCCGTCTCTGTTCATGTCGCAGTGGCCCAGAAGAACCTTCCGGAACTTGTCCAAATCTGCCCCGCTGATGCTAGGCTGGAGGAGGTCACATGGAGAGTGAATCGGCTCTCAAGCCTGTTCATAACTACTCAACATTGCTCAAAATGTAGACTGTGAACCATCACAGGGACTGCTCATAACTTAATCCTATCGCCTACAACTCTTTGGTCTTTATAGTAACCACCCCCTTCTTTTAAATCACATGACCAAGCACCTACAACAATCATAGAATGTATAATGTCTGCGTCCCCTTATTTAGTCTCTCAACAGAAGCTACTCATTCCCAATGCTGAGCTCCTCAGGTTTTAAACCTAGCCCAAACATTATTAACTACTAGAACAATCTATGATTCTGTGGAGCATCTTTATCTATAAAATCTGTGTTACTGTGGAGAACCTTGTCTTGTCTAAATTCTACTGTGTCACCGTGGGGAACCCTGTCTTACCTAGACCCTAACTGTGTGTTACTGTGGAGAACCTTGTCTTACCTAGACCCTAACTGTCACTGTAGAGAATCCTGTCTTACCTAGACCCTAACTGTGTGTTACTGTGGATAATCCTGTCTTACCTAGACCCTAACTGTGTGTTACTGTGGAGAATCCTGTCTTCCCTAGACCCTAACTGTGTGTTACTGTGGAGAATCCTGTCTTCCCTAGACCCTAACTGCGTGTTACACTGTGTGTACTGTACATATAAAGAGATATAAAGCTCTACTCAGTGGGAAGTGTGAGGAGCTGTTACAGCAATACCTTCACCAGCTCCATCATGTCCTTGACGAACCCATCCACCTCTGGGCCTTCCAGCTCTCCTGTCTTACTCTGTAAACAACAACCAAATGATTGGATTCAGACGTGCTGCTGTAGATCTGAACGAACGCTTACCGAAAGCTGGGAACAAAACTGGGAAGTTCCCAAGAACAACAGCATTCAACCCTCTTCTGCAGGGGAATCAGCATGACATCACAGTCACAGTAGGACTTCACAAGCACAGTATGACATCGCAGTCACATGACTTCTCAGTTGTGGTATGAGATCACCGCATAACGTCCCTGTGCTGTTTCACAGGATTTCACAGGATCACCCTGTTCACAGCATGAACATCCCATCACAGTCACAGCATAAAATGACAATCCCTGTCACAACATGGCATTAGGAACAGCATGACATCACAGTCTTAAAGGAAATCTTACAAGGGGAGCGGAATAGGCAAGCAGACAGCATGGAAGTTTCTGAAGATGACTTACAACATCGTAGTGAGCGAAGATCTTCTCAAAGTCCCTCTTCCTGTCTTCCTGGCTACAGGCCTGGAATAGACAGAGGATGGTGACCACTATGCCGCCACACCAACCCCCCCCCCCCCCCCCCCCTCTCCGACATCAAGAACTTTCTAGACTTACGTCCATCTTGAACTTCAGCAAGAAGTTCTCTTTCAGAGACAGGATTCTGCAGGGTACAGAAAGACCTGGTTAAGCCCTGGCTGTTGATGATCAAGTGCAAAATAAGAATAAATCAATTTTATTTGCAGACACCAAATAAGCTGTTGTGTGGAGCCTTTTGTAACAAATATAGTTGAATAAGATAAAATCCGATTCAAGGACCAACATTTTAGCTCATTATGTTGTTTGATGTTCTAAGCAAAACACCAGAAGAGACCTCCAGACTCAGAGGGCTTTGCTGCTGTTGTTACAGAGAACATTCTGTATTCAGGGTGTAGGACTGTATGAGTGGATCTCTACCTGGCCAGGTCATTCAGGTCCAGGCGGTCATCTTTATTCCTGTCAAACATCTTCATCTGGTGGGATAAATGTAAATGTCATGCGATTACATGGGGGGGGGGGGGGGGCAGTGACTGAAGACGCCACAGACATTTCCTACTACTGTAATATTCTATACATTAAAAACATTCATGTTTATATTCACAGCCTTTAGATCTACATTAGTCTCACAGAGTGGCAGTTTAGGACAGTCTATGGTCAAATTAAGATCCTGAGAGCAAATATCTAGTCACAAACTCTTTCTGAATCCAATATGGTTCTATAGCAGGTTCCTATAATATAACAAAGTACAATTCAATACAATGTAATATCATAATGATAATATACTATAATTACTTTAACTGAAATGTTCAATGTTGACAAACCACTAAACTGATCATGACTGTGTTGACAACTTGTCACTTCAGATTACCTCTGCCACAAGCTAATTACATCTGCTCACTGATCTGGGAGAGGGAAGACGGCTGAGGCTAAATACTACTGAGAACCAAGAACTTGACCCAGAGGTGATTGACAGCTGCTGTGAATCCCTGAGTGGAGACGAAGAGAAGGGGGCATGGATTGTTACCATGCTGCTCGTGTATTCCTCCAGCTTCTCAGGGCCAATGGTCTTCTTGTGCTGCAGGAACAAGTCGCGCAGGAAACTCTGCCAGACACACAGGAAGATCACAGGAATTCAACAGGAAGTCAATGGGGGCCAGTGAAGACAAGGAGTCAAAACGTTCACCAACTTTTAGGATATTTTAGGTTTTGTACCTTTAGCTCTACAGCTGAGATGTAGCCACTGCTGTCTACATCGTAGTTTCTCCAGATCTGGGAGAAACACAATATCGCTCACGAAATTTATGCAGCGCAATGTTGACTTTTATTGTATTATATGTATGTATTTGAATACATACCTCAATGGATGGATATACTGTATATAATATCAAAACATAACAGCACCTCCCTGTACTTTCAGCATATCTCTTTATATGAACTTTGACCTCACCCTCATGAACTCCACACTGTTGTCCAAGGGCGTCTCCCGGCGGAACAGCAACAGGAAGTTCTCATCCTCGGGAAGCATCATGGTGGCCAGCTGGACAGAGATAGCCAGCCAATCACACACCAGTGCCAACAAAAGAGGGCAGTCAACTTTTACCAAGACCCTGCTGCCACTTGTCTATATGTGAACAAGCAACTGTCTGGTTCTATGGACAGTGTCACTAGTTAGGAGACGCAAGTAAGCCAGTTCTCAGAATAAGCAACGCCACAAAGGGTTATCCTAGAGTAGGTATCAGTAGAATGAGACACGATTACTCATTGTGTTTTGCTTTTGTGTATTTTTTGGTTTAAATATATCTAAATTGCCCTGCGACTTGCAGGCCCCAGTCCAGGGTGTACCCTGCCTATGGCCCGAAGCTACTGGGTTAGGCTCCAGTCACCCGTGACCCCTCAATGGGAAGAAACGGCACTGCAATCCCTCCCAGGGATTAGCAGTAGATAATGGATGGATGGATGGATATATCTAAATGGTAAAATGTATATATTAGATCTCCCCAACTAGGTGTACAACACGGAGGAAAAAGACGCGGCACCTCTTGTATCTGCAGACGGCCGTCCGATGTGATGTCACATGTAGTCATCAACCTGTCTCTGAGTCGCCTTACTTTTTCTTCCACGATCTCATCCTTGGTGGGATAAACAAGAACTTCACATATGCGTCATCTGCTTTATCTTCGTAATGATTTTAATGTATTTTTGATTTATAAACACGGACAGAGAGAGGGCAGAAAAGAAATAGGGGGAGGTCTCAATTTAAGACATTTTTGGGGAGACTGGCGTTTCGCGCGACAAAGTTATGGATTATTGTACTCACGCTTATCCCAAGTTTTTTCATCAAGTGTCGAAAAAAATTATCCAACTCCTTTCCTTCAATGTAACCGTTATCTAAATAGACAAACACAATATTGTAAAATGAGTAAATTTGATCATTAACTACTTTCAATTGAGCAATATTAAATTGAGCAAAGAGTCAGCAACTAGAAATAGTCAATCTAAACATCGATCCTACCTCCAACATCAAAGTGCTGCCAACTCTGTAAAAACCCCGCAGCGTCCAAGCGGTTAAAAGCGCTGTCCATGGTAGCGCACTCTCAAAGCCCTACTGCGCGGAGAGAGAAAAAATCAATAGCTTTGTAAAGAAGAAGAAAAAGAAAACGTTTATCCACAACAAACAAAACGTTAATAAATGTACGCCTATTTATCAGTTCGAACGAGTTGGTTGTATGGGCTGTGTATGGGCTATCCTTTTTGGTGGTTATGACAGAATCACTTTGACTGCGTCAAGTGAGCTCCCACAGCTACGCGTCTCCCAGGGGGGAGTTCCTATCAGTTGCGTTCAGTGATCCTGTGTCTTCCTGGTTGGTTAAAACATGAATACAAAAGCACTCCTATTGGACTATAGCGTCGTGTACGTTATTTCAACCTAACTCTAGCACTCCTAATTTGCACGTTCTTCAGATAAATTTGGGAAAGTTCGGAAGTTCGAGACGTCAAACGTTTGAACCCTGGACTTTTGACTACTCTAAAAGACACGATATCCGTATGGTTATCAAACAACTCTTAATTGATTTATCAGTAAAATATTTTATTGGTGCAATTAAACACATGCTGTGTATTGACAGTTAATTACACAGAGTACATTGCTTCAAAATAAAATGCAACTTCCTGGTAATAAACTGTGAGAACATGTTTTATAAAAGTAGAAAATAAAAAAGAATGAAATCCCATCACCAGACCGCCTCTTTATATATATATTGTATATATTCTTTAATTGCTATTCCAAATCTTTAAAAGTTTAAATATATTTATGTGCCCATATTAATGAACCCCCATTCATATAATAAACACACATTTTTCTCTTAACATGTTAATTATAAATATTTACATAAATAAACACTCCAAATCGGTCACATATCAAAGTCTGCCTTCTACAGGATCATGTATATCCGCCTTGACCAGACCCTGATGGAGATCTGATCTATGTGACTCTCACCCTGTCTCCACATTCACCAGATGCAGGCTCTGTCTGTCTTCGGATCATCTGAGGGTTCAAAGGTAGTTCAGTGTAATCTGTCATGTTCTTATCTGTTCTCATCCAGCCTATACATCCTCCTCTATCTCTCACGTGTATATTGGTTCACGTCTGTACACAGACTCACAACCTTAGAGAAGGATCTAGGCTTAGCTATGTACACCATCTCCATGGATGGAGAACCATGACGGTCTCTCTATGGGGGTACGGTGTCATCGCTGGCTTGGCCTTCTGAGTCTCCAGGCTCCATCTCTTGTTTTGTGCCCAGGGCCTGGCTCTCCTCCTGGGGATCGCTCGCTGTTTCCTCCCCATCAGAGCCTGGAGGGCTGGAAGGCTCCAGTATGAACGGAGGCCCTGCCACGCGTGCTGAGACAGACAACATCAGGGTTAGCGATACCATAGCTAAACACAGAAATATACAACATTATAAAATTACATTTTTTTGGACTTGATGCCGGGGGAGGATAACTCGACAAACCATATGCGGGAAGGGACTTGGTGCGCTCGCAATCTACTTCCTGGTCATGTGACAGCTGGGAAGACCTCTTCAGTGAGGACCATGGTCTCTCGGCAACCGTGGGCGTGTCCGGCCCTAAGGCTGCATCAACGGCGTAGGATTCTATGGCCAGCTCCACTGAGGAAACGACACAAGAGGTAAGGATGAGAAGGATATGAAGAGACGAGATGAAGGAGAGATAAAAGAGAGAGGGGCTGGGAAAAAAAGAGCGAAAAGAGAAAAGGATGTTGGAGAGACTACAAAAAGAAGGGATCGAAAAGATCATAGCAAGAAACATGGCTTCCTTTTCATTTAGACTTAGAGTAGGTACTCTCAAGTTCCTAAATATCCCTTTACGTTGCCTTTGTCTCAAAATGTATTCAAAAGTTCTGTAGGAGGACAATGTGAGTGAAGATGCTATTCGAGGTAAAGTGGTTCTGTTTAAAGCTTACTGTACACCACTCCATACAGCCCATCTGTGGTCTTCTTACAAATAATCTAGCATGCAGAGGTTACACGTTGCCTACAATGATGCAATGAGAATTTTACTCAAGGTTCCCAGAGGGAACTCCCTCTGGGAGTACTAGTCAGATGGAACTCAAGATCAGATGTTTGTATCTGTATAAGTAACCACACTGAAAGCACTTTTAAGAAATTTGATGTTTAAATTTATGCAACGTCTGGATGAGTCTACTAACAGTATTATGGCGGCACTCTCAAATCCTTTAGTGAGTTGCTACAGGTACACATCCAGACTGAGAGTGCATTGGCTGAAATGTCTGTATGTATTTTAATTATTGCATTAGCTTTTTTCTTACTGTTTGTTTGTTTGTTTTTATCTGTCATGTCTTGCATGGTTTTTGGACATGAGTCTGGCAATTAAAATTGATTGATTGATTGATGCTAAAGAGACTCTTGAGATCCACCCCTTTGCTTTGAGGAGAGGATATTTAAAGGTGCGGCGGAGGAAGTAAGGAGATGCACCCACCAGGCAGGGGAGAAGTCAGGCCTGCCGCGCTACCGGAGGAGCCCTCCCTCTCCTGCTCCGACAGCACCCTCTTCAGGCGAGGAGCCGGAAGTGGCGCTTTAGCAGAGGAGCTGCTCGCGGGGACGTCAGGAGACCCATCTGAAAGCGAGAGAGCAAATGAGCGAAAGGCTTCGACGTCCCAAGCTGACAGGTGCCTCCGAGATGACGTCAACATCTACCCCACTCTATTACGTCTTCTTTTTGTCCAATCACGCACGTCCCGTATCTCACTTTCCTGCTCTCCCTCCTTCCCCCCTCCCTCATAGTGGTCAAACACTTTGGGAAGATTTGGGGGAAAATGGAAGTTTTCCAAACCACCTCTGCTTTACACCCACCGAGGCTGTGGCTGGAACTGGTTCGAGGGCTGAGGGGTCCTGAGTTGAGGTGTGTCAGAGGGGGCTTGGAACCCTGGGGTGGAGCTGGGTGGAGCCGGGACCTGGGGGTTGGGTCAGGGTCCTGCCCGCCCCTCTGGCTCTCAGACTTGGCTGGGGGGTTTAAGCAAAGGGAAGTCAAGTCACACGTGGTCAATTAACAGTTAAAAGGAGTCTGCTAGCTTTGAAACGGCTTTAACGAATCTCACCTGGTTTAACATCGGTCTTGGATAAGGGGGAATCAGACTGCAGAAACACACACAAATAGATAATGGGATTGATTAAATAACATAGCAGTTAGCAGCCAAGCTAGGAAGGACACTGCAGTTCTAGATGTGACCACTGGAGAGAGCCACTGCCACACAGCTCAGTACTCCTAACAGCAACACAAGAAATCCAGGTGTTTCCTAGGAATAGACAGGGTAGGCCCCCTTCTCTAACATCATAAGACAGGCATCAGTGCAACACAGTCACGCTAGAGCTGAGACAGAGAATGGATGAATCAAGGAAGCATTTATAGAGCATTTAGATACAGACGATGTCACGGTCCGCCTACCTTGTGAGAGGCCATCTTGGCTTTCATCTCAGCCAGCAGGTCCACGCCCATGCCCCCCATGACGGGGACCCCAAAATGCCGTCCGGCGTGGTGGCCCACCTTCCCTTCCCCCTGGAGAGGATGTGATTGTTCCTCCTTAGGGGGGTCCGGGGTTGAGCACTTTCTGGACCCATCAGGGGAAGACTCCTTGGGTTCCGCCTCCGAAAGTTGAACCTTCGGGGACATGGGCTCCTCTGTTGCCGTGGTGATAGCGGGGGTGGCAAGGTGCGGAGAGGCGACAATGGCGGCCGCTCCCTGGCTCTTCTCGGAACGCGGAGAGCAAGACTTGATGAGGTTGAGGAAGCCACTCTTCCTGGATTCGCGTTTCTTCTCCGCCCCTTCCTGGGAGTGGGAGGAACTTCGCAGACTGGAACGTCTGATTGGAGAGAAGGAATTTACTGACTGACTTACTTACTGTTAAATGATTTGTTTGGTTGACTGCGTGCTTCATTTGTTAATTGAGTCATTTGATTGGTTGAGTGTCTTAGATTGTGAGGGATTTACTGATTCATTGGTGGATATGTAAATTGAACAAAATTTGGATCGGTTGACGGCCAAGTTAGAAGATGGATTGTGGGACTCACTTGAAACTCAGTTTTGTGACCTTTTTGTAGAAGAACTCATCCACGCCCTCATCCACCTTTGCCATAATGCAATTATCTTCAACTTCCTGTGCGGCGAAGCTGCTACTAGGCTGAAAACAGAAGTCAGTAAGAAAGTTCAGAAACGCAAAGGAACTGGGGGGTGTGGGCAGGAGAGAGAGGCAAGGAGAGAGACTGTAAAAGGGAGAGCAAGCAGGAGAGAGAGAGATACTGGGAGAGGTTGGAGACGATGAGGACGGGAGGCGATAGAGGGGGGGGAGAGTGTGGGAGAGGGCAGGGGTCTTACAGTGACACGACTGGGCCTGCTCCTCTTCTGGGGTTTAGGTCGGGTCTTTGTGTGGTGCTCAAGCCTGCGGACCTCCACAGTGGGCAACTCCCCAAAGTAGCCCTGCTCCTCCTCCAATGGAGTGGGAGGGGGTGGGTCCTCCACGTGGATGGGCACCTCCTCCAGGGCCTTATCAAGGTCAAACTCCATCTCTATGGAAACCAAACAAGGTTATTACTCTGTCTGTCTCAAAGGAGGTTATTTGTTGGTTCTCCCAGCCAGATAGCAGACCAGGTCAGCCCTCCGGTCTAGCTGCTTGATCTGCATAGCAACACTCACCAAAAGCTACAGACACTGGCCGCAGCATCCTGCACATGATGCTCTTCCTCTTGGACTTGGGGGTCATCTGGTGGGTCACGCACGCACGCACGCACACGCGCGCACACACACACACACATACATACATACACACACATACATACATACACAAACAGTATGAATGTAGACAATTTTGATCAAATAAAAAGTTAAATGCACTGTACTACAGTATGACACAGTGTTTTCCCCCCTTCGTAGTGTTCATACCAGGCAGGTGTCCATCTCCTCCTGGTTCAGAGCCTGGTTCTGGAGCTTGACAGCCATCTGGTTCTGAGCCTGGTTCTGGGTCTGGTTCTGAGCTGGTCTGGGAGCCTGGCTCCTGGCCTCTGGCTGGAGCACGGTCTCATCCAGGACCACAGTCTCCTGGGGCCCATGGTGCACTAGAGGCTGGGTCTTCCTCATGAGGTGCCCCGCCTGAGAGGAAACGAGGGGGAGGGAGGGTGGAAGAGAGGGAACGAGAGGACAGGAAATGAGAAGAGAGAAGGGGAGAGGGGAGGAAAAAGAGAGAGATAATAAATACTCAACAATATGAAAGAGACATATGGCAATATTTCTTAAAGATAAAGCATAGCGAGAGAGAGAGAGAGAGAGAGAGAGAGAGAGAGAGAGAGAGAGAGAGACAGAGAAAGAGAGGCCAGGCAGAGAGAGGGTTCCACCCAGCACTGACCAGGGTGCGTTGGGAGGCAGACAGAGACTCCAGGATCTCATCCACGATGCGATCTGACAGCAGCGAGGCCATACTCAGCTTCACCTCACTGTTAACAGGAAGTCACGCAGGAAATGAAACAACCCCTTCATCCCGAACTCAGCACCAGCCAAGCGCCAGAACATGCAATGGTCACCCCGGTGTAAGCCATTTAGACACTCGCGCCAACTGAAAACAGCCAATGTGAGCGTCTGCATGAGTGTGTGTGTACGTGTGTACATGTCTGCGAGTCAATGTGTATGTGTGCGTCTGCGTGAGTGCATGTATCTGTGTCTGAGTGTACGTGTGTATAATTGTGAGTGTGCATGTGCGCGTGCGAGTGTGTGCACCTGATCTTGTTGACGATGTCCACTCCGGCCTGCTCCAGCAGAGTGCTGGTGATGAAGCTGCGGGGGATGGCCATGCGGCCCGAGGCACCCCGCACCAGCTCCTGACGCAGGCTGTTCCTCTTCATCACATGAGGACACAGGCCCTCGGCCGTCTCCACCATTGACCGTAGCAAGATCTGGAGGAGGGAGCAAGGGGGGAGGTAGACAGAGGAGGCGTGCGTAGAAAGAGAGAAATAGCAGGGATAGAAGTAGATAGAGAGCGACAGAGAGAGAGAGATGAAGGAGGCAGAAGGGGGGAGGGGTGGGGGAGTAAACCATGTGTAGAAAGATGGAAGTGTTTTAGAGTTGAAGCATGCATGGAAGAAACAGTTCCAGCTGGAACTAGCCGTGGCTTTTCCTGTTACCTGTAGCTGTTCATCCATGACCTTGGCCAGCTCCCCAGCCATGGCCTGCAGCTGGTCCTGTACTGGGCCCACGTAGGCCTCCTCCCCTCCCCCAGCGCCCCCAGGCCCCACAGGTGGCCCCCGCAGGTGGTACAGCTTAGGCAGAAGCTGAAGAACACAAGAAAAGGGAGAGAAATGTTCCTCTTCTCATAGTCTCACATCCCATATACCTTAACCACTGTTACTGGTTCAAAGTTTGTGTTGTGAGTTACACCAGAGTTAAAAGCTTCAGAATTTAATATAATCAAATGTTCCACACCTAAATGTTCCACCACAAGGCAAATGTTCTGACCATTTCAGAGCTCAAAACTGTTCCAATTATGGGTTCCATTCATGGTTCTGATTCAGTCAAATGTTCTAAGAGGATCACACGAGGTTCTGACCGTTTTGGAGTTCCTGGCGTCCTTCATGAGGTTCCCCGCCGCCCTCATGTCCTCCTGAACAGCGTCTGACTCGGAGAACCGCAGGGAGTTCAGGTGGTCCTGCACCTTCACACACATCCGGTCCATCATCTGGGGAGGCCAGTCAGAGGTCAAGGGTCACTCAAAAGACTTAGCACAAGTTAAGATCGAGGGCCAGGTTTAGAATAGAAGAACAGAAGAGTATGTTAGAGGATAACACTAAGGTGGCACAGACTAGCACTGGGGACGCACACACACACACACACACGCACACACCAGCCTCGAAAGGCCAGCCAGGTGAACATGGGTCGAGGGTCATTGGTGCTTACCTGCTGGGTGGTGGAGGTGACGATGCCTTGCTGCAACCGGTAGGCCTGCTCCTGCAGGTACTTACGAGTCTCGTGGTTCCTCAGGAGATACTGTTCCATCTGGACACACACATACACACATTTAGATCCACTGGCTAAGACACACACTAGACTACGGGTCCAAATCCGCAGAAGACCTACTGGGGACAGATACAGTGACAAGTGACCCCTGACCTTTAGTAGTGCGTCCTCAGTCTTGTCGGGGCTGGCCTTGAGGGCCTGGGCGGCATCGATGATGGGCATGGGCATGAAGCGGATGGTGTAGTTTCTGACAGGAAACAAGAAACAGCACTTCCTGGTTAGATGGATACAGCACTATATTGATTCTGATCCCTCACTGTAGATGACAGTTTAAGTGTGGATGATCCACGGCTGCAAACAGCAGGGAGTGAGAGGTGAAAGGTCATAGGTGACCGGCAGATGTACTTTTCCAGGGCGGACGCCACATCCTGGAGACCCTGAGGACTGATGTTGTTCTTGTCCCAGACTACTGTCCTGTAGACACAGACAGTGCCAAGAAACTTACACACAGACAATAATAATGAAAGGTATAAACAGACATTGTCAATAAAGTCACATACAGATGCCGTCAACAAAGTTTTATACAAACAAAAATCTATAAAGTCATCTAAAATTACATCATAGTTATGTAGAGACAGTGTCAAAGGTACACACAGTTGACGCAAGGCGTTGGCCAGTCTCTGCACGTCCCCTCACCCTTGACCCTTGGCCCCTTGTGACCTCCGAGCCTGCTAACCTGAGCTTGGTGTTGATCTGCAGGGCCTTGGCCAGCATCTTGGCCCCCATATCTCCCATAGCGTTGCCACTGATGTCTAGCTTGGTCAGACTGCTGTTGCTGCCCAGGGCGTTGAGCACGATGGTCAGGTCTGTCTTTAGCCTGGAGTCGGCCAGGGACAGGGAGGTCAAGGGCTGTGGAAGGAGAGAGAAGAGAGAGGGGTAATAATGAGGTAAGTCCACCCAGCCGATGGACTATTCTCGCTGCTTCTGTCTGGTAACTGTTACCCAAGCATGCGAGCATAGACTAAGAGACTCTTTTCCCCCAGGCCATTAGGCTACTCATCTATCAACCTTAATCGGTTTTCTATTTATTCATGGGCATTCCAGCACGTCATGTTTATATTTACATGTATAGTATTCTTTTTGCAGCTGAATATATATATATATATTTCGTCTCTGCTGCTAATGTTATTTTTGATGACTTTCAGTTCACACTGCACATATGATAAATAAATCACTTGACTGGACTTGATGGGAGAAACAGGGAGCGAGAAAGAGACAAACACGAGAGGCGAGAGAGGGGAGAGAATGCAAGAAAGACGGTGACAGAAACAGACAAAATCATCTTGCTGACAGTATTACAGTTGACTTACTGACTCCTCCTCCTGGATCATGTGCACCAGGTTTTCCAGGACTGCGGACAAATTCCTGTTTAGACAGAAAACAACCGCTTACAAGAAGAACGCCGAGCATGATAGGCTCCTTAACCACGTCGTAGATTTTTGGGTTAATAGGCTAACAGGTTGGAAGGGAGGTAATTGGTGGGTTGAATGGTTGCTCAGTAACAGACTTGCTTGACTGCTGTAAATCCCTGCACCTACTTGGACTTGATGTTGTTGAAGTTCCTCCCCAGAGAGAGGTGTCTGATGGAGCGGTTCCTGGCCAGCCACACCAGCAGAGTGGTCAGGTCTAAGTCCAGACCTGAGCAGCGCAACAACATTAACACAAGATATAAGGCTATATAGCTCACTGCTTGGCACGGCTGGGCGATGGAACAGTGAGGAGAGGGTTAGGGTTAGAGGGGTCGGAAGGTGTTTGTCACCATTGTCAGAGATGTCCAGGCTGGAGATGTTGGGGATCTCTGCAATGCAGCCTTCCAGGATCTGAGATCCTCCAGACCGCAGCTGGAACACAACAACACCAACACTAGGATCATGGGAATATTTCATAAAATATTCAGAAATCCTGCTCAGTGTTCCTGTGTCAAGACATTAATATAATATGAAAACAGGGCTATGAATATATATTTTTTTTAATCAAAAAAATTATATAAATTATGACTGGGTTGCAATATTTGAATATTACAAAAAGTAGCCCTCAAATGTAACTTCATAAGTAAGAAGAGCCTTACCTCACAGCAGCTGAGATCCAAGGAGACGTCACTCAGGTTGGGGTTACAGCCCAGCCCCAACAGCAGAGCCCTGGACGCACACGCACACACCATACACACACACACACACACCATACACACACCACAAACGCCAGACACCGTACACAAACACATACCATACACAAACACACACCACACACACGTTACACTCTGAACACACTCGGTTAGATCATGGACACACCCACACACTGGCAGACACACAATCTAACAGAGATACATACACACAATCAGAAAGACAAACTGATAGACAGACAGACAGACAGTCAGGCAGAGACAGAAAAACAGATAGACAGAGCAGACAGGCAGGCATGCAGCTTACTTGAGGGCATCCAGTGGTAGTCTTGTCCCTGACATGTTGATCGTGCTCAGGGACAGAGCACTACTGAAGAACTGCTTGAAGGAGGGAGGGATGTCCTTACTCCTCCTGAGGGAAACACAAACAGCATTGTTAGTTCCCCTGGAAAAGCTCGCTTCAGGTAGAGACACTGTGGCCAGGAGCGAGTGGGATTTGTGACCGTGTGTCTATGTCCTGTCTGGCAAGGAGTGACCCAAGTGTGTGTGAGAGCAAGTGTGTGTTTTCTAAACAGGTGTGCGTTATGTGACCAGGGCTGCGTGCCTGTCTACCTCACCTGTGAGAGAAGACACTCTTGGACATGTTGAAGACAGAGAGGTGCTTCAGAGATCCTTTAAGGAGAGCGGCGCACACCTGGAGGAACGCAGGAGAACCCAACCCATCAACTCTGAACCAGCCTTAAGGTCTGCTAGAAGTTCTCAACTCTCACAGTCTGCATCACCTCAATGTCATCTACTGAGCATGCTTAGAATGACCTCAACATCACCCCCCACCACACATACACACACACACACACACACACACACACACAGAGCTCACCTGGTCTAGAGAGCAGTCGCTGCAGGAAAGGTCAAGGGTCATCAGGCAGTTCTGCTGACTCAGGAAACTGTAGAGGTTCTACACAAAAGAGACACAATTCAGATCAAGACTAAATGTACCGTGTGTGAGTGAGTGTGGTTGACTATTTATGGGTGTGCTTGTGTGTCCATGTGTGTATGAACAGGTGTGTGTGTGTGTCTAAGATACCGGGAGGTCATCCCCTCTGAGAGAGTTCCCAGACAGGTCCAGGTGTTTGAGGGTAGTGGGCACCACCGAGTTGGCACACAAGGCCAGGGCAAGACAGTTGGCACCTGGAAAACACACAACACACACAACAGGAAATGATGTCAGCTTGACATCACACAGTTGAAAGGAAGGGACATCGTCGATTGGTTGGGTTTGGCGTGTGGAAAGGCTGGGTTCAGATCCAACCTTTAGGGGAGATATTGTTCCTGGAGAAGTTCAGATGCTTAAATCCCATTGGCAGCTTGGCCAGCTGTGCACTCAGAGCAGAGACTCCTGGGAAAACATGACATCATCGTAACAACACAGTCAGTAGATCAGGTGTAGCCTTATTGTTCGCAATTCTGTCTTATTATTCATTCATACGTCTGTGTTCCTTCCGTAAACTGCATTGTGTTATGAGAACAGTTGGAGGTCTGTATTTTAATTTCCACCTGATTGATTAACGAACACCTGTTGGCTGAATGTTTCTTATCAGTCCTGTCCTCTGGCCAGTGTGAGTCTCAACTGGTCATTGAAGTTGAGGTGTTTGCTAAGCTCTCTCTCCAACCAGCTGGTTTTCTGGTGCTTACAAACCCAGAACGTGAAATGTACTCATACTGTTCTAGTGGAGGCTTAACGTTCTCACACAGATTTGTGTCTGTATCTCTGTGTCTTGTCTGTGTGTGTGTGTGTGTGTATGCATGTATATGTTTGCGTGTGTGTCCTGTACCCTTGTCTTCCAGGGAGTTGTTGGTCAGGATGAGGGTGCTCAGGGATGAGGCAGGATTGTGACAGAGAGCAGAGGCCAGCTTCTGTCCAAAGTCACTAAGGAGAAACACGTGACCTTGGTTACTTTCTGATGTTTACATGCTTGTCTGTATGTGTGAGAGCTTGTATGAGTGAGTGGGGTGGGGGATGCATGTTAGTGTGGGCGTGTGTATATCAGTTTGAGAGCGTATAAATATATGTGTGTGTGTGAGCACCTTTTGAGCCCAGCATTCTCCAGTACCAGTTCTTCCAGGCGAGAAGATCTGGCAACCACCCTGAGGATCTGCTCACACACATCTGTGGGCTACACACACGCACACACACACACACGCATGCACGCACGCACACTGTTACTGTGGGCTACATATATACATATACATATATATATATATACATACATACAGACAAATACAGCTCTTTGAACGCACCAGTCTGTAGTCCTTAGTGGAGAGTTTGGTGAACCACTGGTTGAATTCCAGAACTGCTATGATGCCCACCAGGTCCCTGACAGAAGAAAACATATTCTACAAATGAACACTGTGAAACTTCACAGACAGGTGTGCATACACACACTCTCTCTGTCTCTCTCTGTCTCTCTCTGTCTCTCTCTGTCTCTCTCTGTCTCTCTCTGTCTCGCTCTGTCTCGCTCTGTCTCTCTCTGTCTCGCTCTGTCTCGCTCTGTCTCGCTCTGTCTCGCTCTGTCTCGCTCTGTCTCTCTCTGTCTCTCACACACACAAACACACCTGTTCTCTCTGTCTCTGTCTCTCTCTCTAACACACAAACAAACACACCTGTTCTCCAGGTGAGTAAAGTCCTGCAGGTTCAGCTCTCTGGAATCTTGCGTTAGATAAATGGTGTCCACATCCTGTAGAAACACACACCCTCCAGTACTCACTGATCATACTAACCTGCTGACCATAGTAACCTAGTAAACATATCAACCTGTTGAATGCACCAACGTATATGAGCCGTTTGATTTTAGTAGCATAGAATATATGGAGACAATGGAGAACTTTAAGATTCAAGAGCCTTATAGAGCTTATCAGGGTTGTACAATAACCCCAAAGTTTTTCAGCCTTGCAAAGAGTTTCATATGAAACCTTATAGACCTTGTACGTGTTTACACGTAATACAGTATACTTCTGGTATTGTTGAGACGTGTATGGTTTACATCTGGTATTATTGACTTCTGAAGGTGTTTACATGTATACGGTTTACATCTGGTATTATTGACTTCTGAAGGTGTTTACACTTAATACGGTTTACATCTGGTATTATTGACTTCTGATGGTGTTTACATGTATATGGTTTACATCTGGTATTATTGACTTCTGATGGTGTTTACATGTATACGGTTTACATCTGGTATTATTGACTTCTGATGGTGTTTACATGTATACGGTTTACATCTGGTATTGTTGACACGTATACAGTTTACATGTAGTATTGTTGACTTCTGATGGTGTTTACACATAATACAGTTTGCATCTGGTATTGTTGACTTGTGATACTGACCCACTGGACCTCTTCCCGGTATGGCAGCCCCATCTGGTCACACAGACACCAGTACATGTGGGAGAAACCACCTGGAGGAGGGGAGGAAGTTCGCTTGTATTACCAGACCATTTAGCAGGTCAAGGTGAGTTTAAGAAGCAGGTGATTTTGAGGCTATGTGGCGTTGACACTGGAGGAGGAGGCAGGATGAGGAGGAAGAGGATAAGCAGAGGATGGGGAGGTGAGGCGAGGAGGAGGAGAGGAGAAGACAGAATGAGAGGAGAGGAGAAGACAGGATGAAAGGAGAATGAGGGGAGGACACGAGGATGAGAGGATTAGAGGAGAGGATGAGAGGAGAAGACAGGATGAGAAGTGGAGGGGGGGAGGATGAGAGGAGGAGGAGAGGAGGAAGTTACCACAGGGCCCCAGGTCAGAGGCCTCCTGCTCCCCCCAGACTGCCTGCAGAGCTGCTGTCCTCTCGGGGGGAACCAGGTTCAGCTTCTTCATCACCTTCCTTACACACACGCACACACACAAACACATAAACACACACATATATATACATACACACACACACACACACACACAAACACATATACACACACACACAAACAAACAAACACGTGCATGTGCATGCACCCATACGCCCGTGCATTGCATACATGCACGCATGCAAAGGCACATAGACACACACGCACGTACGCATGAAGAAAAACACATTTCTCCACTAAACGTTACTGGCAACACCCAGTGTCAGTATTCACCCACAGGCTCTATCCGGGTGGTGGATGTGTGGACGGAGACCTGCAGCAGAGTGCGTGTGGTACCTACGCTGGGGACACCCCGGGGCAGATCCGGTGCAGACAGCTTCCTATGAGCCCCACCACCTCATCCACCTCCTCTACCCCGCCCAGCCTCAGGCACCACTGGCCTCGCTCGTGCTCCAGGACCACCTGCAGGGGGAGACACACACCATGGAGACTGCAAGGCCTGGTCCAGGGGGAGTGGGGAGGGTGGAGGGGGAGGTGGGAAGAGAGGAGGTGTGTCTCCAGGTGGAGTTACCTGGCTGGGCTTGGTGCTGGTGACCCCTTGGATGTCCAGGTAGTTGAAAGAGTGTTCGATCTGAAACCACGGAGACAGGAGAGAGGGTTTAGAGTCTAATGTTCTGACTCCAGCTGATTCTGACACACCTGCCCACATGCCAATAGGCTACTGTGAAGGAGCTTTGAAACGTCTGTGCTCTGATTGGTCATAGGTGTCCAATCAATAAGCTTTTGAGTTTGTTTTACAGATGAAAACCGGGCGAAGATTTTGTAAACATAGCCAGTCAAAAGCACTGGCGCATTAATGCATCGTTGGTCTTTTTTTCCTCTTACACTTTCTCTCTTTCATACACATACTCACACACGCCGATCCAGTTCCCCCCTCCCCAAACACACACACAGCTGGCAGAATAACAGAGGAGGTGGAGTGAGAGGAGGAGGGGAGGGAGAAAGAGAGCGAGAGAAAGACAGGAGAGACAGGAGGAGGGGGGAGGGAGAAAAGAGAGGGAGACACGCAGGGGGAGAGGGAAGGCCAAACGAATCCACAGCTCCTGTCAGCTCCTTCTCTCTCTCTCCCTCACTCTCTTTCCCTCTTTTCCTCTCACTACCGCCTGCTCGCTCTCCCTTCCTCTCTCCAGCTGTTTGAATCCTTCCATTGTTCCCTCTCTTTTCCATAGGCAGATAAGCACTCAGAGACACATGTCTCTCTGTTTCACACTACACCACTGTGTACACACACACACACACACGCGCACACAGAGCGATGGAAGGAGAGACCCAAGAGGAAACATTATTGTCCTCCTGTATTGTGCAGACAGAGGTTCTGTGAGTCACTTCTTCAATTTTTAGGTCATGAGTTTCAGTGAATTATACTAGATGCTTTCGGTTCTTCATGTTATGAGTGGCTGGACTGTTAATGTGTGTGCATCAACGTGTGTTTGTGTGTGTGAGTATGTTTTTGTGCGTAGGTCCCACCATAGACAGACATCTGATATTTTTACCCACAATGCAGCTGTAAATACAGCCTGTGGGAAAGAAAAACTGAAGAAGAAGTACTCTGGAAATAGTCAAACTTAGAGGGTGAGAAAAGGCAGGGAGGGGGAAGGGACAGTGAGAGAGGGGGAGGGAGAAAGGAAGGGGAAGAGGGGGAGGAGAAGGGAGCAGAGAGAACGAGGTAGAAAGAGGAGAAAGGGAGGAGAGGGGGAGAAAAAGAGAGAAAGTGAAAGAGAGAGAGAAAGGGGAGATAGAAAGGGGAGAGAAAAAGAGAGAGAGAGAGAGAGAGAGGGAAAGGGGTAGATAGAGAGAGGCAGGTAGAGAGAGACAGAGAATGAGAAGGGGAGAGTGATTGAGGGGGGAGGGAGAGAGAGAGACTGCGAAGCGACTGGGAAAGAAGAATTCCCAAAGTTCGGAAAAACAAGCAGGAGCACGTCTGTAGACCAACCACACATTCCCTTCGAGAACGAGAGGGGGAGGACTGGGGGAAAAGAGGAGAAGAGGAGGGGGAGGCTGGAGCAGGGTGGGGAGGGGGGAGATGAAGAGGAGTTGGAGGAAGAGGTAGAGAAGGAGGAAGTTTGTAATTAGGATGAGGATATGAGACATATACACACACACACATACACACACCACATACACACATACATACATAAACACACACATACAAACAATCCAGTCTTACCTTGGAGGGGATGCGTGTGGTGAGAAGGTAGGCTCTGTGGGAGGCTAGAACCTGATGAGAACAAACACATGTTTAAGACCAGCCACTGTGTGTGTGTTGGGAAAATTCAATTAATGTTCAAATCTGTCAACTAATATACAAAATGTATGAGCAACAGCTTTTTAGATTCATTTCCTGTATTAACTGAACTGAAGTAAGACTGGCCCTCTTTATTTCCTGTATTGACTGAACTGAAAGGGCATTGGCCCTGTTCACTTCCTGGATTGCCTGAAGTAAGCTCCTCCCCTGCTATATACCAGGGGTTTCCATCTGGTTCCATTAGACCAGCTGCTATTATTTGGAAACACTACACACCACTCTTGGGGATGAGAACTGCTGTTCACTCAACTGGAAAAGCATGTGCACACACACACACACAGGCCTGGAAGTGAACTTAAACAACATACTGAACTCAGACTTTAAGTACATGGCCTTGGAGACCTACAAATATGAGGGAGAGAGAGGAAGACAAAGAGAGAGGGAGAGAAAGTGTGTGTGTGGAAGAGATGGGAGGCAGGTAGTGAGACAGAGTGAGAGAGAGAGGGCAAGGAAAAACAGAGCAAGAGGGCGGGAGAGAAATAGAGAGCGAGGGAGTAAGGGAAAGAGAGGGTGAGAGAGGGTCGTAGAGGCTCGCAGAGCTGTGGAATGTGGGGTTTTGGAATGAGGTCACACAAGTCCAAATATGAGCATCAACTGAGGTGAGGCCTCAACCAATAACCGCCTAGGAGGCCTAAGGCCACACCCCCTCTCAGATGTGGACAATATGTTTCTGCTGAGTCAGAGCGAAGGCCAAGGTGCCAGGGGAGGATTGGCAACACCCTAACAACTCTCTTATCAAATATGTCATATATCAAAGAGATTCTTTTCAGAGTGGAACATAGCTTCAGTCAGATGTGTCTGGAGAAGACATGCTGTAGCTGCGTCTTTGTAATTTAACCACCTGGAGCTACATAACTATAAAACCAGAATCCTTGCTGGATGACTGTCATACCAGAAATACCTATAGCTGTACCCCTGTGATACCAGAATATTAGCCGGATGACAGTCATACCAGAATACTAGCTGTATCACTGTAATGCAAGAATACAAGCTATACCATAATACTGGAGCTGTATGACTGTATTACCAAATACTGTCGCTGTATGACTAAAACCAAAATATCTGTAGCTGTACCACAGTAATATTAGAATACCTGCATCTGCCAGCTACAGTATGGTGTTCCTGGAATGTGGTGCTGGTGTTTTTATCTGTTAACACCCTGTGGGGGTGGGGGGGTTTGTGTCAAGTCCAGGCAGGAAGAGAGGAGAGGAGGGAAAATAAGGAGGAGAAAGGAGAGGAAATGAGGAGGAGAGAATAGGAGGCGAGGACAGGAGATGAGACAGGGGAGGGGAGTGTAAGGGAGGGGAGGGGGAGGGGAAGACTAGACACTTTACTCTAGTCTTTTCCTCTGGGTGGAGCTAGGTTTAGACACAGAGCAACACTCGAGACTAAGGAGAGACTAAAGTCGTCTAGTCGTCTACACAGGGCGAGGTGAGAGACATGTGGTTGCATGTCATCAGATATGGTCAGGTCCCACAGTTACTCCCTTCCTCAATCCCTCCATCCACTATTGTTCTTTCTTTTACACAATTACCTCTGACAAGGGGTTCAGGTGTCTTAGGAGAGTTAGGAGAGGGAGAGAGAAAGAGATAGAGGGAGGGGTAGAGAAAGAGAGAGAGAGAGAGAGAGAGAGAGAGAGAGAGAGGAAGGGGCAGAGACAGCAGTCATTCATTCCCTTGCTAGCTCATTACTCAAACTGCAGCAGTTGAAATCCCGAAGACAAAGCTTGATGAAACTTGCGTGAGGCCACACTGAGGTTCTCTAGAGGGGTGGCTGGAGGGGTCGTTTGCAACATCATATCCAAGGTGTGGCTGGGATGCAGGAGACTGCAGATAATGTTATACTACTTTCAAATACTTCCTTACTACCTTCCTGCCTGGCTGGCTGGCTGGCGAGTCTTCCTTTCTGATATGTTTGAAGCAGCACAGATACACTGTCCTTAACAATAAGTGAGGTGTCTGGAGATCCAGTGTGTAACACAAGCAAGCAACTACTTATTTTTGAGGGACTTTTTATTATTATCGCATTTCAGACCAGACAGGTGTCAAGTGTAGCCAACTTCTAATACTTTTGAATGCATCCTTCTTTCCTAACTTCCTAACTCAAGCGATCCCTCGTTTAAAAAAAAACAGGAAAGAAGGATGAAGGATGGAAAGAGGGAAAGAAGGATGGTGGGCTCGATGGCCTGGAAGGAAGGAAGGGAGAAAGGAAGGAGAAAGGAGAAAGGACGGAAGGAAGGAGAAAGAAAAGAAAGAAGAAAGAAAGGAAGAGCACATTAGAAAGGAAGTGATGATGTTGACAAAAGGCACATTATTCTCACCAGAACTCGGTTCTCCAGCTTGTCAGCTTTGACCTCCAGCTTGACTATCTTCCTCAGGGACAGCTTGATGTTGCGTCCCACCACCTCCCTCACACTCTCTGTCGGGGGGGGGGGGGAGAAGGGGGGGTGGGGGGGGACGACGAATGAGGAAAGGTTCATCACAGGGAAGAGGGTGCAATACCAGGTCAATCCTACAACACTCTAAATCCGATTGCACCGGGCCCTACTGGTCTGCCCAGCCTGGCCCCAGCTGCTGGGTCTGCCCCAGCAATGCCCCAGCCTGCTGGTCTGGGCCCAGACCTGCCCCAGCCTTGCTGGTCTGGCCCAGCCTGCTGGTCGCAGGGGGGGGGGGTAGAGGAGGGGGAGACATGAAGAAGGTTCATCACAGGGAAGAATTTGGGTAGAGAGAGGGAGAGAGAGAGAAGAGAGAGAGAGAGAGAGAGAGAGGACGAGAGAGACGAGAGAGAGGAGAGGAGGAGAGGAAGACAGAGAGAGAGAGAAGAGAGAGAGGAGAGAGAGAGAGAGAGAGAGAGAGAGAGAGAGAGGAGAGAGAGAGAGAGAGAGAGAGAGAGAGAGAGAGAGAGAGAGTGAGAGCAAAAGGAAGGTGAAAGAGAGATAGGGAGGGAACTCGAGTGTTCGTCTATGAAGGCCATCGTGAGTGGTTCAGCTCCTGTTTTCAGTGAATCTTGGTAAGGATGACATCATTCTGGAATTCTTCTGACTCTGGGCATAAGGTCGTAAATGAATCAGAACACAATGGAATAGGCCAGGAGGGTTCCAACCAGCCCATGGTTCCAACTCAGACACACACACACAGAAACACATTGAGCCTCAGCACATATGGTAGCCAGTCCTCAGCACACACCTTCAACGCAACACTGTTTTCTTGTTTTAATGGCGTTTATAGCGTAAACACGTACACACACACGCACACAAAATAAGTATATGACTTGCACTGCCCGCTACAACATGGACTCACCACACAGACTTACACTAACGAACGCGCGCGCACTTGCGGTACTTGCAGTGGAATTTGACAAGACACACCTTTAGCCAGAACCAGAAGGTCCGAAAAATCAGATACAACATCAAAACCACAGTCCGAGAAACCAGCGAAATGTTTACTCTCACAGTAACGTTACTGTAGCGTAGTAAAGGCGACTTGCAAAGTTACGGAAAATGTGTTAGTTTACTTCAGGGCACTTAACTGTTGTAATGCTATGCCTAAGAAACAAGTAACTGATCAGAAGGTAAACGAAATAAATAAAGCGCACATTGTCACCTAGCTGTCGTTTTACAAATGTACATAAGGCCCACATGATCTAAAAAAGACATTTATAGTTTGCTACACTGACAAACAATAAGATATAGACCAGTAATTGCAAATAAAAATGTTATTCAAAATATTTCTTAATCTGCATACCGAGTAAATCTTTAGGTAAATCCGTTTCGTCCGTCATGTTTGCCACTGGGTAAAATTAGTTTTGTTGTCCGGGATTATTCTGACGACCGAAATGAAAATAAAATGCTGTCCATCGATTTTACTCTGTTTATTGCCTGCAGAATCTTGTCAACCTGACGCTTCTAACTTTTCTTTCTCCATAGTTTAGACTCCGTTCGAAGCACGTTTGTATCCGCGCAGTCTTGCGAAAGTCTCGCTGATGAAAACATATGAGTCAGGAAGTGTGAAAATTCTTCCCCTCGAGGAATTACTAGCTCAACATACACTTCTCCGCCAGGCAGGCTCGGTGGGTTCAGGTTGACATCTCCGGTCAGCCTGTGATAGTCTTGATCCCTCCTTTCTCCAGCCACGGACGACTCGCGCAATCTTTTCAGAAAACGAGCCACCTGGTGGCACGTTTGAAGAGACGTAGGAGCAGAGAAGTAGAGTGTAGAATCTGGGCTCACATTGAACAACCCTCCTCAAGGTTTCGGGGATCCGTGTGTTCTTCAAACTGGAAAATCCGGATTAGCAGAAACAGAGATTTTCTGCACTTTGGAAAATCAGGTTTCAAAGATGCAATCTGTCTTCCGAATTTACATCCACTTTTACACTTGCAAATCTTCCCTACTACAGGCTAGTCTACTATGTAGGCTACTATAGTTTTTTTATATGTTACTGTTGCTTTGAAATTGAGATGTTATTGTTTCCGTTTGCTGAGCACGGAATTATCAGTATGCATGATCCTACATAGGCCTGTTTTCAATGCTCTTGGCGATGTCGTTTCATTTAAGGCGTTTGCTAAATTCACCAAACGCAATTGCAAATTAAATGTTGACGTGAAGAGTTCCACGATTTTGCTCACACGGTATTTGAACACACACAACACCTTAAAATTTTTTTACAGAATATTTTGGGTGTGTTGTTCAACGTTTGTTTACACCTGTGGTGTTCCCACAATATTTCAGAAATGTATGTGTGAGACTAAAATTCGTGTATTAGAGAGAGAGGGGGGGCATTTCCGGGATCATATCATTAATGTACTTCAAACGAACATCAAAAGAGGATTCATTTATTTGTAGTTCAGACATTGCTCTCCGAAAGTGGGACGGGGATTTCACTCAAATTCCATTGACCGAAACAGCCAATAGGTGGCAATATATTCATAGGTAACCGACGAAATTCCCTTCTTGAAAAACTAAGGACTTTGTTTGTAAGTAATTTGAGTTTTAATTTAACATTGGTCGTAGATGAATAAACCAGCGCTTTAATGTACTATTGTGGAATTACAAAGTCTGTTTTGTCTTTGGAATATTTTATGTAAATGTGAAATACAACAGTCACCTTTGAGCATGAAGATTGATTATGTTTACAGGCAAAGGGAGAGGAAGAGTCGTCAGTTTGGATTCAGAGACTAACCATCATGGATCAGTGTGATAGGGGGCCAAGGCGGGGCCACACGGACGCGCGCTCCTTCTCATGCTTGCGCGCACCCAGGTCATCGCTCGTAGCTCATACGCTCATCTCGAGCTCCGTCTCTACTCCAAACTTAAATGAAGATCCGACTCAAGTGCGTCCACAAGACTGCCAAAACAGGTCTTTTGTTGATAACGTTCGCTTGACAACGGTTGGGGTTTCCAGGACACGAAGCTAACATTTGGTTATATTTTTTTCTTTTTTCTTTTATTATGATTTTGACACAGAAACATGGATTTTATCGCAGGGTTGCATCTAACGAGAGGGCTTGACGTCGGTGTTTTGCTTTCCATCGCACGGGAGAGCTGTAAGCAACCGAAGGAGATTGCAGCCGGTCTTTGAACGGATATCTGTCCAAAAAGAAAGAGTTTCGCTCAAGCCTGCTGTAAAATTAATTAGGACACCGGGATACAGATTTACAGAACAGTGTTGGGAAGAAGCAGTTCCACGGAGTGTTAAAGATGGAAACGGTTATTGAAAGAGAATGCAGTGCGTTGGGCGGACTTTTCCAAACAGTGATTGCAGACATGAAGGTAACTCTCCCGTCATGCTCTGTGTAGACTATCAATTTGTATCAGACTGTTTTTCTGTCGTCGTCCACCCCCCTCCTCCCCATTAAAGAGTGGTTTACCATCCTCGCACAAATGCACATTGCTTACAGCTGATGTTTCCTCGAATCACGCACGGTAGACTACTAATTAATAAAAGATGTAACATGCGGAAGCAATTAGGGAAACAACTAAAATAAATCTCGTGTTCCCTTGCCTCTAAATGGGGTGTGTACCCCTCGCTGCATGGTGCTACGCGGGGTGGGTGTGTGCTTGGTTCATTGACAGCTAGCGCGTTCGTCGTGAAAGCCACCAGCCAAGACCTTTATCGCAAGGCCATTTCCAAGCACCAGCCGCGTCGCAAAAGGCGTGTATGGATAGCTAGAGGTGTAGTGACGTAGGCTGGAGTGCCCTTTCCGCCCCTAACGCAGGATGCGCGCTTGAAGAAAAAAACCCGTTTCATAGACCTCAATCACTCAGACAATTGCTAAGCTTGGCCTACTTATTGTTTAACTTTCATTTGAATTTAGGATTTAAAAAGCGCTCGCGAAGCTATACCATTCTCTCTGAGTTTAGCCATGAAGTACACTATCGGTCTATGTAAAAGAACTGTTGGATACGCATTTACAGTTGTGAGTAGAGGAGGATTGGGGAGGGATGAAACGCCTTGTCACACCTGTTCAGTTTAAGCAACAGAGAGAGAGATGGGGAGGGAGAGAGAGAGAGAGAGAACAACAAAGGGAAGGAGCGCGACAATAATGAATACAGAGAGAAAACCAGAGGGAGAAAGCTAGGAGCATGGCAGGCAGTGTGCGAAATACCCGTCAGTATTCGGCGGGGGGTGGTCTCCATCTCCCGATTGTTGCGCAATACCGATCTAAAATTTCTCTATGTAAGTTCTCTATGTAAACTGTAGGTTTTAAGGGGGTCTCATGGGTTAACCCCACCCCCCACCCGTATTTTGCCAGCGGATGGCAGGTGACTTAAACGGGGCGTGAAGGTGGACCAGGTAGCAACAGTCGCAGCAACAAACACGAGCTCTACGGTGTTGTGGCGGAGTTTTCAAGTAACTGAGAATGTTACGTTCATGGTTCCGAACCCCCAGGAGTTGAATAATGGAACTGAAATGTGCCTCTGAGAATAAATTAAGACTTAGATATCCCCCAATGGAAATACTTTGTACGACATTTGATTGTGAAATTGTGTGTGTGTGTGCGCGCGCGCGTGCGTGCGTGTGTGTGTGTGTGCGCGCGCGCAAGGCGTTTCCAGGGAATGTGAGTATGGACGTGCACGGGTGTGTAAGCTTTTGTTGTGAGTGTGTGTGTGCGCGCGCCTTGTAAGTGTGTGTGATCATGTGTGAACGCTACTCTGCATGTGTGTCTTTTTATCAGTGCACTCTGTACTCGTATTTGCTATTGCCAATATTGACTCTTCAGTTGAATATGAGACCAGGATGAGTGGTGTGTGTTCCCTATGTGTGTGTGCCCTTTTGTCTATGTGTGTTTGTGTGCTGTCTGTACGTGCTGTGTGTGTGGGTGTAGACACTGCGCACAAGGCATTCAATGCTATTGTCTATGGAGTGAAACTGACATCCTAACCCTCATCTGTTTAGCTGAGACCAGATCCACTCCGCATCCCTTCCTGTGTTAAAGGGCCAGTCCACTCAAAATACAGACCCAACCCCTCTCCCTCACTCGCACCAAATGGATGTTGAAATGGATGTTCAATACATAGACAGATATCTCATCAGGGGGGGTAAGTTTGGTATACTTCAGCAAATATGCAACATTTCAGTTCTAAAAAATGAAAAAGTTCATCAAAATGTGGGAAATCAATCAAAAACACAGACTTTCATATATCCCCAACCAGACTGTGGACGTGTAGAGGACGAAGCAGCGCTCTTCTCTCATCTTAATGCTCTGGTTTAATATAGCTCACTAGAGATGATGGATGTGCTATGGCTTTGCTCATTATCATTTCATTCCGAGCCTAATCCCTCACTCCCATCAACCTGTGACTGACAGGGGGGTGGGAGAGGTGTGTGTGTGTGTGTGTGTGTGGAGACAGGTGGGGTGGGGTGATAGTGTGAGCACGGTGGAGGTGATGATGATGATGAACACAATGATGTTGCCAGGGAATGTGCAGCGTCATTGCCTTGCCGTCCGCTGTCAAGGTAACAGTGGCTGTAGCCCCAGGTGAACAAAAGGGGCCGCGGAGAACTGCGTTGCCAGGCCAACGCTCCACGCTCCCCTTTGTGGAGGTGTGTCCCCGATATTAACCTTCGTCATGATGTTCTCATGTTGATATTAAACAGTAAGTTGCAGTGTGATATAATAGAGTATTATATGATTTTGTTTGTTATGATTCAGTTTGATATGAGGCAGTACATCAGGATGTCTGTGTGTGACAGAGCTTCCCTCAGTGCACTCAGAAACTCCTGACCCAGAATCCAGAATTTAAACCTTTATCCAGAACCCACATTTTGCACCCTAAACTTGGACGCCTACTGTATGTGTGTGCATGAGTGTGTGTGAGTTTATTGATCCTGGCCATTGTTGTCTGATGGCCCAGATCTGATTGTGGTTGAGGTTTTTGAGCTTCAGGGCAATGTTGAAATATAGGCCTCTGTGTGTGCATAAATTGACTGTTATTGGTGAGCTAAAGTCTTCAGAGAGATGGAATCGTAAGCAGACCCCTCCCTCGCTGACACTGTGCATGTGGGGGTGTAGAAAGCAATCTTCATTAACACTGTCTCCACTCAACAGAGCAGCTACCCTGTCTGGGACGACTTCATTAGCAAGGCTGGAAAACTCCAGTCACAGCTGAGGTAAACACACACACACACACACACACACACACACATATCTCTCACGCCCCACTGTGTGAGGCAGAGGTTTGAAACACTAGCCTCTCTTCTCACTCCCCTTTACGCCTCGCCTCGCCTCGCCTCTCCTTTCCTCTCCTCTCCTCACTTTATTCTGGACCAGACGTTCATAGTCATGACTGAAGGACCAGCACGATAAAACTAAGAAAACAAATCAAATGTAATTACCCGTCACCAGATTAATGATCACATTAACAGTAAGATGAAGTGTTGATCTGAGGGAAGGGGACAAGCCAGTTCCAGTCCTCGCTAAACTACTTCCTGCCCATCTGCCTCCACACTTCTTACTAACCCCTCTTCATCGCTCTCGCGCTCTCGCGCTCTCGCGCTCTCGCGCTCTCGCGCTCTCGCGCTCTCGCGCTCTCGCGCTCTCGCGCTCTCGCTCTCTCTGTGTGTGTGTGTGTGTGTGTGTAACCTTCCTCTACACCATGTGGAATGACATTACCCACGAAAGGAGAAGGGGTGGGGAATATGACTGATTTAGAATCCCTCAACCCTAACACTAATCTTAACCCTTAATGTAATTCGGACCCTGAACACCCCATATAAATAACTCCTAAACAGGCCTGAGTAAATGCCCAAATGTTCCGTTTTTGTCTTTGCTTATTGTAGTAAACAAAACCTATAAACCACCCTAACGTGGGTCTTTGTTCACCAGGGGACCGACTATGGGAGAACGTTCAGTCTGTCTCCACTAGAACAGTATGACTGCAGTTCAGGTTCTGGGTTTTATGTACCAGACAACCAGCTGGTCAGAGAGAGAACACACACACTCAATAAAACAGCCAGTTCAGACTCAGACTAGCAAAGAGTTATAAAGGCCAGAGGATAGAAATGATAGTAGAAAGAGATGAACAAAGGTAACAACAGGTGTTACCTTCAGCCCAACAGGTGTTCGTTGTTCGATCAGGTTGATATGACATCTAGACCCCCATGTATCATCACAACACAATACAGGTAATCACATGTATACAGATGAATGACGAGAATATATGAAGAGACGATAAGGCAACAGTTGATCTAATGATTGCAATTAACATGAGCGCCAAATCCAACACATGCAGTCTCACACACATTCTGTCTGTTGTCACCAGGACACACACTTGTACAAATAAAGTCAGACCATATAACACCATGCAGACCACACCCTATATGTGAGCCCTTGATTATGTTCTAAGGTTATGTAAACATCAAGGTCCTAACCAGTTGTGTTAATGTCGTCTCCCAGGACAACAGTTGTCGCGGTAGCATCCTTCCTGGACGCCTTTCAGAAAGTGGCTGATCTGGCGACAAGCAGCCGAGGTAAGCAGCTGCCCCACACAGGGGTGTGTGTGTGCCGGTGTGTGTGTGTGTGCCGGTGTGTGTGTGTGTGCCGGTGTGTGTGTGTGTGCCGGTGTGTGTGTGTGTGCCGGTGTGTGTGTGTGCCGTGTGTGTGTGCGGGTGTGGGTGTGCGCCGGTGTGTGTGTTGCGTCGGTGTGTGTGTGTGCCGGTGTGTGTGTGTGTGTCGGTGTGTGTGCCCTCGTGTATATGCGAGTTGTCATATGCGTGTGTATGTTGGAGTGATTATGTGTATGTGTGTGAGGGAGTGATTTTAGTGTTTGATTTTGGAGAATACGTGTGTGTGTGCTGTGTGTGGTGTGGGGGGGGGCGTCTCAGCTGGGTGATACCAACACATGAGTATGATACTGTGTTCTACAGTTGACTGCGTTCTGAACAGGTAGAATTTTAACTCCTTGGGGTCCAGAATCCGGTCATGCAGCTGCTGTTGGTCGTGCCTCTCTGGTCAGCTCATGTATGTGTTAAGTTTAGGGTTTGGACCTCATTTCCTCCTCTCCTCTTATATATCCTCCCCTCTTCGCTCCTCCTGTCCCTGTCCCTCTCCTTTCTTACTCCTTCACCTCTTCTCCTTGCCTCCTTTCTTCTGTCCTGTCTCAGGTCGCCTCCTCTCCTGTCTCTCCATCTTTCCTCCTTTCCTCCGTCCGTCCCCATCTGCTCCTCCTCTGTTCTATGCGATGCGGGTTTCCTGTTTAGAATGTGCCAGCGTCCTTGCATAGAGTTTTTTACGTCGCTCACTCACTTTCTACCCCTCTCCAAACATCCTGCGTTTACTCCCTGCTCTCTCTGTCTCTTTCTCTCTCTCCCTTCCTCTCCGCCTGCTCTCTCTGTCTCTTTCTCCCTCTCTCTTCCTCTCCCCTCCTGTCTCTCCCCCTCTCGGTTGCCTCTCTTCCCCCTCTTTTTCTCTCGGTCTCTATCCCCCTTTCTCCCGCTGCCTCCCTCTCTCTTCTGCGTCTCACCCCTCTTGCCCTCCCTCCCCCCTCTCCTGACATCTGGGGCTGGAGGAGACAGCTCCAACAGGAAGGAATCCTTCCTGGCAGCAGGCGCCATGGCAACCACAGCCACACAATACATAGCAATCAGGGGCCTGGATGTAGAAACAGAGAGAGGGAGAGAGGGAGAGGGGTGGAAGAGAGAAAGGGATACAGAGAGGAGGAGAGGGAGAAAGAGGTGGACAGGGAAAGATACATGGAGAATTGCAGCCATTTGGCTCATAATGTACACAGCAACTGCGACATAAACAACACTGTTGTTCATCCACTGTGTGGATGAGAGCAGATTAATGCTAATTAGCTGCTTCCTGCTTGCTTGTTTCATCTGAGAACATTCTAGAAGGACTGCTCCTATTGCTGCATTTAAATCCCATCTGAGAGTCAAAATGCCACTCACAATGAATAGGGGGGGAGGAGATGAGGAAGGAGGCAGGCATAGGGAGGGAGGAGAGGAGGGGTTGGAGAGGAGAAAGGGAGTAAAGAGCAAGAGGAGGGAGGAGAATGGGAGCGAGAAGGCCTTGTTTCCTACTGATTTACATACTTGTTGCCATGAACACAGGCATAGTGGACGTGATGACAGTGAAGGGAGAAACATGATGCTATCTGGACAGATGAAACACACAGAAAAGAAACATGCAGATAGGGAGCACACTGATATCAAACACACACAGAAAGGACACGCTCACTGATATCAAACACTCATACAGTATTAAACAAAAATATGTAACATGCACATTTATGAAACACGGATATGAAATCATACAAAAGCATACAAAATGCTCACACCTTCCTCCTTCTCCCCCACACAACCCAGACACTGTTCCTAAACCCAACAGAACACCGCACCGCGCACCAGACCGTAATCTCGAGCACAGTTACACTCTCAGGTTCTAACATGCAGGCATCAAAGGTACAAAACCCACCTCACACCAAACCCTCCCAGACAAACGGACTGACAGGACCACACAGCACATAGCTGTACCAGGGAGTGGATAGAGACAGA
>BROE01000011.1:1300896-1327563 GCA_036571765.1 Plecoglossus altivelis | reverse complement strand
GTTGACAGGTGGATGAGTGGAGAGGAGGATAAGAAGAGAGGAAAGAAGAGAGGAGAATAAGAGGGCAGATATCGTAGTAAATAGACAGACATCCATGGCACCATCAATCTGGATGTGTAGTTACGTTAGGAGTGCACATCTACACACTTACGTACACACACCAATATACTCACCAACAGAACATACACACCTACACAGACACACACCAAGCACATACCAAATTTCCGATCTCTTTGTTTAACATTTTTGGGAAGGATTTCAGTTTTTGCTGAGTGAGCGTTGTTCTTTGGGGGGGTTTGTCAGAGAGTCTGGTGGCTTTGGCTGTGGTCCAGTTGTGACTGCCAGCCATAGTAAACCTACACCAGCAGTGAGGAGCGTCCCACTCCCAGGCACTTGTGGTGCAGTACGAGCGTGTGCGGAGCGCGTGCTGTTCTGGGTACCGCCCAACTCGCTGCTGCCAGCTTGCTCACCTGCCAATGGCCACTCAGCACTTCCTGTCGTCCTGGGCGAGGCTGTCACTTGTGGATCCCGACGGGTCGGCGCAAGAGAGGAAAACTCCCGGAAATAGGTAGCGACTTTGTGGTTAACTCTACTGTCCTCTTCCCGTAGCTCTGCCTTCTACGCTCTCCTGCTCACCACTCTGTTCCTGTCTCCCTGTTCTTTCCTTCTCTCGCTCCCTCCTTTCTGCTCTCTCCTCCTCTCCTGTCTCCTTTCTCCTCCTCTCCTCTCTCCTCTCTCCTCCACTTGTGGCTTTATGTGGGTTTATTTTGGGCCTGTCTTTTTGTGACCGACCCCCCCCCCCTCCCCCCATGTCCCATTCCAGAGGGGGTACTTAGAGAAACAAGAGATCCTATGTATCCCCTGTCACCTCCCGCCCCTGTCCTAACAATCTCAAACATCCCCCTCTCCCTCCGGCCCCGTTCCAACACTCATGTATCCTTCTTGGTGCGTCAAGGGCCACTACGGTGGAGAGGACTAATGGAGGCTGGTTTGGTGGTTTGTGTGTGGAGGAAAGATGGAGGGGCAGAAGAGGGTTTCTGTCCCATCACATGGTTAGGAGGGGAGGAGTTAGGGGATGGGGGTGGAGGGCTGGAGACGATAGGGGGATTGGAGGAGGACAGGAGGGGGGGAGGGGAGAGAAGGATGTGGGTTGACAGGTGGATGAGTGGAGAGGAGGATAACATCCCCCTCTCCCTCCGGCCCCGTTCCAACACTCATGTATCCTTCTTGGTGCGTCAAGGGCCACTACGGTGGAGAGGACTAATGGAGTTTGGTGGTTTGTGTGTGTGTGTGTGTGTGTGGGGGGGGGGGTCTGTGGGTGCGTGTGTGTGTGTGTGTGTGGTCACCAGAGTGAGGAGCTCACAGCCGGGATGGTAACACTGGGGTGAATTGGGAGTTCTAGTCACACGGAAGCTGACAGTGTATGCATAGCAACAGCTGAGAGTGGTCTGACGTCACTGTGTGGTGTGTGTATAGCCAGAGAGAATGTGACATGCCTTGACTGTACATTCATGACATACATACTAGAGACACTGGAGCTATGTCATTAATTCAATGATACATGGTCATCAAGTAGCTCTCATACTCTCTCTCTCTCTCACGCCTCTCGTCACTCTCCTTTTCAGTCTCTCTTCCCTCATCACTCTGTCTCTCCCCTCTCTTTCTCTATCTCTTACACACATACCTCCTCACTAACTCAGTCTCACCCCTCTCTGTTTTGTTCCCCCTCCCCCTCTCTCTTCCCCTTTCTCTCCCCTCCAGGAGTGATGTGAATTATGGAGCAGTATCTCTCAGCAGGGGGATCTGCCTATGCGTTCTCTCATGCATCCCACAATCCCTTCTTTCATGTATCCCACAATCCTCCCTGTTTAATTCATGACCGGGGGCGGGTGGAAGGGGGGGAGAGTGGGGGGGGTACAGAGCTCCACCCCCCTCATTAGTATCACCCAGGTCTCAGATGACTCCTGGGGAGGATGATGAAGCTACTCTTCATCACTTGCTTTCCTGCTTGTATTCTAGAAAGATGGCACTGAAGGTGGCCAGGGATGTGATTGATGCAGGACACACACACACCACCTCTGTAGTCTGTCATCCCCTCTCTCTGTACCTGCGTACGTGTCTCTATATCCCTCTCTGTCTCTCTATCTGTCTCTCCCTCTCTCTTTCTCTGTGTCTCTCTCTCTGTCTCTCTTTGTCTCCCTCTTTCTGTCTCTCACCCGCAGAAACACACAGCAGCAGTGTGAGGACTGCAGGGGCCCTGTGGAGGGTGTGAGAGGGCAGCAGGGAGCAGACATTTGTAAAGGTTGAACAGCGCCTCAATAATTCACACTGATGCTACTGCGGGACTCCACTCACCCCACTGACAGTCGTGATGAGAGAGGGAGAGAGGGAGAGAGGGAGAGAGGGAGAGAGAGAGAGAGAGGGACAGGGAGAGGGCGAGGGAGAGGGAGAGGGGGAGGGGGGGACAGATGGAGAGATGTGCTGATGTACGTGTATGTTTGAATGGGTGTTGTACTGTTTGCTTTGGCAATATTTGATATGTCTCCTCACTTGCCACAAAAGCACTGGTGGAATTGAAGATTCCCAGTCTCAGGTTAGGTTCTTTGTGAAGAGTCATAACACAGTGTTCAGTGCACCTCACAGACCAGACAGGATATCTTCTCTACTAATGCTTTTAACACACACACTCCAGCTGGCTGGGGCATACGCGTACACACACTCACACTCACACTCACACACACACACACACACACATACACACAAACACAGAAACTCAAGAGCTGTCACCTTAAATGTGACCATGAAGGTCTTTGGTGAAAAGCGAAAAGAAGACGATGACCTCACCCACGCAAAGTGAGGGGGGGAGGGAAAGGAGGGAGAGATGGATGGGGAATGGGGGGATGAGGGTGAGAAGTGCTAAAGCATGTTTGAAAAATTCCTCTTTACATGACAAGTCCTGTCATCTTCCACAAAGGGCCCTTGTTTCCCTAGGGACAGTAAAAGAGGCGACACCCCCTCTCTCCTTACCCTCTGTGTGCTGACTGCTTCCATTCGAACAGTTGTGTAGCCTGTTTGCATGTTAGCGAGCTAGAGGCTTATCAGTGAGCATGTTAGCTGTTAGCACTCCAGTGGGCTAGCGGTAGCCAGACAGGCTCCATAGGGACCAGATGGCCCTACTCTCTCTCCCCCCAGACAGAGGCTTCCTCCTGGGCTATTGTTTTGACCGCAGCCCCTCGGCGAGAGAGCCAGGTCTGCTTCACGCAGGGAGGCTGTTAGCCTCCAACACGAACAATGGATTGCTTGCATAATGACACAGCTTAAACTCCCCAGACCTCCAGAATAGCGATAAGCAACTTGCAGTATCACACTCTCCATGGTTGTTATAGTTTGTAGGAACAAACTGAACGTCTCCTCCCTCAATCTCAAGAAACGATTTTCCTTCAATGTTTTTCATCACCACAATGAACTTTTATGTGGTGCACAATGCCAATAAAGTACCAATCTACTAGTCGATCCTTCTCTACTTTTCTACGAACCATTCTATTGTATTCTACTGTGCTCGATACGCCCAACTGAAGAATTGACCTAGTCATTGTTGAACAACTCTGACTAAATTGTTGGCCTAGTCTAGGTTGCAGATCATCCCATTTACCTATGTGTCTCCAGCCTGCTCTGCCATCCTCCCCTGCCTCTGACCCCAGTTCAGCCTATCCATTATTAAGAGCAGCATTCAGTTCACCCAACCATGGTCCAGCGAGCTCTCTGAGACGGCATAATGGAGCCCACGGTTCAGATCTGTAGGGTTTTTTATCAATGTGATGGTCTTGAGGACACAGATGACACAACGACAAACTCAGAGATCCCTTTCCGAGTTTAATAAATACGACCGGTCGGGAAGAGGTACAGGGTACAGTCTTCAAAGTATAAAGTCCACATACATGAGTTTATATAGTTTTCAGAGACAAAGAACAGTTATTCAGCCTATAGGATTCATACACGTTCAGTTACACAAGTGTTTGACGTAAGCTCTTAGACAGTATAGAGTACTGGCCTTATGGGATCAAGGCCATTTTACCAACACAGGGACCTGTCAGACAACTATAACTCCTTTTGAGTGTTTTCTGTAAATTAAGGGTCCCAACAGAAGGTCCAAGCATAGGCCAACGATATCTTAACATGCCTAACATATGGAATCCCTTGAACTTTCAACCAGTACCCATCAGATCCCTCCGCTTTGCAACTCTTTGTGATTTCCTCGCTAACATATGAAATATTAAAGAGCGAGGTTGTGTCCTTTTTACTGTCCCATTGGATTCCTTTAGCAGTTGACTGTAGGATACTAGATTGTAGACTTGTACACAGTGTATTGTCTATTTAATTCAGTGACTTCTACCTTAGTCTATCAGGCTGGCAGTCAGAGCGGAGGAGGCAGAGATAGAAGCGCTTGACTGCAAATCAAGAGGTTGCGGGTTCAAATTAGCCTCTGCATTTTGCTTTGGTTGAAAGCACGCGCTTGTTATGTTTTTCAATCTTTGCAACCAGTCTGGACGAGATAAGTTTGGACGTTCTGGAGGATTGTTGAATTCAGTTGTGGTGTTGCGTGTCTCCAGCATTCAAATTTCATGTAACAACAGAATATGCAGCAGAGGCAGATTGAAAGTGAAAGAGGCGGTGTTGCACGGAGGAGCCGAGCTATCCTGTTGCATGTATTCACAGGTGTAGTGTTACAACATTCCTGTTCACGTGTTACTTTATTGCACGCTTCGCTGTAGTGTAACAGGTGTCACTGTTTTACTGTGGTTCTGTTACTGTGATACGGTGTTAGTGTTTCAATTCGACTGTGTTTCTGTGGTACAACGTGTGAATTACAGTAGCTTTACGGTGGCATTAAACTGTAGTATTACAGTGCGTCAGTGTTTCTGAATTATTATGTTAATGTGTGACAGTGATTCTTTGTTTCGGTGTGATTGTGTTTCTGTGTTACAGATCTTGTGTTGTTGTGATTTGGTCTTACAGTGTTTCTGTGTCATGTTTCAAGTTGTACTGATCTGATGGATCTGACGCTGCATCCTTCTTCTGCAAACACCTTCACGTCATACCTGTCTGCTCCCTCGACTAGGTCACACAAGTGTTTCGTAGACGAAATGCAGCAGATCTAGGATCAATTGAGCCCAATAAGTGGTGATGAGCAGGACCATGTGAACGGACTCTGAGTCAGTTTCACAGACAGATGTCCCTCCTCCCGCTGCATGAGAGGTTTGCCATGGCGATACCTCGCCACGTGAAAGTGCCATGTTCTGGCTAGTCTCTGTCCTGGAGAGCCGCTGGGATGGCAGGAGAGATGGGCCAGGTTATGAGACAGCAGACGTCGTGAACAATCTCCCCCTGCATTGTCTTCTGGAGGAGGAGGAGATGGGAGAGGAGCAGAGGTGGGAGAGGAGGAAGAGAGAGGAGCAGGAGGGGAGAGGAAAGGAAAGGAAAATAAGGGATTGGAGAGATGGTAAAGGGGCGAGGAAAGGATGACAAGTGAGGAGCGCAGAGAGGAGAGGAGCTCTCATTATAAACAGCTGTGACAGGGGGGTCTGTGGTGAACACTGCAATGCAGCAGCACGTCCCTATTTCTCTCTCCTCTCTCTTCACACTCTCTCCCCCTCCTTCTCTCTCTTTCTCTCCCCTCTGCTCTCCTCACACTCTCTCCCCCTCCTTCTCTCTCTTCCTCTCCCCTCTGCTCTCCTCACACTCTCCCCCTCCTCTCTCTTTCTCTCCCCTCTACTCTCTTCACACTCTCTCCCCTCCTTCTCTCTCTTTCTCTCCCCTTTGCTCTCCTCACACTCACACTCTCTCTCCCTCTCTTCTCTCTTCACACTCTCCCTCTCTCTCTCCCTCTCCCCCACTACTCTTCATATTCTCTCACCCCCCTCCTCTCTCATTCGCTCTCCTAACTCACTCTCACCCTTCTATCCCCTCATACACTCCCTCCTGTCTCACACCTGCAATAGAAGCTACAGGGCTAACTAGCATATAGAGGCTATGCATTCTATTATGGTGGTTAAAAGGTTAACTAACAGGCTAATCATCATGCTAGTCATCAGGAAAACTTGAGTTTGGAGACAACAGTAGCTGTCCTGCTAGAGTTGCAAGCAAATAATCAGGCCAGCTAGCATGTAGATACCCTGCTAGTTAACAAGCAAGTTATCAGGCTAGTCATCTGGCAACAATAGGTATTGAGGCTACTGTAGCTGTGCTGCAACCATAGTTATTCAGCTAGTTATCAGGCTAGTTAGCATATCAAAGTTAGCGAGCCTGCTACAGTAGCACAGCGTATGCGTTAGCCAACCAGAAGTTATATAGATGCTAGCTTTCGTGGAACAGTGGTGTATTCAGGCAGGCCTTAGTGAGTATGCAGACTGACCAACGCCCCATGACAAGAGACAGCAGACGAGTGCAGCAGTATTGATCAGAGAAGATCAATGGTGTTTTAATGACAATCACCAGGTCAGCTGTTCTCTGTGTCCAGCCACAACACGAGACTCGAGTGTGAGCGCGTGCATGTGTGAGGTCACAGCTTGTTTACGTAAAGTGGATCCGGTCAGGGGGTAAAAGGTGGTGTACTATTTTGTTTGGGTTATGGACCACACCCGAAGCCAGCACCTGACTGTGTGTGTTCGTGTGTGTCCTGGGTAGATGGAGCAGTAACTGTCCGTCAGCTGAGCTCCTGAAACTTCCAGAACGTTACCAGGCTTAAGAAATGTGTGTCTGACTCTCTTGGGGATGCTGTGGCGTTTGTGCGCACACACACGCACCTGCGGGTGTATGTTTTCATCCATCCGAATTTCTCACTCTGTATTTTTGTCTGCATCTACCCGTCTCTTCCTCTATATAACAATCTCTGCCTGCATATCGTTCCGTCCCTCGCGATGTCTCGCTCTCCAGCTCTACTGCTTTGTCCCAGTGTACAACTCTCTCTCTGGGCTGGTCTCTCTTTGTCCTCTCGTGTAGAGGAACAGCAGAGGCCCCAGGGCCCGTGTTCTATCCCCTGTGAGCTGTGGGATCTGGAGTTTGGATCCCCCCCCTCTCTCTGTGATAGGGGCATAGGGTTTGTCTGGTGTTGCATCACTCCTCAACAGCCGGCAAGGTCACACTGACAGGGTGGGAGTGGGGAGGGGCAGCTCTGGTATTCCTTACATCAGAGAAGGAATGCAAAGGCGGAGGCTGTACCCCTAAGACACTTTAAATAGACCCTCCTCCCCTCCGCCTCCCCCCCCCAAAAAAAGACCTCCACACCCTCCCTCCATTCCTCACCTCCCTGCCCTCTAGGATGGACAGCTGAGGAGGGCAGGGAGGAGAGGAAGGGAGGGGCGAGGATGCGGGTGAAAAGGGGGGCGCAGGAGAATGTGCTGGGGAACTCGCGCGGTGCAGAATGAATTGTTTCAACGTGATTACGTTGGCTTAGAATGCGAAACGTCACCTGTTATTGTAGCTGCATTAAGGTTGATCCCGTAAATAGCCAGTTTGTTCCATTAGCCATTCGGTCTCTGTTGTTGAGGTAAAGCTCTGGTACTTTGGCTTTATAAGGTTGGTCACAAATACACACTCTCCCAGACATACACACCCTCACAGCCTCTTCAGTGTCTTCACTAGGTCTTCACTATTCTTCCCCCAACAAAGAGTCCTACTTCTTTTCATCCTGACCTATCTGAGACACCCTACATACACACACAACCTACATACACACACCCTACATACACGCTGGCCTTTGTAACCCTGAAATTCAGACACTATTGAGACATGTCCAGGTCATTAGCATGGAATAGTACACGACAGTACAGCACACACAGAATAATACGCATATGCACACACGCACACCTAGGTTAGTTCTATTTGAAATGTGAGACAAGCCTTGGAAAAAAATGTCAGCTGAACCAACTATGGAGAGGGATAATTAGGTTTCATTCAGTAATAGCTCCCCGTAATGCAGGGGGTGGATGGAGAGGGAGGTACCGAGAGGGAAAGACATGGATACAGAAAGAGAAAGGGAGAGGGAGGTACACAGAGAGGGAGAAAAAAAGAAGGGAGGGGCAGAGAGGGGAGGATGGGGAGATGCGATCCATACAATCACTTATCCCTAATGAGAATCTCTTCATTAAAGGATCCATTAAGAAGTATGTGGCAACACTCCTCTGCCTCTCTCCTCCATTCGCTTCCATCCTTTCTCCCTCTCATCTCCCCATCCTTCCTTCCTCCCTCTCCTCTCCCCATCCCTCCTCCCTCTCCTCTCCCCATCCCTCCTCCCTCTCCTCTCCCCATCTTTCCTCCCTCTCTTCTCCAACCGTCCACCCTCTCCTATTTTCTCCATCCGCCTTCTCTTCATTCCTACTCCACCCATCATTTCTCTCCTCTCTCCATCCCTCCTCTCTCTCCTTCACTCTCCATTCCTCTTTCCTATCTCACTCCTGCAACAGAAACCAGTAGGTTTTCTAACACATTTTCTCCTCCATCCCTCCTCTCTCTCTTCCTCGTCTCTCCATCCCTATTCCTATCTGTGTCTCAAATTCTTCAGGGATGTTGAAATTAGACCTAGAACCAGGATGACACAAGAACTAGGTCAGGTCCAGTTAGCCCTCAATTTCTCTCCCACTCTATCCATCCCTCCATCTCTCTCCCTCCATCCATCCCTCCATTTCTCTCTCCCAGTCTATATTCATACTTTTCATTTACTCTCTCTCTCTCTTTCCTTCTCTTTCTTCTTCTCTCTCCCAGAATCTCTTCCTTTTTTCTACCTCAATCTCTCTCTTCCTTTCTCTCCTCTGCCTCTCTTTCTCGGGCGGTAATCCAAATATGATTTCTAATCAGTTCCTGTGTCATCATTAAAGTGTGTGCGTGGGCCTGATATGCAATTTTGTGTGTGTGCTTGTGATCAGGCCAGCCCATCAGGGTGGATGGGGCCCCCAGGGTGGCATAGATTTAATAAGGCCCAGTTTCCAGAGCGACACTCAGCCATGACGCCCTCTTGCCCTGGCCTTGCTTCAGAATAGGGAGGGGGAAGGGGGGGCAAAAGGGACCAGTCTTACATACCCTTTCTCTGCTCCCAGATGTTGTACGGAATCTGAAGAACTCAGTCTCCCAGAATCCCCCAAAAATGGTTTCCCAGGAGACAGCTTGTCACTGCAGCTAGTAGTCACACGCGCGCGCGCACACACACACACACACACACACACACATACACTGCTCTTATCAGTTACTACACACATCAGTTACTGCTTTAAGAACATGTATCCGAGTGTGCGTGTGTAGGAATCAGTTTACCCTTATTTACAACTTTTTACTGTCCATCCCCTCTGGCGAGGTTTCACTCCCTCCCTTTCTGTCACTCCTTACCTGTGTCCCTCTTTCTTCCATCGCTCTCTCCTTCTGTCTCTCTCCCTAAAATTGTTTCTGTTTCTCCTTCTCTCTGACTGAGAGCTTTGTGTGTGTGTGCGCGCGTTGGAGAGAGGGTGTGAGTGTATACATTCATGTTAGTGTGTGAATGTGTGTATGTGTGTAGGAGCTGCTTGACTGACAGCTCGTCCTCCTTGTGTTCCAGGTGGGACCAGGGACATAGGCTCCGCCCTCACCAGGATGTGCATGAGACACCGCAGCATCGAGGCCAAGCTCCGGCAGTTCTCCCTGTGAGTGCTCTCCTCCTACTGTGTGTTTTCATTGTTCTCCTCTCTCATCCTCTCTCATCCTCTCCTCTCCTCTATCGCCCTCTCTTCCCTTCTCCTCTCCTATCTCATTCTCTCCTCTTTCCCCCTTCTATCCTCTCCCTAATCTCCTCTCAGCTTTCCCCAGCTCTCGACTTCTCGTCCTCTCCTGCGTTTGTCCCCTTTGTATCCTCCCATCTTTCAAGTCCTCTTCTTCCTGTTTTCTTCTCCTCCATATCCTGTCCCCTTTCTTCAGCTTTTTCCTCTTCTTCCCTTTCTTCTTCTCTGGTCTCCTTGTGGTATTCATGCCTGCTGGAGTATCATCTCGTCTTCTGTTTTCCTACCTCCTCCTGCCTTGCCCTCTCCACCAACCTGCACTCCTCCTCTCCCTTCAGATGTCTTGTTCTTCTGCCCAACCACTCATCCTCCCCTCATCCTCCTCCTTCCTCCTCCCTCCCTCCCTCCTCCCTCCCATCCATGCCTCTAAGAATACCTGTCATGTGTTCCCTCCAGGAGAGGAGGCAGGGGAACAGCCAACACACACTCACACATGAACACACCCACATGCAGAAATCCACAAACAACGGAATCCCCAAACACAGATGTACATCTATACAAACGTAAACATACAGGCAGTGTACAAACTGCAGGGTTTTCCCATCCAGAACACGCTCCGTACACCAGCATCTCCGGCAGAGTAACTAGAGCAACGTCTCTGGGCAGATGGTCCCTCAGATGGTCATTCCCCTCTGTGTGTGTGCGCATGTGTGTGCGCGTGCGTGTGCGCATGTGTGTGTGCGCATGTGTGTGTGCGCACGTGTGTGTGCGTGTGTGTGTGCGCGCGCGCGTGTGTGCGCGCGTGTGTGCGCGTGTGTGTGCGCGCGTGTGTGCGCGTGTGTGTGTGCGCGTGTGTGTGCGCGTGTGCTCCAGTGTGTTCCTGGACTGTCTGATCAACCCTCTCCTGGAGCAGATGGAGGAGTGGAAGAGAGTAGCCAACACTCTGGACAAGGACCACGCCAAAGGTAGGATGCACTCACAAACCCTCCACACATACACACACACCAGAACAGTATAGAACGGTGGAGAACAGAACAGTATAGAACGGTGGAGAACAGAACAGTATAGAACGGTGGAGAACAGAACAGTATAGAACGGTGGAGAACAGAACAGTATAGAACGGTGGAGAACAGAACAGTATAGAACGGTGGAGAACAGAACAGTATAGAACGGTGGAGAACAGAACAGTATAGAACGGTGGAGAACAGAACAGTATAGAACGGTGGAGAACAGAACAGTATAGAACGGTGGAGAACAGAACAGTATAGGATAGTGGAGAACAGAACAGTATAGAACGGTGGAGAACAGAACAGTATAGCACAGTGGATAAACAACGTACAGTTATAGACAGTGGAGACAGAAACAGTATAGGAACAGTGGTAGAAACAGAAACAGTATGGACAGTGAGAACCAGACAGTGTGAGTAACAAACACTATTCAGCGGCAGTGAGGAACGATGACAGGGTATAGGACATGGAGAACGAGTAAACAGTTTATCGCGCAGTAGAGAGAACAGAACAGATAGGCCAGTTGGGTAGAAGACAGAACACTAGATTGCAGTGGAACAGAACAGTATAGAACGGTGGAGAACAGAACAGTATAGAACGGTGGAGAACAGAACAGTATAGAACGGTGGAGAACAGAACAGTATAGAACGGTGGAGAACAGAACAGTATAGAACGGTGGAGAACAGAACAGTATAGGACAGTGGAGAACAGAACAGTATAGGACAGTGGAGAACAGAACAGTATAGGACAGTGGAGAACAGAAGTGTGACTGAGCTCTCTACTCCTCTCTCTTGCGTACCTACTTGCCCCTCCCCCCCCTGCTGTAACCAGCCGACGATCTCGGTAAGTCACTGCCCACCCCCCCCCCCGCCCCCTTCACATGCCCCTGTGTACATGCTCTACTGACCTCATGCCTGACGTCTGTGCGTGTCACTTCCCCCCCCCTCCAAGTTGCACCTGCCTCACGTCACCCCCCGTCCCCCGTCAACTTGGTTGAACAGCATGTGTCCATTCTGGTCTTATTGCACTTCCTTCGTCCATTAGACTCCTCAGATTGTCTTGGAACGTGTGTCACTGTCTTCTAATTCATACTGGAACGGCCCAGAATATCTGTATATGACAGTAATATTGTGTAATAAATTGTATATATTTTAAATATCGATTTCGAAGTTGCTACTAGCATGATACATGCAGTAGGCGCACACCCCAAAGCAAGCGAGTAGCTCCTTGTTATGTCTGCAATGAATACGTATGTCCAGCTTTTCACCTACTTTTCTGTGAAGAGTGTATACTTCTTATACACTAGTTTGTTAATTGCTTCTATTGTGGGTGTACAGCGAGGTGTGTCTGTGCGTATGTCTGTGTGTATGCATGAGTCATTATATATGTGTGTGTTGGTGTGCACGCATGTTTCTTAAAACTCTTCCCTGGCTGACGTGGGGCGAACGCAGTTTTGACGAGGGGAGCCTGTCTCTCTCTCTCAGCTGCATGGAGGGCTTCCTGCCACAGGAGCAACGTTGCTCTTCCAAGAAACTTAAAAATGAAGAAGCCCAGTAGCTGTTAGTTGCCGTCTGGGTTAAGTGGGAGCCTGTCTCTCTCTCTCAGCTGCATGGAGGGCTTCCTGCCACAGGAGCAACGTTGCTCTTCCACCCCCCTGTAAGAAAGCCAGAGGTCCAGGGATTCAAAGTCGCTAGTTTCCATGGTCGTCAGTCCCCTGGTTCTAAAGTTCCATAATCCTAAAGCTCCAAGGGCCCAAAGTTCTAAGGTTAAACTACTTTATAATCCTGGCCTTCTAAAGTGCCATGCTTCAATAGTGGCAAGATTCTAAGGTACTTACAACCCAAAGTTTCAAGGCCCAAGGTTCCTCTGTTCTAGGTTTACTGTTCTCTTCCTTCAGAGCTAAACCATCAAAAGCAAGCATTTGTAAGTGTTTACATATGTATAATATTGCGCAATACCATATAATACTGCATGATATCATAAATTGCAGCATGATACATTGAATTAATACATTATACCAAATTATACTTCTTATTCCTGTAGGGTGCTGCCTTATTCAAGGAAGGAATAAGGCAGGTTTAACCACGCAACCAAGTCTGTCTCTCCGCTTGGAGAAATATTACACTTTAATTACATGTTTACGTCCTAGAGAAGCGCATAGAAGAGATTAACGAGCGGTTCCCAGAGTCCCATTAGAACCTTCAGGAACGCCATGTCCAGATACTTAATCCTTTCCTCTGATCGTACAGTCCTAAACCCCAAACTTGGTTGTCAGAGATGTAAGAAGCATGTGTTCCAGCAAGAACCTCCCCGGATGTGCTTCTTGTTGTTGTGGATGAGAGGGTCTGGGTTGGGTCTGAAACCAGACTGGCCACATGGTTCATTGAGAACTTAGTTGCGCAAGGCTAAATCGTGGGACTGTCTGTGCTCCTGTCTCTGGGCGGCTGGCTATCCCCTGTCTCTCTCTGTCTTCCTCTCCTCTGCCACATTGTCCTCTTGTCTTCTCTCTCTCTCTCTCTTTTACTTTGTCTCTCCCTCCCTCTTTATCAGGAGGGTCTGACTAACCTGTGTGCGTGTGCGTGTGCGTGTGCGTGTGGGTGTGGTTCTGCGTGGCCACGCGTGTAGGCCGGGGGGATATCCAGCCCCAGCTGGACAGTGCCAGGCAGGATGTGAGTGATAAGTGCCTGCTGCTTGAGGAGACAGAGAAACAGGCCCTGAGGAAGGCTCTGGTGGAGGAGAGGAGCCGATTCTGCTCCTTCGTGTCCATGCTGAAGCCTGTGGTGGTGAGGACCCTAAATACACCCTGTTATATCCTGCTGCTATACACCCTGTTATATCCTGCTGCTATACACCCTGTTATATCCTGCTGCTATACACCCTGTTATATCTTGCTGCTATACACCCTGTGCCCTGGTAGACCCTGGTTATAATCTGCTTGTAATCTGCTTGTGTGCACACTGTTATACCTACCCAGGTATATAGACTGGTACGCATAATGTTACACATACAGTTATTCACTGCTACATGGATAGGTGGGTAGATGGATGGATGGATGGATAGGTAAATGATAGATGGATAGATAATAGATGGGTAGAGGGATGGGTAGATGGCTAGATGGATGGGTGGATGGATAGATGGATAGATGATAGGTGGGTAGAGGGATGGATAGATGGATAGGTAGGTAGATGATAGATGGATTGAGGGATGGGTAGAGGGATGGATGGATGAATCCACTGGTCCGCGTCACCTCCTGCCTGGTTACTGATCTGCAGGAGGAGGAGATGTCCATGTTGGGGGAGATCACCCACCTACAGACCCTGACTGATGACCTGAAGACCTTGACCATGGACCCCCACAAGCTTCCCCCGGCCAGCGAGCAGGTGCACACACACACACACACATGCACCCATACAGACACATTTTCTTTGCCTGAATCTGGGAAGAATCCTAACTACTGCGGAACTGGCTGTTTGTATGTATGTTCAGATGTCTCTGTCTGTCTCTGTCTGTCTCTGTCTGTCTGTCTGTCTGTTTCCTGTCTGCAGACTCTGCTCCTCCCTGTCTCCTGTTTGTCTGTCTGTCTCCTGTTTGTCTGTCTGTCTCCTGTTTGTCTGTCTGTCTCCTGTCTGTTATTTACTCTGCTATTGTTTACTTTGTTGTCGATGTTGTTTACTTGGCAGGTGATCGTTGACCTGAAGGGTTCCGACTGCACCTGGGTCTACCAGACTCCGCCCTCATCCCCCAGCACAACCGTATCCAGGAAGTCAAGCATGTGCAGGTACATTAGGCGCCTAGGAACCGTGCGTCACCCTAAAATCTCTCTGGCAGACAGAATCTGTTGTTGATTTCCTCATAACTTCCTGTGGCCTCATTGGTGGAGAATATCAAGGGGGGAGAACCTTTTATCTTCTCCGCCGATGGGTACTGTGGAGATGGAGTGGAGGAGAGGGGGGAAAAGGAAATCGAGATACATAAATAAACATATAATTAATCGCAGTGCTCTCATCTCCCTGGTCCGTCTGTGTCACCTTGTGGCCAAGTTGTGAAACAGCATCCTCTCTGCCCTCAACATGTGTAGGTGTTAAGATGAAGCTAATGCACTAATTATATATGAGCTTTGGGGGCAGTAGGCCCTGTAAAGGCACCTGATACTCTAGGCTAGTCACATAACAAAATACAGGAACTGTTTCAGCCACCGTCTTATGGCCCCCAGCCTGACTCTCATCTCCTGCTCCTCCTCCTACCAGCTGTGCCCTCAGCTCCTCCACCTCCTCACATGTCTGCTGGTATCTGTCCTGGAAGTCTCCTCCTCTCTTTCCTTCTCTGCCGTCTTTCACCGTCCTGTCTTTCATTCTATCTTCCTTCCTATTCTTTCTCCTCCCTCTCTCTCTCTCCCTCTCTCTCTCTCTTTCTCTATCTCTCTCTCTTTCACTTTTGTTCCCTCTCTCACTTCCTCCCTCTCTCTCTCTCTCTCTCCCCCTGCAGTAGTTTGAACAGTGTGAACAGCAGTGACTCTCGCTCCAGTGGCTCTCACTGCCACTCCCCCACTTCGCACTTCCGGTACCGGAGCTCCGCCCTCCCGCAGCAAGGCCCTGCCCGCCTCTCCAGCGTCTCCTCCCACGACTCTGGATTCATCTCCCAGGATGCCTACCAGTCCAAGTCCCCATCGCCCATGCCCCCTCCAGACACTCAGGTACGCCCCACCTCCCCTCCCCTGCTTCCCCAGACTCATGTATCTACCAGGGTTTGGCTGATAATTTAACAGCAGGTCAAGAAGTCTCAGGTGTTTGCTAAACGAGCCCATTATTCTAGCCAGACTCAAACACACCCAAGCGTGCCGTGTTGAACACATCCAGGGTGTTCCGCTTCCACCAATCTCCTCCTACGGAGCCTGGTTGGCCAGGCCCTGAGCTCCCAGGTTGCTAGGTAACGGTCAGGCTCATTAGCGCGAGCGCCAATGATCGCACAGTGAGAGCTTCCTGCTTACAGAAGTGATGACTCACTCTTTAACACACATACACACACTTTTATACATACATACAGGCATACTGTACATACACACATGTCTACACACACACCTCCCTACTGTTGTATGTGCTGTTCATGCGTATCGCATAGCTATAGTTTTTTTAAAGCCTTATTTGACGTCTTTTTACCTTCATATTATTAATTTAGCGAGCGTCACAATGTGCTGTTATTTCCTGTCTGTTTATCTGTCTGCCTGCCAGCTTGTCTGTCTGTCTTCTGCCTGTCTGTCTCTCTCTTGAATTCTGTTCTTATTTTGTATTGTGCCCTTGGGTACACGCTAAGCTTTTTCCAAATGGCTGACTGTGTATTTGTGTGTGTGTGTGTGTGCGCGCGCTGCTGCTACTTATCCTGCCTCATCGCTTGGCTGTAGACGTGTCTGTCTCCAGCTGTCTCTCAAACTGTCAGCCAGGAAATGTCTCCCTCCTCATCCTCATGTGACCTTAAGGAGCCTTGCTCAAGCACAGGGCCAGAAAAGGTGAACACACACACGCGCACACACACACTCGAGATGCACGGATCCACACGCATAAACACAGCCCATCCCACATTCACACACACACGTACACACAGACACACCCGCTAACACAAACGGGAGGCGTTTCAGAGCAGGTGATTGGTTGCCATTCCATCATCAATGTTTGTCAAAGCACCAGGTGTTTGTTTCCACAGTCTGTGGTTTGACGCAGTTGTTTTGACCTCATGACGGTTTCATCTACGTGTCTTCTCGCTCATCTCATGTTTTTATCCTCCGCTCACGTTCAGTTATCAAACGGCTTTGACCATCAAGTGCTCTCCAGCGCCCTCTGTTCACCCGGAGGGGCAGTGCAGGAGAGCTACCCCCATCTCCACCTGCCTCTATTCTCCCAATCCTCCTCCTCCCCCCTCGCTTCCCCCACCTCCCCCATGTGGGCGGGGCCCAGATCAGGCTCCTCCCCCCCCTATTGCATCCTGGGACCTGGCATGGTCCCCTCCTCCAAGGTCCCTACCTGGAAGGTGCGTCCGACCATCGCCCCACTCTCCCTCTCCTCCTTCCTCTCTTCTTTTCCGGCCATTCGTCCTTTCCCTTCCATCCTCATCAAATCTCCTTCTCCTTCTCATTGCTCTTTTCCTCCTCCTCCCCTGTATCTTCATCTCCTTTTCTGCCTTCTCTTTCCTCCGCTCTTTCCCGTCTTCGCTCCTCTCCTCCTCTCCTTTCATCCTCCCTGCCTGTCTTCCTCCTCCCCTCCTCTCTTCCTTCTTTCTCGCCCAGGCTGAGTTGTCATGGTGTCCTTATCTCATGTCCAGGCAGCTGTCGAATGTTCTAGGAACAGGAAGCTGCATACACACAAACACACACACGCAGACACAAATAAGAGCATGTAGCATTAGGACTTGTCTAGCCTGCATTGCTCTCTCTTGGTATGACAGGGCCAGGCCAGACCCAACCCTTATACCACACACTCAAGCATATAATCACACACACAGATATGCAGTAGGTACATACACATATCTATACACACGCACTTTTACACATAATCACATAGACACATGTACACACAAACACACACATACATCAGAGTGCTAACCTGTCATGCCTCTTCTGCAGGACTGGGCCAAGCCAGGGCCCTATGACCAGCCCATGGTGAACACACTGAGGCGCCCCAGGGACAGGAAGGAGACCACAGATCCCAGCATGCCCCTGGGCAACGAGGCCATCACCCAGCGGGAGGAGTCACAGAGGGCCAGGAGCACCAATCACAACTCTCCACTGAAGGTGAGGCCCCCTGTAATAGGACAGGAACCTCTTATGGACGTGATGATTGATTATTAAAACGTTAATGTCAAACCGTGAGCTTGCAGTAACAACAAACCGTCAGCTGTTACCGATGCTATAGTTATTTAGGTTTATTTGAATAGGGACAGATACAAAAAACAAAGCTTGAATCAGGGTACATTAATTGTGTGTGTGTGTGTGTGTGTGCGCGCGTGCGCGTGCACGCAGGAGGATGCAGAGGTGCATGAGGAGCTGGCCAGGGCTCTGTCCAGAGGGCTGCATCTGGACATACAGCCTTGCAGCAGAGACTCTCTCCAGGGCTCCAGCGGCTACAGCACGCAGACAAACACACCCTGCTGTTCTGAGGACGCCATTCCTTCCCAGGGTAACACACACACACAAACACACACATTCCTGCCCACATGTCTAATTTCACACACTTGCACACACACAGTTACAGACTTACTGAGTACGATAGATTTGAAACTTATTCTATTTCACTTGCTGATGCCCCACCCATTCCTGTCTCTCCACCCCTCCTTTTCCTGTCTTCTATCCCTCCCCTTTCTATCTCACCACCAATCTCAGACTATGACTACTTCACAGTGGGCAGAGATCAGGAGGTGGATGACAGGTCCTGCACCATCCCTCGCACCAGCGAGATCAGCCAGTCCTACCGTCGCGCCTTCCAGACCAAGCGCCCAGCCTCTACCACCGGCATCCCCTCCCCTGGCCCTGCCATCATCACCCCAGGCGTGGCCACCATTCGAAGGACCCCCTCTTCCAAGCCCAACCTGCGCAGGCCCTCCGGGGGCCTGGGGCCCATCCCAATCAGACCCCCCATGATCCCTGTCAAGACCCCCACCGTCCCTGACCACCCTGGGGGGGGTTTCTTCCCTGGGGGGGCCCTGCAGGAGAGCAGCGAGGGGGGGCCACTGAGTCTCCGCAACCCTCTGTCGCCTGGCAACAACAACAACAACAGCAGCACTGGGCCCCGGGCCACCAGAAGCCTCTGGGATGCTCCACGTCACACCGCCTCCGACCCCCCCACCCCGCCCCCGCAGCCTGGTGGCCGGGGCCTGGAAAGGCAGGCCCTCCCTGAGGTGCTGGAGGAAGGGGAGGCAGCAGGGGAGGCAGGTGGGGAGGGGGAGGACATGCTGGTGGCCATACGTCGGGGGGTGAGGCTGAAGAAGACCACCACCAACGACCGCTCCGCGCCCAGGATAGTGTGAGGAGGCCTGCGATGTTTGGTCTGGTCCAGTCTGGCCTTACATTTATTTTCAAATGAATGAAAAAGATCAAATCAAATCTTTATTTGTATGTACATATTTATATTTTGAAGTGTTTGTATGTTTTACCGGCGGTCCTCTTGACCATCTCTCTTCTTACCCTTTCCCAGCCTTCCTGAATCCCTATAAAAGTTGCCAACATGAGCTAGAAATAACCCACAGGCTTTATTTTCCTTAAACAAGCGATTCTTCTCTGTGAAATACACAGAGGGGTTACTCGAGTGTGTTTTACAGAGAAAACATTCTAGTAGTCACAGCGTCAGAGGAGAGTAAGGCCACTCTTTAATGGTGTTTCAGTAACACTTTAATCGAAGTTCAAGATGATTCCGATGTATTTCAAACAGACACTTGCATGTCCAACAGGAAACTGTCACTCATTGTATAGACTACACTGAATCCTCAGGTGGAGTCCAGACAGTCTATCTAAGACTGACAAGGCCACACAAGGATGGAAAAGACTGAAACCAATATCACTTACTGACGGACAAGCTAAAATTAGTGCAGCTTTTGACGAAGTTCAACGGGAAGAATGTCCTCCCAGATTTTTGTCCAGGAGTTTTCCGTTGACAACAGTGACAGCAGTGTTTTGCTCAGACCCTGATACGACGTCCAGTTCAGCTACTCACAGTGTAATCAGTCGCAGGTATAATAGTGGTTGTAACTAAGCATTTACAGACCTGCAGTATTAGTAAATGTTAGATAAGTTACAAGAATTTTACAGTTACAAAGCTTAGTATGCGGTAGTGTAGCAGAGCCGGTTGGGAACCGCTTGCCCTGAATGAGTTCACTCTCAGTTGTTCTCCTCTTGGTCTAATGGTAGACGGTTTAGAGTTGAGACCCGGGTTCGATCCCCCGTCCTCCTATGTACGTCCGTGTGAACCAATATCCCACATACCCACCATCTTGTAACATCCTGTCCTCGGCCTCATGTTGACCTTCAGTTGAATCCTTCTAATCTATTCCCATCCCAGTGTATTCTGTGCTATATGCGCCGCCCACTGATACATAGAAACGACGAATACAGCATGTGGTTTTTGTAAGTGTTTGTATTCCTGCTGGTGTTGAAGAGCGGTCAGACGTTGTGTATGACGACTGAAGCCTGTGTTGGTTGCCCTCCTTTCAATCAACCAAGACGGGGAAACTTTGAACATGTAGCCGATGCAACTCCATGCACATGACGCTGTTTAGTCCTGTGAGAAGAGGGCATCTGGTGCTGTGAGAGGTCCGACGCCGTCCCTGTACCGATCTGTCATATAATACTGCTCCTCGGTTCCTCTCCAAGCACAGCTGCTGATTGGAAGCACAAGTTGCCAAATCTCCTATGCGCTTAACGGTTAGTAGTCGTTTCAGTTTGTATTTCGAATGTCGTTGTCGAAGAAGACTCAAGAGTGTCGCCTTTCTCTCGCCTGCGATGATATTATCCTCATGTCGGTGACGATATGTGAAAGTGGTATTCAGGAGCATATAACTAAACTCAAAAATAGTTTTTGTGTGAAACCCCTTTGCCTATAACTCGCGCACGGCTAAAACCAAGAGTCCTGGGTCTTCATTTCCGACGAATAGTTGCAAGTGTTATTTCTTAAGTTAATTATACAATTATATAAAGTCGTAGGCTAAATACCGGCACTTGAGTTAAAAAAGAAAGAAATTCTTGACGTATGACTGCTTTTTTTCACTGCATCACAAAGAGGTGTTGTGTTTGATAATTGGCCGAGTCCCTGTATCAGTTCAAGCCTTAATGTCCCACAATGAACGCTTTGAATGAGAGGAAATACAGTCAAATTTTCACCAGAAGGCGTTTGAAAGTGAGAAGGGACAGAATAAAGCTGAAATTGGTGAGTTTAGTTGCACTTTAGACGTACGCTTACTGGCTGTCGCTACCAAGACTGAAGCCATGATTGACGATTAGGCCGCCGTGAGCTGATGCTGTGATTGGACGGATCTTAACGATGTGATCTCTGTACCCTGGCACTTGAAATCTGATGTCAGTTCCTGAATCATGTCTCATATTTTTTATGTAAGTTATTTCAGGTACCAATAAAAATGTAGCGGGAAGTGTGTCTGTTGAACCAAAACGGACCCAATGTATTTATTCCACTTACTGATCTCAAAACAGCTTGTTTCTGATCTAGTGTCTTTATAGTAGATGAAAAGCAAGTGTCATGGAATACAATTATTTCCTAAACATAATGCACCCGCATTGTGTCATGATCTGTATAGGTATATGATCTGAGTAATTGGTGTTCAATGGCCAACCATCAGCAAGGGTACTGAGATAAAACCAGATTCATAAGAGATTCATTAATCATATATTTATTTGTACAGGTATAGGTGAAGCACAGCTATAGCACATTTTAAAGCCTCCCATTTCTTCAGCGTTGAGTTTAAAGGTTGAGTTCAGGCCCGTGGAACACACCTCCCCCCCTGCACACAGCTCTTCACAAGCACTCCATTATCCAGGGATCCCCTTACAGTTAGAGCCTAGTTCACAAGAGAGTTGAGTCACGATTCTGTAAGGGTGGTGGTCGGCCATAGGGGGAGGTGAGGGGGAGACTGGGGTGTGAGGGAGGGAGCGTCTTAGACAGGGCGCTCCCTAGGGCGGGTGACATATTGCCACCACAGAGGGGGAAGGTCGCCCTCCTTGCGGGCCGGGGGGAGGGCCTCGGACTTGGGCCCTTCTGCGGGGGTCTCTGCCTCCAGCTGCTGGACCTGAGGATGGGAGGGGAAAGGAGAGGATGGGAGGGGAAAGGAGAGGAGGGCAGGGGAGAGCGGGAGGGGGGTGGGGAGAGGAGAAGATATGGTCTGAAACTGTAGCAACAAAGCAACACGGCAAGGAAGGATTGACATGAAGGTCGTGTTTGGGCGCCAGCCTACCTCCCTGTCCCAGCTCTGCTCCCTCAGCTTCTTCCACTGCTCCCGCTTGGCAAAGTAGTCTGGGTACATGGCCTTCTCAGAGGGGTGCCAGTGATCCAGACACCACTCTGGAACCTGAGGCCAGGACCCAAAAACAAACACCTCTCCTTAGGTCTCTGCCTGCCTCACACATCTCCCTCATTCTCTTTCTCACTCATCTCCCATAATCACACCCCACACGAAGTGCTCCAACTGAAGCCGTGTAACGTTTACCGCAGGTGAGACGCAAAACTAGGGTGGTTGCGACGTGGGCCCGTTACCTTGTAGCATTCGTATCTCTCGTAGGAGGTTCCTCCGGGAGAATCTGGGAACAGGTAAGGCTGCGGATGCTGGTTGGCCCAGAACTCCTCCTCCCCCGCCTTCAGCATCTTGGTAGCTTTCACCATATCTTTCTCGCCCTTGTTGTCATCAAAGCGTGCCCTCAGCATGCACGCGTAAAATCGGTACTTGTCCCTAAAAACAGCGGTAGCTAAGTTAACCGGAGCATCTATCATCATCAACAACAACATACAAAGGATCTGGTGTCAAGTCGCATCAATATACAAAAGCAGATTGCGAACATTAAAATGTCATATTACGGAGGAAGACAGATAACATGTAGCTTTCTATAAACAATGTTAGCTCTTCATCTTAATTACTTGCAAGTCACAATAATATTGGATTGGTTTGATGGAGCCAGTCCGTGCTATCTTACGAGCTAGCACGCTGGCTAGCTAGCTAACGCTAGGCTGACGAGAGTGGGTGACCTAGCTGGCAAGAAAGCTAAGCTGGCTAGTCTAGCTTGCTAGGAAGATCAGTTGATTCCGATGGACCTACGATAGCACGCTTAACGTTTTCACTCGATTACACTGGGCGAAAACACCGACCATTCACTTACCTAAATATGCACCATGATTCGAGGTGCCTCAACGACTTTTTGTAAAGTCGCAGGACCTTTTGGTGGTGGGTAAGATACGCAGAGGCCATTTTTCCCGTCCCCTGTCACCTTCTCACTCAGGCCAGGAGCATTGTGGGACTGGATTCTGGGTCACTTTTTTCATGTACCAAGTGCGCAAGGTATTTTCATCATACTATTTCTAAACATTCATTTATTTCAGTTTGCATTCATAACAACTTTTATGTGTAATTTTTAAAGTTCAATGACGTATCTAGATATGATTTGAGATTTTTGTTACTGGTTGGAGACACACAAAGATACTCAGATTTATGATAGCGCAAATATTATAGAGACAACGGCCTTGTAGAGTTATGGGAATTAGAGCTCTGTGTGGACCCATTTTAAACAGGGTTTATTCTCTTAACACCATGACACACTTCAAATTTATAGGTAAGTAGACACAGCAGACATTGGTTGGTTAATGCATCCGATACCAGTGATAGGACAGTGATAACTGCATCTGCACGACTATATCCGTTAAACTAAAACGGATGTTTTCTACAGAATTGACACACTAGCTAGCTTACCTGCTAGCATGTTTTAAATACCTCAACAATAGGGTTTTTATTGTTAATTTTTTTTTACCTCCAACACGAATAGAAGGTTACCTTATCTAATATCCCTATGATGAGGATGTATTGAATTTAGTTGAATGACTGTATGTTAATGATGATGAAAACCGTTCTCCTGTTCAGACATCGGCATCAATCTGACAGATCCCATGTTCAGGGGTCTCTACAGAGGCAAGCAGAAACACCACGGTGAGTATTACTCATTGTGCTCAGAGTCCGTCTACGGACCTTCTATTAAACATTCTCTGGTGTGCTGCTGGTAGCCAAGGATTCGATGCCAGGCTGACGGAAGCAATTATTAACAGAACGTATTCCTCTCATCAGACGACTTCGACCAGGTTATCGACAGAGCTGTGAAAACTGGGGTTCAAAAGGTAACATTACGTGTTTGTCATGTCACGTTGGTGCTTGACGATAATACAAATCATCAAGTAACATCATATTTGATCTGTTCAGGTCATTTAAAAACAGTTGCACTGATGCCCGTAAATGTAAACATATCAAACCAACTTAAACTTCAGTGTGTGCTGAAAGAAAACAGCGTTCTTGAAGTCTAGTTCATCCCTCACCAGGGACAGCGTTTCAACTCCTTTGTTTTTGCAGTTCATGATCACCGGGGGAAATCTAGAGGACAGCAAGGAGGCCCTGACACTAGCAGAGTCCAGAGGTGATTTGGTCATATCCTGATCATTCTGAAACAGGTCATAAGAAGTGATCAATAAAGAAAACAATTTTTTCATTAAGTGAGTTATTAGTTGATTTCCAGCAGTCTGTGTTGACCCCTTCTCCTCTCACACATACATTTGTCCACACACACACATGAACAGAGGGGTTCTACAGCACAGTGGGGTGCCACCCGACACGCTGTGGGGAGTTTGACAAGAACGGGCCTGATGAGTACCTGACTGCTCTGAGGGCACTGGCCACAGCTAACAGAGAGAAGGTGGTGGCCATCGGGGAGTGTGGACTGGGTGAGGCGTCAGAGCACTGCTTCACTCTGCTTCAGTCTGCTTCGGTCTGCCTCACTCTGCTTCACCCTGCTTCATACTGCCTCATCCTGCTTCACTCTGCTTCACTCTGCTTCACCCTGCTTCACTCTGCCTCACTCTGCTTCACTCTGCTTCACTCTGCCTTGGCTCACATATCATGGCGTGAGGGCATGTCAGCAGTTTACAACATTACATTCAACCTGTTGTTCATTCAGCATACAACTTTCTTCACACAACAGTATATATAGAAAGTACAACATAATCATACAGTTTTGGCGGTCAGAGTCAAGGAATAGTCTGTATTTACAAGGTAAATAACCACATCTGGCCTACTTCAACTAAGTAGGAACCAGTGTCTGTGTATACATTAGAAAGATATCAAGCACAATGCCTCATCTCTCTCTCTTTGACTGTCTCAGATTTTGATCGACTGGAGTTCTGTCCAAAGGAAACTCAGATGAAGTGAGTCAGGCTGTGCTCTTGTAGTCAGGACTGGGGGACATGAAAGTCAGGCTCTATGGTGAGCTCTGCGGTGACCTCTGTGGTGACCTCTGTGGTGACCTCTGCCATCCCATCAGGTATTTTGAGAAGCAGTTTGACCTGGCTGAGGAGACCAAACTACCAATGTTCCTCCACTGCAGGAACTCCCATCTGCAATTTCTAGGTTGGTGTACCTGTAAACACAAAACAACCTACTCAAACGATCCTCTTGAGATTATTTCAATGTTATTCAATTCAATGTTATTACAAATGTATTACATTATTAGATGAACTCATGACAGACATGTATTCAGATATTTATGACCATATAACATACATGATTACATTAACTAAATGCTTACACAATGAGAATGGGGAATTTGTCTTGCCCTTCACAGAGATCATGAAGAGGAACAGGGACAGATTTGTAGGAGGCGTGGTAAGAACACTTCAAGCAAATTTGTCACGTCTCCCTGTGAACCACACACCTCGAATCAAGCCCATCTTAACTGTCAATCCCAAAGAGTCGCAAAGGCCTTCGCTCACAATCTTAATCATCATCTTTACGCATCAAATGTATTCATTTAGTGGTTGCAATTAACCCAAGCAGCATGCAGGGGAATTGAACCTTTGATTTCTGAATGCACAGGCAAATGCTACCACTGGGATGACTTGGGACAACTGGGATAGTTCCCCTGGGATAGCTTGGGATAACTGGGATAGTTCCCTTGGGATAACTGAGATAGTTCCCTTGGGATAACTGGGATAGTTCCCCTGGGATAGCCTGGGATATATATGTAGATTCCCTGCTTGTTTACAGCCTTTAGGGCCCATTCCTTGACCTTCCACTCCCGCTGCAGGTCCACTCCTTCGATGGCAGTGCAGAAGATGCAGCTGCTCTGGTAGATCTGGATTTGTACATTGGGATCAATGGCTGGTGAGAGAGACGAGCGAACTGTCACAATCCAGCGTTCAGAAGCAACTCTTAGGAAGGTTCGATGAGACATCTGGTTCCGAATCCCTCTTAAATGGCGCTTGTTTTCTTTCAGTTCTCTTAAAACGGAGGCGAATATCGAGGCCATGAAGACCATCCCTACTGAGAGACTGATGATAGAGACTGGTGCGTTAGCCCCTCCCTCTGTCTCTCTTTAGTTCTCTGGACTAAAAGACTCCATGCTTTTATAACAGAGCATTCTGTTTCATCTTGTTTAATTATCTACCTATTAGTTCCTCAGAAGCACACAGATTAGGAAGAATTTATGAATTTCGAACTCACGAAGAACCTTCCAGTTTGTATCCTCTTAGGCCAAGGCGGTCCTGATGTGTTGTGCGTTTTCCAACAAGAGCTATTGGGGTACTGACGTTTGTATGTTCCCCCAGATGCACCGTGGTGCGGGGTGAAGAACACCCACGCTGGCTCCAAACACGTCAGGACTACGTTTCCTACCAAAAAGAAGTGGGAGGAGGGACACTGTCTGAAGGACAGGAACGAGCCCTGCCACATTGTGTATGTGTACCTGGAGGGGAGGGGGGGAGAGATGGGGGGAGGGAGAGAGAGTAAGGGAAGGAGGGACGGATGCAGAGAGGGCGGTAGGAAAGGAAGAGAGTCTAGAATGGAAATTGGAATGATGGAGTGATTGGAGGGATGAGAGGAGGAAGAAATGTGGGAAAGGATGGTGAAAGAAAGATAAAGAATTTGACCCTCATTCCAACCCTTATCCAGCACACAAGATTCTAATATTCATGTGGTTGACGAGCTAAATCGTGTTTTGGGAGTCTCGATACAGTCTTGCTACAGGACGGTAGCTCTACAGGAGCAGGTTTTTCCAGTCAGTCAGTAATCAATAATTCACTCTATCATTTTAAAATTGAATGTAGAACTCATGCTAGAACTCTGTAAACATGTCTGATGGATTAATTGGTTCCAGTTCCTTCTCTTAAGGCTCCCTTACACCTCCT
>BROE01000011.1:1283062-1300494 GCA_036571765.1 Plecoglossus altivelis | reverse complement strand
TTGCGTTTGTAGAAATGTGACTATCAATCCGTAGAATATGGATGATGTAACATGGCTAAAACCCCTGTCCAGTTTCTATTACTATGTGCATAGAATAATACTTTATAATAATACTCTCTTCTTGTTTCAGACAAGTGCTAGAAGTCATGGCAGCGTCCAGGGACGAGGACCCGGCAGAGATGGCCGCCACCATCTATAACAACACAGTGAAAGTGTTCTTCAGGGGGAGCTGACGGACAACGTTGTTGCTTAGGACCGTTCGTCAGGAATTCTCTGAGGAGCGGTATCTGGTTTCACCTCGGGCAGGCACATCACCGCCTCTGCTGTCAACACCTGCTGCTGTCAGGCACCAAAGACGCACTTCGGACGTCCGCAGAAATGCCTTGTGACGCTGGAGGCTAACTTTGCATGAGATTACCTTCTCTTGCCGGTCTGTAACGTTGTGGATTTAACTGAGATTTGAGGCTTGTGCTCTTCCTCAAATTAGAGTCTCAACGCAAGTTTTGTTTAATGTGAAATCATTAAAGCGACATTTTCAAGTATGAATTGATTATCTCCAAATGCCCGATGTTGGTCTATACCTTTTTAGTAGCGCTAAAGCTGTTTTTCTAAATTACTACTGTAACTGACTTATGTATCCATGATGTTGTAGTGGTGGTTTAGGAGACTGGCGACCTGACAGTGTCTTAATAATATAATAGCAGCAGTATGCGGAATAAATGAAATAAAGATGAGAAACTAGACTTGCCACTGAGCAATTCTTAGTCATGTATTTTTTGTCCTGTGAGCCACACCTTTTGACGTTTGAAACGTCACTCACGGGGACGAAAAACAGGAGCAACTTCCGCGTTCTTCGCATAGCAACAGGAGAACGGCGAAAATGGCTGACAATACGGACCCAGATTAATAGCGTCTGTAAGGCTGAAACAACAACAAGCAGTGGCTGGAGTTTTTTTAATTTTCAAACGGGGTGACTGAGTCCTCCAGGACCTTCATCCCACAAAGTCCATGGCGTCCGCTCAGGTCCGGATCAGCCAACAGGCCCTGGCGGTGCTGGATGTGGCACTTCGCGTCCCTTGCATCTTTATTATCGACGCCATTTTTAACTCTTACTATGATCCCGGGTCAGGATGGGCCGGGACAGCAGGCAAGATTTTTATCAGAGTCATGGGTAAGACAAATGCGTGTTTTCCAACTCGCTTTAGCAAGCTACAATAGCTTTTCACAGCCAACCACTGTCATCCGCGCTCAGCAAAAAATGACAGATAGCTAGCTAACATGCGCAGTGAGACGCTCACCTGTCAATGGCCTCATGCACTTTACTCCTCGCAAAGCCGATTTAGCCTAGCTACTGACGGAAACAACGTAAAGTGCTTTCCCATCTGACACAGCTAGAAACCAATGGATTGACATGTTGCACAGACATATGTTTTTAACACGTGTTGCCTCAATATAGTATGTGGAATGACTTATTCCCGAATGTGTGCTAGCTAGATAGCAGCCGTTGCTAGCTGAGCAAGCTAGTTAATCGACAGGTACAGCAGGCAAACAGCGCGCTAATCTCATGCCATAAGTGGACTGTAGACGTAGTTTTAGATATCTAGTTAGCCAAATACAGGAGATGGCTGCAGTGCAGCTATCATAGAGAACATACAGGCACTCAGTTGGATATTTGCACTCCGACCTTGTTCATGTTTACACTGCAGCTTTACAAATCAGCAAACTGTTTGTAAGTAAGAGATAAATGAACTGTGGATCTACTTTGCAAAGTTACGATATAGATAAAAGTCAAATCTTCATGGCGTTACACCATTCCGTTTTTCTGCTTGTGTAGTCCAGTGGTCAGGGTTGGACGTTTGAAGACGTAATACCCTTCTGTTGTTGTTGTGTGTGTGTGTGTTTTCCCTCAGAAGGTCATATAATTTTGTTCTCCCTGCTCAGGTATCCTAGTGTCCAGTGTGGTGTTGGTGCTTTCCCAGAAGGCCCTGTTCAAGTTTTACACCCTTTTCTTCGCTGTTCTCCTGGGAATGGTGGGCGTCCTTATCAACTACTACGCCACCTCCCACATAGACTTCTACAGCGCCTACTACAAAGCGGCCCTGGGCTTCCGTCTGCTACCCAGGAACGGCCCCACCCTGTGGCTGGGCATGGCGGTGCTGCAGCTGGTGTTCGGCATGGGCTACGTCTTCCTGCTCAACATCCAGTCGGCGTGTGCCGCCCTGGTGGTCCTGGACATGATGATCCCCCTGTGGGGGCTGATCATTGAGCTGCCCGTGGATGTGAGGCAGCTGGTGGCCGTGGTGTCGGGCCTGGCCCTGGCGCTGCACACGGCCGTGTGCCTGGCGCTAAAGCTCAAGTGGTTCTACTACTCGTGTCGCTACGTTTACCTGCTCGTCCGACACATGTACCGCATCTACGGGCTCCAGCTGCTGGTGGAGGACACCTGGAAGAGGATTCGCTTCCCGGATGTGCTGAGGGTGTTCTGGCTGACCCGCATCACCGCGCAGGCCATCATCCTGGTGTACGTGGTCCGGGCCGTGCGCCACGAGGGTGCCGGGGCGGGCGCGGCTGACGGCGGTGGTGACCGCCACGGCTACCTGACGCGAGACGTGTTCTGGGACCTGTTCAGCAACCTGATCATCAGCGGCTGCGACTCCACGCTGACCGTGCTGGGGATGAGCGCCGTGATCTCGTCCCTCGCCCACTACCTGGGGCTGAGCATCCTGGCGTTCATCGGCTCCACCGAGGAGGAGGACAAGCGTCTGGGCTTCGTGGCGCCCGTTCTGTTTTTCATCCTGGCCCTGCAGACAGGCCTGAGCGGTCTGGAGCCGGAGGACCGGCTCATCCGCCTGAGCAGGAACATGTGTCTCCTGCTCACAGCCATCCTGCACTTCATCCACGGCATGACCGACCCGGTCCTGATGTCGCTGAGCGCTTCCCATGTGTCATCCTTCCGCCGCCATTTCCCAGTGCTCCTGGTGTCGCTGAGCCTGTTCGCCCTCCCGGTGGTGCTCAGCTACGCGCTGTGGCACCACTACGAGCTCAACACCTGGCTGTTCGCTGTCACAGCGTTCTGCGTGGAGTTGTGTTTGAAGGTGCTGGTGTCCCTGACGGTGTACGGCCTTTTCATGGTGGACGGCTACCACAACGTGCTGTGGGAGAAGCTGGACGACTACGTGTACTACGTGCGCTCGTCCGGCAACGTCATCGAGTTCGTGTTCGGCGTGATCATGTTTGGCAACGGCGCGTACACCATGGCGTTCGAGTCCGGCAGCAAGATCCGGGCGTGCATGATGTGCCTCCACGCTTACTTCAACATCTACCTGCAGGCCAAGAACGGCTGGAAGACCTTCATCAACCGCCGCACGGCCGTGAAGAAGATCAACTCGCTGCCGGAGGTGAAAGGCGAGCCGCTGCGGGACATCGAGGACGTGTGCGCCATCTGTTACCAGGAGTTTGCCACATCGGCCCGCATCACGCCGTGCCACCACTACTTCCACGCTCTCTGCCTCCGCAAGTGGCTCTACATCCAAGACACGTGCCCCATGTGCCACCAGAAGGTCTACATCGAGGAGGAGGGCCGCGACCGGCCGCCCTTCTCTAACAACAACGGCTACGCCGCTGCCCCCGGCGGCGAAGAGGACGCCGGGGAGTTGGCAGAGCGCCAGGTGGCGGAGGAGGCGGCGGCGGCAGGTGGGGCGGAACCTGAGAATGAGCTGCTGGAGGATAATGACAGTATAGAGTACGACGAGGACGAGTGGGGGGCGCGGAGCGGGGGCTCGCCCGTAGAGGAGGACTATATTAACGACGACACAGACTCGAATGGGGACTAGGCACAGAACACGTTCATGTATAGAGAGAGAAATATATATATATATATATATCGTGCCACCACTACTTCCACGCTCTCTGCCTCCGCAAGTGGCTCTACATCCAAGACACGTGCCCCATGTGCCACCAGAAGGTCTACATCGAGGAGGAGGGCCGCGACCGGCCGCCCTTCTCTAACAACAACGGCTACGCCGCTGCCCCCGGCGGCGAAGAGGACGCCGGGGAGTTGGCAGAGCGCCAGGTGGCGGAGGAGGCGGCGGCGGCAGAGGTGGAGGAACCTGAGAAACTTGCTGGTAGGGATAATACAGTATACGAGACTACGACGAAGTGGGGGCGCGGAGCGGGGCTCGCCCGTAAGAGACTATAAAGACGACACAGACTCGAATGGACTAGGCACACACACCTCCGATGCGTATACGAGAGAGAAATAACCACCCATAATATATAATATATTCACAGTTGTAAAAACTAAACAAACAACACAAGATAAGAAAGAAGATATCTTAATTTGAGACAACCCCGCGAAACGTCCGAGTTTTCCCTCTCAATGCCCATTTAGAATATCTTTTTTTGTGGGGAATCTGTCTGGGCTTTCCCATTCAAGGGCTTGGTCCGGATTGAACTACTGTACTAGTGTGCCTAGACAGGGGTAGGAGTGGGTTCCAAGAGGCGCAGCTCAGTGAGAGACACATTCCTCTTGTTTCGTAGGGATGGCGTTGGCCGTGTGCTTGCTGTTTCACTGAGCGCGAGAGAGAGAGTGAGATGGACAGGAAGCAGGGAGAGGAGACAGGAAGTGGAGGGTGAGGTCTGCAGGTGATGTGCTACTGTTATCTCAGATATAGGCTACCTCTTTATCTACTACTGGTCTCTTGTGCGACCTTGCTTCAATTGTGTACGTTATTGTACATGTAATTAACACAGCAAAACCTTCCCTTGAGAGGAAAAGGTGAGAGGTTGTATTGTAACGAGTATTTGGAGATAAGAGCCTTCTTTACTCATGGCTCCCCTCAGTCACCATATCTGTTCATGGCTGATTGCTGCTTTTGAACCAAACTGCTCGGCTACAAAGAAGGTTTCTGTCGCGATCATTTGCAAAGGTGTTCACCTATCAGCGTTTTTGCTAAGTCAATTTGGCAGTCGATTTCTTTTCTCTGTTTTAAATTCATGATCAATACGCTTCTTTACAAGCACAAGTGAGGATGATGCTATCTAGAAATGACAACACCTTCCATAGAAAGACTGTCTCAAAGATTTTATTTAAAGTTTTTAATTATTTGTTACAGTGGTTATAATTACGACTGACGAAAGTGGAAACAGCTGTGACGTTTCACTCTGTTCCGACCAGAACAGACGTCACAATCTGTTCAACAGCTGTTCGTTTCAACGAAGGACTTTGATGATTGGATTAGTTGTTAGCATTTTGGAAGGGGGGGGGGGTAAAGTTGTTCATTTTTGCCTTTTTGTTGAAAAGAAATTGATGTAAATAAAAATCACCTTTAATAATGGATTGGTTCACAAAGTGAGACTGTAGTGATTATACTTTTGTCCTCCGCTGTTGTAGACTGCACATTATTTTATGTTTTTGTCTCGATGCCTACATTATTCATACTTACAAAATAGAAACATGTTAAAGCCACACTTAAAGTAGTGACCGGTAGCCGATATCGAAACACCATAGACAATGGGAAGACCGGTTCTGTCTACTTGGCGTGTTTTTCTAACTCTAGATGGCACCATTACTGCGCAACTCGCTAGTATTAATGATACGTTAACTTAATATTGCCTTGAATAACGTATTGTAGAGCCATTTGTGTGTGCTGAGAAGGAACATGAATGTTTGACATTGAATGGAAACAGACTACTTTGTGTTTATTTGATATCACAACTAGCCTAGCCCTCCAACATTTAGGGGCGGTGTTTTCATGAAATACTGTCAACAACAGCTGCGAAGCAGTCTGACAAACAAGACCCCTGTGAAGGAAAGGGTGGCTTAGAGGTCACGGTTTGCCTGCCGAAAGCCAACAATAAAAAAAGGCCAAAGGGCAAACTAGACATGAAGAAGATATGGCAAGTATCGGATAACGGCGACATTGCGTTAGGACATATGGCTTTTCTCAGCAAACCTAAGACAGACAACGACTACCTACAAATGATTTAAACTCGCAGACCAAATCCAGATTACCTGCTACATTTGCAGACGGACAGTCTGCTACGATATAAACTATAAACCAGGCAACTACCCTCTTGTGGGAGTGGAGAGGGCGGCGTTATACTGAAGTCATCGTATCCATATGGTGCCAGCAGACCAAGTCATAGTGCAACTATAAACCAAGCCTAGCAGATCGTTCATCACAAGTTAGCATGACAAGCTAGCTCCCTTGTTCACGTCCAACGCGCTTTGAGTTATGTTCTCTTACGGCCACCTTCTCCACTCTGAAAAGAAGAGGAGCAGGAACTGAAACGGAAAAAGGTTATGGTTTAGACTGCAGAGCATTATGCTAGCTGGGCGAGCCGGTGCTAGCTAGTTCGCTAATCGCGATTTTATTAAGTTGTTGATTGGCCCCAAAATCCAAGTGCTATCCATCAATCCTCGTGTTTATCGTTAGCTGCTACTGATAGACTAGCTGGATTCTACAACTGACTGAATTTCTTGTTTTGAAAAATGCTGCTCCCCCATTAATATATGTCCGTGGCTACGCGCTAACAACATAACACCTTTGACACGTTCAGATCTCAGCCAACTCATTCGACCTTCTTACATTTCAGATATTTGTACGTGGAACATCAGCCTCGCTATCATGCTTAAGCTTTGCCTACAGAGGTCTCTCCGACCCGTGGTCCTCCGGTCCCGATCAGCGCTACATCCGGCACCGGTAACTCCAGGTCCAGAAAAAGGTTCTCCCTCCAACTCGCAGTGGAGCCCCCCTGTAGAGTATCCCCAGATCAGTTGCCCAGCTGCGCAGAGCACTATGGCTGCCCCCGTCGGACATTGGGATCGCGGAACAAAGCTCTTGGCGTGAGTCTTGCTAGATCTCTTCTAAACAATAGAAGTTGGCGAGATACAACAAACCCCAATCGTGAGCGAGTTTTTGACCCCCAAGGAGAGGACGATGCTGGCTTCGTAAGAACTAGACAGAGCCATATACAAGCGATCTCGCCGTAGCCAGAACCGAGCTAGGCCACTTAAAGGTTAGTGGGGATAAGCGTAGGAGTACGTTTGAGGGAATTGAGGGTGATTCAACACAGCGCACCACAAAGGAAAGATTACCTGGGTTTCATGACCCTATCCGCGTGATACAGATCATTTATTTAATGCCCTGGGAGTCCTAACGGTAAATTACATGTGGTGGGATGCCCGGGTATGGGGATTTTGGCCGAGGTGCGTGTTTTTATGTGTTTTCGTGTTGCTTTAATATGAGACGTTGTTTATGGTTGAGCTGGTTTGTGGAAAGATGTGGGGGGGGGGGGGGTAGTTTATCTGTGGGATCAAGTATATTGACTGAAGTGTGTGTCTGAAAGTGAGGTCAGGCCTGTGTTGTGTTGTGTGGTGGGTGTGACCTGATATCTGCGTCGTAGGTGGGCATATCTATACTAAGAACGTGTGAGAATGTGTGTGTGTGTGTGTGAGAGAGAGACTGCCACACCCATAGTCCATGGATGAGAACCATGCCAACCACAAAGACAAATCTCAGACTGTGTGCACTCTGACTCATCTCTCTCTGTTTCCAGTCGTTCTCTTCCCCCTGTTTCTCAAGAACTTGTGTCCTTCAAACTCTCCTTTCGGTCTCCTTATTCTGTCTTGATCCGCTCATTCTTTCTCACTCCCCTTTATTCACTCTCCTCTTCTATCCTTTCTGTCTCTCTCCTTCTCTGTCCCTCTCTCATAACTGGAACATTCCGTACCTCCACACTATATTTTTCACTGTCTGTTAATGCCAGCCACACCCTGTCAGGTAATGCATGGCTGACAGGTTGACTGAATGACAGGTTGACTGAGGGACTGTATGACTGGTTGACTGAGTAGTTAGATAAACTTGAACCCTGAGCGGATGCAGACCCTTGTTCCAGACCCTCTGCGCCGGTCCATGTTGATATGTGGTTGTCAAGGAAACTGGGGCTTGGTCACGTTCACTCTGCACCTGGGCTTCTGACTGATGTGCACGCTCCTGTTTCAGATGGTTCAAACAACAGCGGCCCCTCCTGTCCAGCTTCAGCCCCCAGACCAGGGTTAGCACCACTGGGTATAGCCAAGTGTGTTTGCACCCCTGCCCTGCCTGTTCTACCCCCGCCAAAGTTCTGCCTTTTCGACTCAACTACAGTTACACTACAGTTTGACATCTGACTGACTATGGTTTAACAATGTGGCTGAACTACAGTTTGACAGCTTAAAGACTACAGTCTAACTACAGTTTACAGTTTACAGAATGGTTCTATTACAGTTTTAACCACTGAGTGTACAGTTTCATTACTGTCTGACCACAGTTTAACTACAGTTTACTACTATCGTGGCTGGACTCCCCTTTCTAAGAATAGACGCTCTTCCTCCCTCAAATGGGTGGCCTTGACCTTTACACTGTGCCTTCATATTAGACTGTGTGTGTGTGTTTGTGTGTGTGTGTGTGTGTGTGTGTGTGTGCTGCGGGCTGGTCACACACCATGAAGGACTCTTGAGGGGCCAAAGGCGTCAGTGTCCTATTAAATCACACGAGAAGCGTCCATGACAACCTTCCCAGGATGCTCTGTGCCCTGGTGACCCAGAGATGGACTAGTTGTCTCTCCTGCTCAGTCTGAATGTTCCGGCTCAGCCACAGACTCTGAGCAGGGCCTCCTGAGAAGAAGCCGAATGAAGACAGTGGAGCCGTGTCTGTGGTTGTCTGTTGTTGTCTCAGCACACCAGACTATGGCAGTGGAGTTTGATGTCACTCCTAACATAGACCTTGGTTCTTCTGGCTGCGCTATACAGTGTCATACTGTAGCTGAGATTGTGCTGTGCTTGGTAGCGGAGATGTTATTTTGCACTGTGCCTGGTATAAAAAAAGGCTGTTTCTTGCCACCCAAAAGCTGTTAAAACTACGCACTCCTAATTTGCTGTACGCTCTCGTATGTGGATGTTGCCAAAATAATCAAATGTTCTGTAAATGCTGGTGCTTTAATGAACGGCTCTGCTGTGTGCTTGATAGAGCGTGCTGAGTCTGGCTTCTGTCATGGAGCCCAGCGTTCCGTTGCTTTGTCTTTCTGGCAACGCAACAGTAGATTTTGACAAGTGTGTATGTGTTTGTTTGTGTGTCTGTTGCAGAAACACTGCAGCCTACTCCCCCGACAAGAGCACAGATCAGATATGGTGAGAAAGAAGCATCAGAGCTGTCTACTCAGCCTGCACCCAGCCTCCAACCTCCCAGCCTCCAACCTCCCAGCCTCCAACCTCCCAGCCTCCAACCTCCCAGCCTCCAACCTCCCATCCCCCAACCTCCCTGCCTGCCCCCAACCTCCCAGCCTGCCTCCAACCTCCCAGCCTGCCTCCAACCTCCCAGCCAGCCTACAACCTCCCAGCCTGCCCCCAGCCTCCAACCTCCCAGCCAGCCTTCAAACTCCCATCCTCCCCCATCCTCCCAGCCTACTACACTTACACATCCCTACACACACATTACATTTACTGACACTTGCACATGCACAACTGCTATGTTAAAGGTTATTAAAGGTATCGCCTCTCTCTCTCGTACAGTTCTCTTCCATAACGCCATCCCCTTCATCGGTTTTGGTTTCCTAGACAACGCCATCATGATAGCAGCAGTAAGTGGTAGGCCCTTTGCATGTTCTCCTGGGGTGTGTGTGTGTGTGTGCGTGTGTGTGCGTGTGTGTGTGTGTGTCTGTGTGTCTGTGTGTGTGTGTGTGTGTGTGGAGCAGTTCCATTCACTGTGGTTTGACAGAGTATTCTGTGTTGCTGTGCCTGTCTCTAGGGCACCCAGATTGAGTTGTCTATAGGAATCACCTTTGGGATATCCACCATGGCAGGTAAGACACACACAGGGCCACTCATACACCCATCATGAATCATGTTGTTATTACCTGTCAATCATACCTCTTTGTGCTGGTCTCTCCTCTCAGCTGCTGCCCTCGGCAACCTGGTGTCAGACCTGGCTGGACTGGGGTACGTCATCTACAACATGACATTCAAGCGCCACAAAACAACCACACACACAACACAGCCATTCTTAACCACGGCAACACAACCAAAGCACACATGGCCCTAGACAGCCANCCAACCTCCCAGCCTGCCTCCAACCTCCCAGCCAGCCTCCAACCTCCCAGCCTGCCTCCAACCTCCCAGCCAGCCTCCAACCTCCCAGCCTGCCCCCAGCCTCCAACCTCCCAGCCAGCCTTCAAACTCCCAGCCGCCAACCTTCATGCTCCCATCCTCCCCCATCCTTCCAGCCTACTACACCTACACACCCCTACACACACATTACATTTACTGACACTTGCACATGCACAACTGCTATGTTTTAAAGGTATCGCCTCTCTCTCTCGTACAGTTCTCTTCCATAACGCCATCCCCTTCATTGGTTTTGGTTTCCTAGACAACGCCATCATGATAGCAGCAGTAAGTGGTAGGCCCTTTGCATGTTCTCCTGGTGTGTGTGTGTGTGTGTGTGGAGCAGTTCCATTCACTGTGGTTTGACAGAGTATTCTGTGTTGCTGTGCCTGTCTCTAGGGCACCCAGATTGAGTTGTCTATAGGAATCACCTTTGGGATATCCACCATGGCAGGTAAGACTGAATCAAACTGAATCATGTTGTTATTACCTGTCAATCATACCTCTTTGTGCTGGTCTCTCCTCTCAGCTGCTGCCCTCGGCAACCTGGTGTCAGACCTGGCTGGACTGGGGTACGTCATCTACAACATGACATCCAAGCGCCACAAAACAACCACACACACAACACAGCCATTCTTAACCACGGCAACACAACCAAAGCACACATGGCCCTAGACAGCCATTTGGACAACCTGGCAGGGGTCTGTTTCCATAGAAACCAGGATTGTGTTAGTAACAGTGTTGTAACCACTACACAAACTACATTTGGGATTTGAACCTGTAACCTCTTGATCTGCTGCCAAATGCTCTACTGCTAAGCGGTTTCCTTGTAATCCTGTTTGACGTAGTATAAAGGGATATTATTTGTTTTTAAGATCTGGATTCAAATCATGCCAAATGCTCACTGCTCGTGTGTGTGTGTGTGTGTGTGTGTGTGTGTGTAGGCTGGCAGGCTATGTGGAGGCCCTAGCCTCCAGGTTGGGGATGCAGGGCCCTGACCTGACCCCCAAGCAGGCAGACATGTGGCAGACCAGAGTCAGCTCTCACTTGGTGAGCGGGCGGGCGGACGAGTGCGTGTGTGCGTGTGTGTGATAACTGTGTCTGACCCTGTGCTACTGTGACCAGGGTAAGGCCATCGGAGTGACGATCGGCTGCATTCTGGGGATGTTTCCCCTCTTCTTCCTTGGCGATGACGATGAAGAGGAGGAGGAGAAGAAGAAGAAGGCAGCCCTAACAACCGCAAACCCCGACCCCTAAACCAGCCCATCTCATCCACAGGGACCAGGCTACACACTACAGTGACCTGGTTCAGGACTACACTCCCATAGCGGACCCTGTTTAAAGACTACAATCCCCTACAGTGACCTGACCGAATGTCATCTCTTTTAATTATGCAACGTGGAAGGTGGCACAAGAAAGGAACTGTAAAAAACCCCCCAAGAGAACCATCGAACCATTACCTGCTACCTCCATAGGTCTATGTGATGTCATTGAAGAGATTGCATGAAGAGTTTAAGATTTTTTTTTTACAAGAACAAAGTCATATTTTTATGTAGTGGTGGTATTTTGGAGCGCTGTATATTTGAAGCGTTTTGTTCTGAAGGTGGGGGAGTAAGGAGAGTTTGAATGGGTAGATTTAATGGCCCCACTACACGTGTACAGTGAAAGCCAAACACACTATGTCGAGTAGGACTAGAGAGGCTCTGCCTCTGGTTTACTGATGTCAAGTGAGAACGGAAGCATCCAGAAAGATAAGTGGAAATGAGGATGTTGATGGTGTTTAAGGTGACAGACCTGTTTTCTGGAAAGTTTAAGGACACCAGACTGCCAAACTGGGATGGTCAGCTGCAGTAGTGGAATATGAGCACTGAATACGAGCAATAAGTATCTTATTTAACGATGCCACAACTACACAGCAAGCAAACCATGTACTTGTGTTTTGGTCATTTTCAGTAGTTATTTCGTTTTCATTTGTTTTATAAATAGTTCTGTTTAGACATCAGAAATAGCGACGGCTTAAGAGATCTTTTTTTATGAAACCATCCATTTCAAGTATTTTAATAGCAATTTAATCACGAGATTGTTTTATTACGTGACGGAGATCTGACTTTAGCTTTCTTCTCATGTGCATATTATTTATCGTGCTTTGACAAGTTGAATTACTTTATAGTCCTTTAAACTTGAACCGATGTACCTTACCTAACAAACGCACAAAACAAACAACTAGTTAATAGTTGCTGTTTCACAAAAGTAGATAAATTCGGTCGCGGTGCTGATCTCTCGCCGGAGCTCGGGATTTTTGCCGAACGAAACAGAATGAAAACCTGACAGATGTTAATAAACTGGAAGTCTTGATCTAATTATATCATGAGTTTAATTAAAAGTTTCTCTGTAGTCAAATATGGTGCTGTCTATCGCGTTTTCTTTCATGTTCTTAAACGTTTCCCAGGTTAAGTCAACCCGTTCCACTCAGGGACGATTTAAGGGTTTTAGATGCCTACAAACCTGTAGTCTTTGGAACTCACAAAAGGGTCGCTCTCTTCTTGAACAGTATCAGACAGTGAACGGTCATCTTTCTTCACAGCACGCTCTGCTCAATGAATCACACACGACACTCAATCAAACATTTCCGAGTATAATTCCACAATTGTCTTTATTTACATCGATATCCACATTTATAGCAATATGGTAAACACAAAAGCGTTCTCTGTTACACTGTTATAATAGCCTTTTTCCACAAGAGGGTGCCAAAGCACTGCGAATAATTTCTAAGGGCTGAAATAGGAGTCTTTGCGTTCAGAGTCGCAATCTTGACAAAGGAGACCTGGGTTTGGTTCAGCTGTTTTGAGAGATTGAAAGCACAGGTCAAAGCTTTCTGTCTAGAGGACCAATCACCATCCTTGTCACACAACTTGTGCCAACAGACAGCTCTCATGATTGGTCCCTCAGAACCTGACTCTCAAACCCCACCCCTTCTCAGTCGCCCAGGGTTCGTGTGTTTGACCAAAGTTCATTTCAGCAGTCTTAATCCCACTAAATCTCTAAGTTTGAAACAACTTTTTTCCCTCCCCCAAGAGAGGGTTCAGGTAACTATTGTTCAGCTTCAACTGGGTGGTAGCTCCCTGGTTGGCCCTCCCTGCGTGAGAGCTATGGTTAGTTATTGCTTTAACCCTCAAGTCAAGAGAGCGTTGTGAATGCGATTAGGTTCACACTAATATCTTGCAAGAAAGTGAGAATGAGGCAGCCAACCACCAAGAGTGTGAGAATGGGGTAGCCAATCGCGTCTTCGGGTTACCCTCTAACGTTCTGTCTTAACGGGCTAACTCCCACTGCATGTATGCGTATGTGCGAGCACTATATTCATGTGTACAGTGTTAGGAGCGATCCCCTCGTCAGAGGTGAGGTTGCGTCTGGAATCTCTCTATTAAAATGAGCCCTGGGGAGCGCCCGCTCTCTCCATCAGCCTTCCGAGGGCGAGAGAACACTTCCTGGAAGTTTTTCTTTAGGTCCGAGGGCTCACTCATGCCCCCCCCCCTAAGCTGCGCTGGGGGCTAGACCACAGCGGAGTAGCTGGGTACCAATATGGTACAGCCGGGCATCCATCAAGCGAGGCTGCAGACGCCGCAGCCGCCAGGCTGTCCACGGGGGATGGGGTGTGGCGGGGGTGTGCCTCTGGATCCACCCCTCTCTCTCTCTCCCCACGTCTGGGGTGGTTGAGACACGATGCAGAACCTCGGGGGGGATGGGGAGCCCCCCCCTGGAGCACCGACTGCGGCGCGCAGAGAGGGAGGAGGAGATGACTAGACCGTCTCTCGTGCATTGGTACGTCCCTACCCCCCCCTCATCTTGCCCTGCGTGCCTAGTCAAGTTGGACTCTTGGAGGGAATCGAGGATCCAGTTTTGGGTCCTGTGTCTCCCCCCCCCCCCCCCCCCCGTTCTGTCTTAACGGGCTAACTCCCACTGCATGTATGCGTATGTGCGAGCACTATATTCATGTGTACAGTGTTAGGAGCGATCCCCTCGTCAGAGGTGAGGTTGCGTCTGGAATCTCTCTATTACAATGAGCCCTGGAGAACGCCCGCTCTCTCCATCAGCCTTCCGAGGGCGAGAGAACACTTCCTGGAAGTTTTTCTTTACGTCCGAGGGCTCACTCATGGCCCCCCCCCTAAGCTGCGCTGGGGGCCAGACCACAGCGGAGTAGCTGGGTACCAATATGGTACAGCCGGGCATCCATCAAGCGAGGCTGCAGACGCCGCAGCCGCCAGGCTGTCCACGGGGGATGGGGTGTGGCGGGGGTGTGCCTCTGGATCCACCCCTCTCTCTCTCTCTCTCTCCCCACGTCTGGGGTGGTTGAGACACGATGCAGAACCTCGGGGGGGATGGGGAGCCCCCCCCCCGGAGCACTGACTGCGGCGCGCAGAGAGGGAGGAGAGAGGGGAGGAGGAGATGACTAGACCGTCTCTCGTGCGTTGGTGTGGTGGTAACATCCCTACACTACCCCCCCGCCCCCCCCACCCATCTTGCCCGCGTGCCTAGTTCAAGTTGGACTCCTTGGAGGGAATGGGATCAGTTTTTGGATCTGTGTCTCCCGCCCCCCCCCTTCTCCCCTTCCCTCGGTCCGCATGGCTCAGTAGTCGTACTTGCCCGGCGTCCTCCGGGGCGAGGTGGCGTTGGCGGGGAGGAAAAGGGGCTTGGGTGGGAGCTGGGGCTTGAGGGAGGCGGTACGGCGCACAATGGCGGCTCGCTGGAGGTGCGGGGGCTCGCTGTAGCTGTGCTGCCGGGTCAGGCTGGCGCTGGGGAGGAGTGGGCATCGTGGCTCCCCCCCCCCACTGAGAGCGCCCCCCCTAGAGAGGAGCGACTGCCCCCCCCCTCCCCTCTGGCCGAAGCAGTGCTGGCGGGGCACCGCCCCCCCGTTCCCCATTTTGATGAGGGCATGGCGCTGGGAGTGGTGGCGGGACACGGCCGAGTGCTCTGGGATGGGCTGCTGCTGCAGGGAGGCAGAGCCGGAGGACGATGTGTAGGCAGAGGGGGAGGTGGCGCCCTCTGGGGGCGCGGTGTCGAGGCGGCGCGCCAGGCTGTCGCGAGGCAGGGTGGAGGAGCTGTAGTAAGGGGCCGACTCGGTCTCAGGGATCTGGGCCTGGTGGGCACGGCCATGGCTCTGGCTGGGGTGGAGGTGGGGGTGGGGGAGGTGGTTAAGGGAGGAGGAGTTAAGCATGGTGATGCTGCCATTACCGGAGGCACTCACTTCCTGGATGTGCTTGAGGAGCTCGTCCAGGGCAGCTACGTCCACCACAGGCTGGGGAGAGCAGGTGGAGGAGGAATGGGGGGGAGGGGCCAAGGCCCCCTCTCCTCGCTCCTCCCCAGGACCCGTGAGCTCCTCAGGGAGGTGCAGGGAGGAGGCACCATGGGCGTGGCCGTTGCCAAGGCTGTGTGGGTAGGGGAACGCCTGCTGCGTGACTCCGGCCCCCGGCCGCGACCCCCCCACCCCTGCCACAAACCCCACCCCCTTGGTCTCCACCGCGTTGTTGCAGCAGTTCTGGTTCCGCTCCCACTGGCTACGGAACGCCTTCATGTTCTTGATGGGCAACTCCGGCGTCGAATCCGGCGTGGGCAGGCCGGAGAGGTCCTCCCCTTGGGAGAGGCTGAGGTCCGGGTCGCCAAGCCCCAAACTAGAGGCCCGTCCTGGGGGAAACTCCAGGCTGGCCTCTCTGCCGCTGGGGATGAAGGAGCTGTACATGCGGGGGCTGGACAGGGACACGTCCAGCTTCTCGTCCTTGGCGGGGCCGTCCAGGAGGCCGTTGAGCTTGGCTAGGCTCCGGAGCGACAGGGCATGGGGCAGGACCGCCTCGGGCTCCTTGGCCAGGCGGCGGGCACGGCGGGCGCTGGTGCTGCAGTAGCAGGAGACCAGGAAGCCCGACAGGATGGCGCCCAGGAGGAAGGCCACCAGGACGCAGGCGATCAGGAGGGTGTAGTGGACGCTGGGGCCTGATTGGTCAGGGAGCCTCCTCACACCTGAGGGAGGAGGGGGGGGGAGGAGCATATAAACAGAGAAGAATGTTAAAAACTGAGAGATCGTGACTATGAGGCGTTCACAGGTCTGCGAGTCACATCCACTGTGACATCACTAAACTTTCCCTCTCTCAAGTTATCTCCTCTCTGGAGGCTTAGCAGGAGTGACTCATCCACACGCACGCACGCAACCGTTCATATACATACAGACACACACACGTACACAACCACAGCAATACACACCCGCACGCACACACACACACATAATACACACTCGTCCCAGCGCTGCCTGCTGTGATCCGCAGGGTAAAACGCTCCAAAGTCTCTGCAAAGTTCATCCTATTCTTCTACATGCAAACAAATCCTGAAATAGAACCCCACAATCCCTCCTCGTAACATCTCTGATCCCCTCATCCCTCCATCCTCTCCTCCTCCCCTCCCTGGTGAAATGAGACGTGCACTTTCATCTCGTCATTGTCTTTTTGCTCCCAACCGTTATAAATAGGATCGAGAGAACAAGGGAACGTGGGATGGAGTGTAGAAGAGAGAGAGAAAGAGAGATGGAGGGAGAGAGCGAGAGAAAGAGAGAGATGGAGGGAGAGAGCAAGAGGGAGAGGTATGGAGGGAGAACCTGAGGGAAAGAGATGGAGGGAGAGAGCGAGAGAAAGGGAGAGAGATGGAGGGAGAGAGCGAGAGAAAGGGGGGGAGATGGAGGGAGAACCCGAGGGAGAGAGATGGACGGAGGGTTGGAAGGAGGGAGAGAAAGAGGGAGAGATGGATGAATGGAAGGAGGGAGGCACAGCTGGAGGGAGAGAGGGAGGGATGCAGACCAAGGCAGTGAGGGATAGAGATGTGTTGAATATAATCGGTGTTTATAAGATGGGGGTTCAGGGTGCTGTAGAGAGGAAGGAAGAATGCCTGACCTCCGTGGTGTTTTTACAGACGAGACGGGAGTGTGTGTGTGTCTAATACATGTGAGTGAGTGTATACGTTTGGTGGTGTGTATTTATGTTTGTGCATATGTGTCCAGTAGTGTAGTTTGTGTGTGTGCATGCGAGTGTGTGTGTGTGTGTGTGTGTGTGTGTGTGTGTGAGAGCAGGCTGTATGTAGGTCAGGGTGCTGAGAGAGATCTCAAGAGATGTCTACTCTCTAAAGGAAACCAAATGCCTCATGTTCAACACCCTCACACGGTCTGTGTGTGTATGTGTGTGTTTGTGTTGGATAGAAAAGACAGATATAACTGGTCTCCTCAAACTACCGTTGGCTTAAGTGCGTGTGT
>BROE01000011.1:1193814-1273346 GCA_036571765.1 Plecoglossus altivelis | reverse complement strand
TCTTCATATACTACAAACTTCCGACTACCCTATACTCTTCTCAAAACATCACTGTTATACCACTCTTACATTTTTATACTGTATCCTAACATCAGACTCATCTATATATACACACACACACCGTCAAGCTAATATAATTAATGTGATGATATATAATCCTCATAACCAAGACAACTTATAGACACACAACAACACAGGAACACCTTTTCTTTTGTTACTAGTTAATCTTTGGACCTCGGGCATTGGCGCTCGACTGGTTGTAGATAATGGGGGGCGTCGTTGGATTGGTTTTTCGTTTAATTATTTTTTTTTCCCAGAGTGGTGCTGCATAAGAACACAGATGGTATCATCATTTTTTGCTATGCCGTCTTATTGTGGGCTACCCCTCCTCAGCCTTGTAATTTGTTAGTATTTTTTATTTATTCAATTCACTCATTTATCCCTACCTACAACACATCACAACCACACACACACACCGCAAACATCACTCAAACTTACAGCCACACTAACGGCTATGAAATCTCCCATTTATTGTAAGGAGGCAATCGTCATGAATTGATTTCACTGCTGCGTTTAATTCGATGTCGTATTACTGTGACGTTGTTGTAGTGTGTGTTTTGTGTGTTGGCAGAAACATGGGTGCTCTCGATTGTAAAGAAGTGCTCCAAGGAGCATTGGACATTTACATCATAATAAGTTTACCAATACCAAATAACAGAATGGATACAGTGCATCGACCTAGAGCTGGATGGACTCCATTATGAGTTAATCAATGGCCCACATTGTTATGAGTCAGCCAACAGCAGGGCAGGCGTCACTGAATGAACCAATAGCAGGGCAGCCACACTCACGCTGTTCTTCCCTCTGACAGTACATTTGTTCACATCCGTCGATCTCCAGTTCAGTTTCTGCAAGGTGGGAAGTAGAAAAAAAAGCAATCTTAACTGTTGTGTTTCAAAAACAAAAGAAAAACATTCCACATTAAGGTGAAAAGTTGACTTTTTATGAATCCTCCGCTTGTGAAAAAAGCTCTCCCCCGCCAAGGTAAACTTATAAATAATTAACAAAGTCCTCTGAATTCCCCAAATGAATACCCAGAAAAAGATGAAACAAACAAGAAAAGTATCAAACTGGCGAAACGGAAAACTAAATGTGCCGACAAAAACATGAAAAGCGGTTCTGACCAGCTGGGGTGTAAAGTCCTGGGCGGCGGTGGTGAGGTTGACCGCAAACACATGGTCCCTGGAGGAGATGAACAGCATGTGGTTAACCCGCAGCATCTTCTGGAAGTCCAAACCCAGGCGAGATGTGTCGTTGTCCCACAGCAGACCCTGGAAGCCCGGGTACTGGTAGGAGTCTGGAGGAGGGGGAGGGAGGTGGGTAGAGAGAGAGATGGGAGCAGAGAGAGAGCAAGAGACAGTAAGAGAGAATGAGAGACAGGGAGAGACATGGGGAGCCAGAGAGAGAGAGAGAGAGAGAGAGAATGAGAGACACAGGGAGAGCGAGAGAAAGAGAGAGAGAGACAGGAAGAGACAGAGAGAAATTTAAGTGATGCCCTTGTTTCCCTGTGACTCCTCCACAGTGCTCGTCTCCCAGCAGCGAGGCCCTGAATGGAGTCCAGCATGCTAATTTCTTGCTGTTTCCTGTCTGGAGCTGAAGAAAGCTCCCATAAAGCTGCATCACAGACAGCTTTACTGCTCTCAGCCCTGCGCTGCACAACATCAGTCACGCACACGCTCAACTCAGATCAATCACACACATGAATCGACACACGACAGGAAGGCCGCTACCAAACACACACACACACACACACGCAGGGTCCCAGTGGCATGGTCTCAGCTGATATGGGGAGGTTTATGATCTTTGACTGCAGTGTTTCACAGTAAGAGAATGTATGCTGGAGTGTCGCACCAATGAGAGGCAACGCTTCGCGCTGAAGGTACACCGAAGGTACCTGCAGTTACACTTCGTCCCGGTTCAGTGGCACAGCTCGCTGCACAGCTCGCTGCACAGCTCGCTGCACAGCTCGCTGCACAGCTCGCTGCACAGCTTGCTGCACGAGTGCAACTTTCCGCGGTGGGACGTTGGACTTGACGCAACTTTCGACAACCTCGTCAAAACATCCACTTACCCCTCACAACCCCATGCAGTGCCTTCTTACTCTAGGTTTACTGTAATAACCCAAACTTCTAAACCATTTCATTACAACACAACTCCTATGTGCCTTCAATGCTGTTCCCATAGGTTTTGCCGTGTCTACATGGGGATGGATGTATATGTAGAGTCCTGTCATAAATACAGAACAATTAGGTGATGTGCCTAATGTTGGATGACTAGAAAGGGAGCGTATAGGGTAGTATAGCTGTATCTATTGTTCTATATCAAAACACTCAAATTCCCACTGTAAAAATAGCTTCCCATCACACATGAATTTGTTGGTAAACATCAGTAGGCTTAGCCAATCGGGAAGCTACTCACGCTCCCAGCCGACGACACTGATTGGCTCGAGGTCCTTGGGGAAGGGCGTGGCCATCGCAGAGGCAGACAGCAAACAGGAAGTGAGTGCAAGCACCGTCGTGGGGAGGAGCCATCGCATCCAATCAGGTGGGAGCATCTTGACGGGGGGCGGGAGGATGGGCCTTCAACAAAGCATGGTGGCAGATCCTGGCTGGCTGAGAGCGCTGTGAGAGGAGAGGGGAGGGGAGGAGATAGAGACTAGTTCAGAGAGATTGACTTGAGAGCCTTGCTGCAATCTCACATTGCAACCCTTTCTTAGGCTGTGATGTAAGCCATGTCTTGTCCCGCAACATACAATTAACGGACGAGGCGCAGGCATGCTGAGATGATAGTTGCCTCGAGTTTACAGCATTAAAATGTCAATCAGAAAACATCACCAGAAAGTCTTTAGACAACTTCTGAGGGACGCATTAAGAGATTAGTTCGATAAGAGTTTCAACGCCAATTTCTGCATTGGACCTAGAGGGATACAGCCATCGGTTTCCAAAGACAATAGTGGAGGTCCTACATTTGAAATGTGTTTCACTCAACATTTGTCTAAATCAACATACGAATAGTACCTATGGTAGATATGCAGTGGACAGAGTTAAGGACAGTCAGTATTCACCAGGCACGATTAAACAACAACAACAACAACAGCATAAAACAGCACACAGACCACTTCAAGGTTATTTCTGGTTTAAAGAGATTGCTAGCATGCAGTGTTCACTGCTTGTTGTCCAGGGCCTTCACTATCAATACCAATTAGCCTGTCGCGCTAGCTGTTTTAGATGCAGCGCAGGTCGGTGTGCATACTGGCCTAGCATTTAGTTTAGCGGCTGGGTCAAGCTGTTGGGCCCTCGCAATGAATCACAGGCGATTAGCATAAGCAATGCGTCTTGTTTAGGTGATGGCAGATGGTTAGCTAGCTAGCTCCCTCCGACCTGAGGTATTGCAGAGCAGGTGATGAAAGAAAGACAGAGAACGGGCAACAGAGAGAGAGAACAAGGTATGGGACAAGAGAGGATGAGAGACAGGATGGAAAGATGAGAGAGAGAGGATGTTTGGGAGTCAAACGTTCGTGAGACAGGTTTCCTCCGAGCCATGGTGTCTTTGAACTGTCACGTCCAGGCGCCTAACAGAACTACAAGCTCATTTGCACCGTGAACACGATGACAAAATTGCACTGCATGCTTCTGTCAATCCCGAAGGCGACTCGCACTGACTTTAGCACCTCACCCTACCAAAGGCCACTCATTTCTCTCTTTTACTTCCGTTCATTGTGTTTTTTCGCGCTTGCATAACCTTAATTTATGTTGACAGCAGCAAAGCAATAATTCCTTTGCAAAGTTTTCGTCCGGTATGTTAGACATTTGAGACGGCGTGCATTTGCTCGACACCCTGTGACAAGGGATCTCATAAACTTTTAAACGTCTTATACAGAACCACGTGTAACGTGGCAGTAACATAACTTTTGGATTGGTACACGTACATTGGCTCATCGGTATATCGATTGGTACATCGAACGTCAGAGACGGGTCTTTAATATTAGAGTGCAGTGGAGACGTAGGTAGTCTCCTGGCACACACATTCATAAAGACAAGAGGAGATGAAGAAATTAAAGACTCATCTGAAACAGTCGCAGAAGAACCGAGAACTTTCCTAATAGCTCAATTATTTCAAACTGGTCTCTTACCTATGTGAGAAACTCTCTTTAACACTGTTCCTGGAGAGATAAATCCTGGTAGGTCTTCACTCTCACTCCACTCCAGCACACCTGATTAACATAATTAGCTGCTTGATTTGTTCAATCAGCCTGGTTGCAACTGGGGTTGGAGCGTAAACCTACAGGAAGTTCTCTCTCCAGGAGCAGGGTTGGAGCGTAAACCTACAGGAAGTTCTCTCTCCAGGAGCAGGGTTGGATCGTAAACTTTACAGGAGTATCTTTTGAGGAATAAGGGTGGTAAGCCCTGACATAGTCAAGCAGTCAAATTTCCCTGTACGTGAGGTAATGAGTTTACCACACAGTAAAACTGTTCAAGAGACAGCGCCATACACTGGTAAGGAGGTGAACTACAGCATGTAGTGGTGGTTGTTGATTCTACATATCACATCCTCTCTCCAGCCTCCTCTCCCATAGCCTCCTCTTTCCTATCCTCCTCTTTCCTAGCCTCCTCTTTCCTAGCCTCCTCTTTCCTAGCCTCCTCTTTCCTAGCCTCTTCCTCCAACACATGATAAGACAAGAGAAGTGAGAAAATGCTTTAATCCTTCTCCACTAACCTCACCCAGATCTTCCCTTAACCCCCTCATGGCTGTGTCTGGGCATCCCTTCAGTACAGTACAGTTCAAGGCACACACAGACATGCACAGAAACACACACACACACTCACGACAGCGCTCCTCTCGGAGGGATACAGGATAGGAAGCCTCCGTTCCTGCAGTCTAAACTCCTGATTCGGTTCATGGGGGCTAACATGCCTCACCACACACACACACACACACACACGTCACTGCTTTAAAGCTCCCAAAAACACACACATGGAGGAGATGGACAGGAGCCACGGTGCTCCCAGTATTAAGGTTTCTTATTGGATCAAAACATTAGCCTCACATGAGGTTAGCTCATTTCCTTTCGTTATCAGTTTTCTTCACAACACTGGGCTTTCCCCCTCATACAAGAATGTGTGCGCGCGTGCGTGTTGAACTCTACAAGCGAACGGTGAATTGTAGTTGTGTGGAAGGGACACGACTGCAGGAAAACAACGGCGGTGTTTGTTCCGAAGAGACGGCGTCTGCATGCATTGCATCATGTGACACATTCCTACACCATCCAACTGGCCTTCAAAAACCTGCGCTGCCAATTACCAAGGCCACATAAGGACCATTAGACCACAGGGTCAGTACTGAGGTTAGACATTTAGCGAGCGAAAGAGCGAGGAAGGGCAAGAGAGAAAGTCGTTCCTTAGACAATGGGAGCAGCTGGAGGGCAGAGAGAGAGAGAGAGAGAGAGAGAGGGAGGGATGAAGAGAGAGAAGAAGAACAAGACACACCCAACCAAAGGTGAGGGTAGCAGCTAGATTTGTAGAGATTACAGCCATCCTGGCTTAAGTACCAGGTTTTAAGAAGGGAGAGAGACAGGCATGGTAAACTCAGGGCCAGCAGGGGGGGGGATTGGGCCTGGTGGGGTCTGGGGGGAACGATTCACTGGACAATTTTGGTTAATATTCTATAAATGAAGTCGTTTCTCTTTCTCCCTCCATTTCCCTCCTTTTCTATTTTACTTTGTCTATTTCTTTCTCACCTTTTGTTTTTGTCTTTCTCAGCCAACACTTCTGCTTCTCTCTCTTCCCAACCTTCTTATACGTATCTCTCGTTGACTCTCAATCTCTTTTCTTCCCTCTCTTGTTCTCTCAAATCTAGAAATATCCTCTCTTGTTCTCTCTCTATCTCTCTGTGCTTATCTGCATAGAAAAGCTTTTTTAGTTCTGGATGTGTGTATGTTATATAATGTTCTTATAAATCTTTCTGAGAGTGTTAAAAGCTTGTATAAGCTCCACTCTCTCGCAAGCCTGGTCCATCAATCTGCTCTAATGGAAGACCAAGTAAAGCGCGTGAGTTGAGCATGACTTTGCAGGATGTCACATCGTATGTGTAGTTGAGATGCAATGTGCTATCTAAATAAGTGTCCCTGCTGTCTGTTCTCTGTGTATCTGTATGTGTGAGTGTCTGCGTGAGTGTGTATCTACATGAGTCTGTGTGTTTGCATGTCATGTATGTGTTTTCTCACCTGGGGGGTTGCGGGATATGAGTTGTGTGGTGTGTCGTTGTGCGGTGTGTTGGATGGTGTCGTGGTTGGTCTGTGTGAAAGTATGGTGCTCGTTTGTTCTCGGCGGGCGGGGGGGTCCTCCTGATTATTATGGCCTAGATGTGCTTGTCACCAGAGCTATTATTGTCCAGAGTTGCACCTGCACGCACGCCAACAACTGGAGACCGGGCAAAACAACATCCAATCCATCAACTGCCTTTTTGACCGGACCCCCAAACCCTCTCCCGATCTAGTTTCGATGTTCAATGGCGTGGCTAGTATCACACCGGATGGATGCGCGCGCGCCGGCGACCTCTGTCCTGTATACGACGAGCCAATCTGTCAGCAGCAAGCCCTGGCCAACACACCTCACCACATCATACATCCATGCACATGCAAACACACACAACACATACGCTTGGGGACGATTCAGGATAGCAGCCGATGCCATCATTAGATGCTGTTGTGAATTAAAAACTACTTGATCATTTCGATTGCCTTCTTGCGATTCTACTTGCTCAGGTCTCCCTGCCACTACTTCATCTCCTCTTCCCTTTCCCACCTCACCACTCCTCTTCCTGCTATCCCTCTCATCCGCTAACTCTCACTATCCTGCCCCCAATCCTATCCTCGCTCCGTGACTACACCCATCTCCTACATCTCCTTCGTACACGCCTCGTACTACCAGTGTGCTCACTAACTCATCAACTACAATACCTTCTCTACGCCCAATCCTCATACTCTGTGTCCCCTCCTCTCAATTACTTCTGTTATCTCTCGCCTCATAACAATTCTCCCCTCGCTTCTGCTTACTCGTGGCTTTCCTACCTGCTCCTTCTCCCCCTCGCATCACTCCTCTGACGTCGAGTAGAAATGACCTAGCCTGTGACATTGGGGATGGAGAGGAGCTTGTGGTTGTTGTTCCGGTCACTCGAGCTGGCTCGTTGTCTTGCTTTTCTCTAGCTGAGTCGGAGCCAGTCCAAAACGGTTGAGGGCTCTTGACTGGTGAGTTCTGTCGGAGTCGCTGTGGTCAGCTGTGCCTGTTCAGACAGCCCGTTACAAGCCAGGCTCGGGGGAATGGGGTCGTAAAAGCGCTCTGACCTCTGTGTCCCAGGTGGCGAGACTTCGTACTGCCGGAGGATAGATAGCCATGACGGATCTTCACATAATGTGGTAGCACGGAACGCCGAGTGAGATTTAACTGCAGCAGTCTGGCGCAGAGGAAGAGAAACACAGAGCCCGGTACCCTAGAAGCGCTACGGGTTTGAAGGTAGCAGATAAGAGACCGACCAAGTGGCTCCAGGGAAGAGGTAGGTCACGGACCTGATGTTGGTCACATCGGCGATATCGCGTCAAAGTGACCACACTGACCCACTTCCCTTTCTCGCCGAACATTCGACATGCTGCGCCCTCTCCCCGCGTCAGCAACCACAGCCAAAGGCTCGCGACCACCTCCTCAAAGCAGGCACTGCAAATCTAACCTCAGGCGATATCGATTCCCTCGGCCCTCACTCGCTGTCCTCGCTCTCGTGCCGCATGCGACAGTCTCAGCCGCACAGTCAATCTGCATGCGCGTGCTTCTCCTCGATCGCTGTTCTCCACTATCCACGAGACACTTCCTGCAGACTGTCTGCGCGCAACTACGACCCTCCTTCACTTCGCCCGCTCGCTGGCGCTAACCCAACCTGGGCGCCAAGGTGTGTGTGTGGGTTACAAATCCCTGCTCATTTTAAAGCTTATTTCTGTTTTGCCAGCCATGATCAAAGTAGCACTGATAAGCATGAAAGCATTTAAAATACAGCTTAGTTGTTGTATAAATGAGTTTGGCCTAGGCTTCAAATGGATATCCCTGCTGTACTATGAATGCATGATCTGGACTTACAAATCATATCTTTACTTCATATTATATGTGTATCCAATGTGTTTGTGACCCTGGCCCTTCCTCTAAACTCCCCCCCCCCCCGCGCCCTCGTGCTCCGCGCCCCTCACCCCCCTCGCCCTCCTCGCCCCCCTCGCCCTCCCCCCCCCCCCCCCACCGCCCCCCGCCCCAGCTTGCCTCCAGGTGGTGTTCGTCCCGGGGTGAGCACGTGTCTGCTAGAACGACAACGGTGGCTCGCCACGCGTCCTGGAGCGCTACTGGACATCCTTCCTCAAGGCCCGCCTCAACTGCTCCGTGCCGGGCGACTCCTTCTTCTACTTTGACGTGCTGCAGTCGCTTACCCACGTGCTGCAGGTCAACCAGCGGCCGGCCCTGGTGGGCGTGTTCACCACGCAGGCCAACAGCATCCCTGGCTCGGCCGTGTGCGCCTTCTACATGGACGACGTGGAGAAGGTGTTCGGTGGCCGGTTCAAGGAGCAGAGGACGGGCGACTCGGCCTGGACGCCCGTCCCCGAGGACCAGGTGCCCAAGCCCAGGTGAGAAGTGATGTGGACGGAGTATCTGGAACTCTCCGTGTGTGTGTGTGTGTGTTGTGTGTTTATGTGTGGTGATGTGTGTGTGTGTGTGTTGTGTGTGTGTGTGCCTGTTGGCGTGTATGGAACGTTCATGTGCTGTTGTTGTCGTAGTGTGTTAGTGTGTGTCGTGAGTGTACTCGCCTCGTGTTGTGTCGTGTGCTGTCTTCCCTCGCTCCATGCTGTCTCGCCAGCGCCACACGCGCGCGTGTGCTGCAGAGTTGCGAGCTGTCGCATTTCTCCTCTTCATCTTTTCTTGTGCGTTGTGCATCGTGCGTATGTCGCGTTTGTCAATACTGCGTCTTGCCCCTCTTCTCTCGTTGACTATGGCCCAGGGTCAGTGTCTTGGGCGTGGCGATGCCCCGCCTCTTCCTACAGTCCTCGACGACCGACCTTCCCCTCCCCTCCATCGATGCTCTCACTCTCGTCTCTCCTTGACCTCTCATCCAATGTCGCTTCTCCCTACTGACTCCACTCATGACGGTCTCCGAATCGTTCGTCCTTCTCATGCTCAAACCCTGATCCAACCTCTCTCCAACACGCACCAGCAGCACCGCGCTATACTACACACTCACCAGTCGTACTATTCTCATACTATCTCACTCACACCTCCTACCGTTGCATGATACAACCACGTTGCACACCCAGTCACTGCTACAATTACAATCTTACTCACTACCCCTTATCCCCTCATGTATCACATATCCTATCTATCTTATATAGACTCTACATCGACTGTGTATATATAGATGTATATATCTATCGATATATATATAGATATATCGATAGATATATAGATGTATATATACATATTCTTACTCTTACTACTTCCTTACTCTTCCCTCTATATATCTATAGATATATAGACACTATATGTATCGTTGTGTGTGTATTACATACATACTTTCACATACATACAGTCAAGGACACACCCACATGTACACGTACATATACACATATGCACTCCACACGTACTACATAAACACTTACATGATACAGACATGCATTGGCCACACATTTACACCCTAGCGCAACACATCACATCCTACTCTCTCCTCTGCCCTGTCCATTAAACTAGACCGGACATAACACATCCAAATCGATGTATCCACATTCTATCACTCTCTGTCTCTGTTCTGCTGCATATGTGCTCGTTATCCTCTGTGCCTCGGGGAGCGTGTAGTGTGTGTCGGGATTTCAGTGTGTCTGGGGAGGTAGAAGTGTGTGATTGAGTCCCATGTTGTGCGCTGTGTCTATGTCTCGGGATATCATCCCTGTCTGGCGTGCAGGTGTGTTGTGCTCGTCTGTGCTTTCTGCTCAGGGATCCTCTCTGGTGTCTCTTGTCTGCGTGAGTCTTGTATGCTTGCTCCCTCTGGGAGTGTGTGTGGGGGGTGCTTTGTTGTTTGCTCGAGTGGTGTGTTGCCTACTTGCCATCTCTCCGAGAATTGTCGTGTGCTGTGTTCTATCTCTCTCTCTTCTCTAACTCGTTAGACAAGTGAGCTTGTGTGTGGCTGTGCAGACTGCCAGGCCACGGCTGCATTGCGTTGTTAACCTCAAGTGACGTTCGTGTGTGTTTGCCCCACGCCCTTCGGCGGGTCCCTGTCCGGCTGTGGTGCCTATAACAGTGGCGACCGACTTTGTTCGTGTTCGTTCTGCAGCATCCTCTGGGTCTCTTCTCCTGCTGCTCTTCGTCCTTCTTGGGGGGCGGGCGCTGGTGGGGGGCATGCCCGCATTGGCCCAGTGACTCTACTCGTTTTCAGAACCTCTCCGTTTCCTGTCTCTGAACATCCCGGTGTTCTCTTTTCCCACCCATCTATGCCCTCCACCCGGTCCCTCTATCTTCTCGTCTCTCTCCCCCCTCACAAGCCCGTCGCTCCTCATCAGTCCCCACTTTTCTCTACTCTGTCCAACTTTCCTCACTCTCCTCTCCTTCACTCTTCCTCTTTCCTTTCCTCTCCTTCCTCCGCCACTCCTCTTCTCTCCACTCCTATATCATGCACCACCACCCACAAAAAAATATCTCACTCCCCCTCCTCCAGAGGAACAAAGCTGACCCAGAGAATTGCTAGACCGCTGTGGACACGGCTAGGGCATCGGGCCAGGGGAAGGATACGAACAACCCAGTGGTCCTCCTGGGGGTCAAGGAGGACGGATGCCGGAATGGCATGCGTTCAAAGGTCGCTGGTGCTTCAGCATCGTCACAATTACCTTTTCACGCACTTCACTCCTCTCCACTCACAGTTGTACAAGTACATAAGATATTAACAAAGCGCTTTGTGATCAGGAACGATATTGACCGTCTACAACCCAGTTCCTAACGGAAGTAGGTGTCCAGTCTTCTCTTGAGCGTTGATCTGTTTTGGAATCAAAGTCTAGCACAACTTTGTCTAAACAAAACCACCTTCGCTTCGTTCATTGGCTCTTGCCTACGTCCCACAAGTGCGTCGTTCTCCGCGTCCGCTACGCTCAGTTGCTCTGATTTGCCGACAATCGCACTCATCCTTCGTTTAATCTTACTCATGCTGCCCTCTTCTTCTTCTACGCAATACATAGTTATCTTGCCCCTCTCTCATTACTACAATCTCTGCTTTTCCTTCCTCTCGTTATTCCTCCCTGGTCTTTCCCACTACTCCACATCTCTCCTCAGGATTGTGAGAATCAACACATGGGGCATAGCGAGGTCGATTGAGGAATCCTGGTGTGTGGTGAAGCTGTAACTTACTTAACTCGCAGTGAAGCAGCTTGACACCATGCCTGTAGAGATTTTAGTGCTACTTCTACCACCTCAGTCCTCGTCGAGCCATTGTGTCCATTCACGAGGTGTCTTGCTCGCTCTATGTTCTCCCTATGTACAGTCCCCCGACTGATCCACCAGCTGAGCTTATGGGGCTAACGCTGAGAATCTCCCCGCAGGAGAGAGTCCACAAGCGGCACCCAAAAGGTCTGGTTGACCGGGACGCAGTACGGCTTTGCTTCCGGGGTCAAAAAATCGGAAGGGTAGCAGGGCAGGTATAGGTCTAAAACGCGCATGTGTCGGAGGGTTATCTTTTAAACAATACAGTTGCCCAGACCAACTTCTCCAGACTCTTAACCGTCTTCCTGTTAGGTTGCAAAGAACCACAGGTGCCTCTCCACCAAATGGGCGGGGGCCAAAAATTATAAGGATAACATACATTGATTACACTACAGATATAAATGTTTTTCATCCTAGAAAGTCATAAACAACTCAATGTTAGTTCTCACCTTCTAGGTGGAATGTCTCGCCTAATGTTGTCGTATAATGTACGACGGTGTTCCACCACTATTTGTAGTGTTCTTTGCCATACCCCCATCCTCTGTCGCCCCAACACAATTCTGGCTCTCTCATCGACACACATCTTTCTATTATCTCTTGCTTCGGCTGCTCTCTCATTTTGGCCCAGCAGGCCCACATCATCCCCGTGCATTATAAGAGTAGTTTATCTCATTCTATAATCTCTCATCTTAATAAACTCTTTACTGCTCCCTCGGTGCTCTGCTTCCCTTCTCTTTCATCTGCGTACTCTCAGGATCGATCACTCCCTGTGGTGATCCACTTCATCTCTCTCTTCCTCCCAAAATAGAATGGAAGTGCTGTCACCCATTCTCTATGCTGACCACCCATCTCTTCTCTGACCACCCATCTTCTCTATCCTTTGTTGTTCCACGCATCTTCTCTCTTTCTTTGTCCACCCATTTCTCTCTCTGTGTCCAACCATCTCTCTCTCTGTATTAGTGTCTCTGTCTCTCCTGTACCCCCATCTTTCTACTGTCGCGAACACGCATCTCTCTCTCTCTCTTGTCCAGTCCACCACTTCTTTCGTGCAGCCAGAGACAACTTATCGTGCTGACAAACCCTTCGTTTGAAGTAGGGGGTTGGAGTCGTGTATAAGTCCCCACTGTCTCTAAGAAGTGATAATCATGGTCGTATCCTGAATAGAAGAAACACACCAGAAGTTGTCGCACCACTCGCCGCGCAACACCCCGAGCAGGAGAAGAGGGAGAGATGAAGAGGGGGAGGAGGTAGAGTCCACTCCACCGGTTGTGGGAGCTCAGCATCCTGGCCCTCCCCTCTGCCCGAGGTTTGCACTTAGTTCTTGGTGCCCCTGAGAGGAGCTATGGGCTCCTGCGCACAGGAAGAAGATGGGGATCAGAAGCCCGCGCCCAGAGAAGGCTCCGTTGTGGGTATGGTATAGAGCGGCTCCGAGAGAAGGGTCAGGGGGGGGCGAGAATTATAGAAGCAATGGCTGGTGGAGGGTCTGTTAAGGGGGTGGGATGTGATAGGCCAGGGGGGCAAAAGCAAACAGTCAAGGAGCGTGTGAAGCTCAAAGGGGGTAAGGTAATGACACTGACTCCTTGCCGAAGTTGCTGTACAAGTGAGTGTGGGCGAGATGTAGGAGGTTGATTGCGGAGAGGACAGATTAGCCAGTAGAACCTCGCCCTCATACCATAAGGCCTCCTCACGCACGCAAACAACACTCCCTCACCCCATAGATCCAACAACACTAGCCTGGAGACGCGCCTCGACGCCACGATCCGCCGAGTTAGAGAGAAGCGTGAGGGAATTGGTTGTCAGGAGAGGGGGGAGAGATAAAGAGTCAGAGGGGAGTGAGCGGAGGAAGGAGAGCAGAAGGGAGAGCGAGGAGGGGAAGAGGAGAGGGGAGAATCTCTCTCTCTCTCTCTCTCTCTCTCTTCTCTTCTCTCTTCTCATCATCTCTCTCTCTGTCCACCCATCTGTCTCTCTCTTTCTCTTCATCTCTCCATCTCCACCCATCTCTCTCTGTCTTCTGTCTCTTTCCTCACCCATTCCTCTCTGCTCTTTCTGTCTCCTCCACCCATCTCTCTCTGTCTTGTTCTGCTCTCTGTCAATAGCATCTCTCTTCTCTCTCTTCTCTGTCCACCATCTGTCTCGTCTCCTCTTTGTGGTCCACGCATCTCTCATCTCTCTCTCTCTCTCCTTACCCACTCTCTCTTTCTCTGCTCTGTCTCTCTTACCACCCATCTCTCTCTGACCACCCATCTCTCTCTATCTTTGTTCCACCATCTCCCTCTCTCTTTCTTGTCCACCCATTTCTCTCTCTGTGTCCAACCATCTTGTCTCTCTGTTCTGCTCTCTCTCTCTGTCCCCTATCTCTCGTCTCTCCTCTCTCTCTCTCTCTCTCTCTCCCTGGGGGTCCACCCAGCTCCTCTCTCTCTTGTCTGCCTCTCTCTTGCTTGGTCCCCCAGTTTCTCTCTCTGTCCAAACCATCTCTCCTGTCCTCTGTCTCTTCTCTCTCACTCTTCCCTCTCTATTCTCTCTCTCCCCTCCCCCAACTCCCTCTCCCCCACAGAGCCTGTCTCCCCTCCCCCACAGAGCCTGTCTCCCCTCCCCCACAGAGCCTGTCTCCCTCTCCCCCTCTCTCTCTCTCCTTCCACCCACCACTCTTCTACAAACAATGTATCTGACAAAACCCTCAGTTAGGTGTTATAAAAAGCCCATCTCTGATTTCATTCAGTTAAACAAACAGAGAGAGTAAGAAAAGAGAGAGCGAGAGAGGAGAGATGATAGGGGGAGAGTAGAGTCTGCAGGTCAGGGAGCTCCAGATCCCGGCAGGTTTCACTATCTTGTGCAGCAGGAGCGGGGAGGAAGAATGGGAAAAGGGGAGAGTGTGGTAGTTAGCGAGAAGGCAGGGGGGGAGAAAAGAAGATGGAGGGGAGGGAGGGATAAGCAAACAGAGAGGTAAGCTAAGGTAAGGTAATGACAACTCCTTGCCGAGTTTGTAGTTCTGCTGTAGAGTTGCTTCACAAAGACACTTAGTAGAATCCATATAGGTCTATTAAAACCCAACACACACTACCTGGAGAGGGGAGACGGGGAGAAGAGAGGAGGGAATTGGAGAGGGGAGAGAAAAGGGGAGGGGGGAGGAGGAGAGGGGAGAGAAGAGGGGAGGAGGAAAGAGGAGAGGGGAGAAAAGGAGGGACGGAGGGAAGAGGAGAGGGACGGAGGAAAGAGGAGAGGGACGGAGGGAAGAGGAGAGGGGAGGAGGGAAGAGAAGAGGGGAGGAGGGAAGAGGAGAGGGGAGGAGGGAAGAGAAGAACGAGAGAAGGGAAGAGGAGAGCGGAGAACGGAAGGGGAGAAGGGAAGAGGAGAGTGGAGGAATTGTTTGTGAAGGTGGATTATGTGTGCAGTATATAACGTGTATAAGATGCATTTCGAGTAAGAGCGAAGAGAGAGCGAGGGAGAGATAAGGAGGGTGGGAGAGAGAGAGGGAGGGGGGAAGAGAGCAAGAGAAAGAGGGAGGGAGGGGGAGAAGGAGAGAGAGAGGCAGGGAGAGTACCCACAGCTGGACAGTCTTGAATGTGCTTGTTGGTGTGTGAGAGACTAACTGTTGTAAGCTCTCATTCTGACAGGCAGGACTGCAGACATCTCTCACTGGCCTGCTTGCTGCCTGCCTGAAGGACACACACACACACAGTCTCTGGTAGAGGAGAGTGGTGGGTAGGAAGGGATGGAGGAAGTGAAAGGAAAACAACAGAAAATAAATCAGAAAGAACAGAAGAAGACAGAGAGAAGAAGAGAGAGGAGAGGAGCAGTCTTCAATGACCAGAAAGATCAAGAAATATCAAAATAGCCTTTCGCCCCATGAAACGAACAGACAGTTGAAGAGAGAGACCTTCCCCTCTTCCCCTCCTGTTTCACCCTTCTCTCTCCTCTCTTTCATCCTCCCTTCTTCCTTCTTTGTTCTGCTCCTCGCTCTTCTTCCCTTCCTTCAAAGAGCCGTTCCTCTCGCTGCCCTGGACTCTAGCAAGCCTCCCTCTTTCATCTCCTTCATCTCTCTCTCTGTCTCTCTCTCTCTGTCTGTCTGCTCAGTGTCTTACTCTCGCTTTCTCCCTACTCTCTGTCTTGCTCTCTCTCCCTTTCTTTCCTCCCCTGTGTCTTTCTCTCCTCCCTGCTTTCTCCCTCCCTCTCTCTCCCTCCCTCTCTCTCTCCTCACTACCCTCTTTCTTAGTGCCAGGAGAAAGAGGAGGAGGAAGAGGAGGTGGAGGAGGGAAAAGAAGTGTTCAGGGGCTTCTGTCCAGTTCCCATCACTGTCAATCCAAACGTTCAGGAGCCTGCCTGCGATTGGCTTGTCAATGTTGCGCATCGTCAGCACCGCAACGGCTCCCGACCAATAGCGCCCCTTGCCAGCCCTGTTTCCATCCCATCCTGTTCTTGGTTTGGCAGCCACCAACTAGTCTGCTTGTGAGAGTAGTGACAAACGAGTGCGACCCAGTGGCAGTCGGCTATTGTATGTCAGTGTTTTGAGCTTGTGGTAGTTGACAATAGCGAGTTGATGTCCCCTGGGTTTAGCCACATGGACCACTATGGTGACATGGTTTGAATTTTCCTTGATTCCCTGAGCATCGAACCTAACTCACAGCCAGTACCTCAATAGACTTTTATCAGAGAGGTAATATATCTAGCCAGTATCTGGCCGGTTAGCACTTTTCATTCTTTGTTCTCCACCTCCCTCCCCCCTTCCCACTTACTTGTTGCTCTGGCGAGGCACACACACCTTTTCCCACTAAAGAACACCGAACACAGACGCAAGTTTTTGTTGGTGTTGGCAACGAGGAGGATGAAGAAGAGGAGCAGGGGGAGGAAGAAGAAGTGGAGGAGGAAGAGGAAGAAGAAGTGGAGGCGTAAGAGGAAGAAGAAGTGGGGGCGGAAGAGGAGGAGGAAGAACAAGTGGAGGAGGAAGAGGAAGAAGAAGTGGAGGAGGAGGAAGAAGAAGAGGAGGAAGAGAAGGAGGAAGAAAAGGGGGAGTAGGAAGAAGTGGAGGAGGAAGAGGAAGAAGAAAAAGAAGAAGAAGAGGAGGGGGAAGAAAAAGAGGAGCAAGAAGAGGAAGAAGAGGGGGAGGAGGAAGAGGAGGGTGAGTGGTTGGAGGTTATTCACTCAGCTTAGAGTCAGCTCTCATCCTGCGGTGTGTGTGTGTGTGTGTGTGCACGTGAGTATGTGTATGTGAGTCTAGAGTCAGCTCTCACTCTGGAGAGAGCCTGGCTCCGCACTCTGTGGTGTGTATGTGTGTGTGTGTGAGTGGCCATTGATTTCTCACCCCCTTGCGCAGTCTCCTTTAACACTTTCTCAGCGTCTCTTTAAGTGAATGTGCGTGTGCATGTGTGAGTGTGAGTGTGTGTGGGATTGAGCCCATAGGAAGTCAAGCTGTGGCCTTCCTCTTCACTATAAATAGCTAGGTCTAGCCTCCAGTACTTAGCCAGACTGGACAACACGCAGACCTGGAAGGGGAACACAGTAGAGAGGGAGGGGGAACAGAAAGAGAGGGGGGGTGGAGGGGGGGGGGGGGGGGGGGGGGGGGGGGGGGAGACAGACAGTGAGAAAGGGAGGGGCAGAGGAGGAGGAGAACAAGATGGAGAGGAAGTGGAGAGTGAGAGAGGAAAAGAGAAAAATTATAGCTTGCTTTAGTGGCCTCCTACAGCAAAGCAAGTGAATGCGGGTCTCTGGTTATGGAGGTGGAGGAGTGTGTGAATCATCGGTATGTGTGTGTGTGTGTGTGTGTGTGTGTCTGTGTATGTATGAGAACTCCAACTCTGTGGTGGTTCTAAAGGCTAGCCTCACCTTCAAGTTTCTACTGCTACTCTGTCCCTGCTCCTGTCCCCCTTCACTTCCCTCGTCTCTCTTTCCTCCCTCACATTTCTCTTCTCTCTCCTCCCTCACATCTCCCTCCTCCCTCGCTCCAGATGTAAGGGTGGAGAGAAGATGAGGGATTAAGAGGCAGGAAAGCACAGCTTCTCACAACCCTTGATCAAGAAGGCTCCCTGTGGAAGAAAGTCCCCGTGGAACTTCTGTAGAACCAACAAGAGCCAGGTTCTCCACAAAGCAGAACTGTGACCTATTCAGAAAGCTATCCTGTCATTAGGTCATATCTGGCGCGTTGCCGCGGCGATCGATGACTTAAGCCTGTGTGACCGTGTCCCACCCCCCTGAGGGATGGCAGCCTGCCACCGTGGCGACAGTCACCATGGTTTCCCCTATCCTCCTCATCGATCGCTGTCAAGGAGATGGGGTGAGGTGTGTGCGCGTCTGTGTGTTAATGTTTGTGTGAGGGTGTGTGCATATGTTTGAGGGGATGTGATGAGAGGAACTCCAAGTGAGGGCCTCAAGGGGCCCCCTGGGCCAGCAGAAGGTGGAGGCAAGGAGGAGGAGAGAGCAGGAAGAAGATGAGGAGGAAGAGGAAATGATGACGAGGAAGAAAGAAGAGGTGGAGGAGGAGAGACAGAGCAGGGAGAGAAGGAGGAAGAGAGCAGGGAGAGGAGGAGAGATAGAGCAGGGAGAGGAGGAGAGATAGAGCAGGGAGAGGAGGAGAGACAGCAGGGAGAGGAGGAGAGACAGCAGGGAGAGGAGGAGAGACAGAGCAGGGAGAGGAGGAGAGACAGCAGGGAGAGGAGGAGAGACAGAGCAGGGAGAGAAGGAGAGACAGCAGGGAGAGGAGAAGGGGAGAGGAGGAGAGCAGACAGGCGACCTTAGTTCATCTTAGGGAGGAATACGAAACTCGTTCCCCTGGCTCAGACCATCCTCACAATGACCTTTATGGAAATGTAAATGACTATAATTATATCCTTTATAGATGACACAACATTGTGGCCTATGGACAAATCCACACACACGCGCGTGCCACTCGCAGACACACACCCCACTCGCATACAGCACGCACACACAAAAACACCAGTCAGTCCATTGACAACACGCCGAGGCTTGTGTTGAAAGCAGTCTCCTGCGTGTGTTGAGTCACCTTCACTAACAACAACCCTCAGTGCACAGCAAAGCCTGCACACCACCCCTGCACACACACACCAACACATACACACACATTTACACTATTGCACACAAACACACACACACACAATCAAATCAGATCAAATAGAATCTAAAGGAGGGAACAGCTGTGAATACTAATATTGTCACCTTGGATACCAGTCACTCTCGATACCACCCTATTACCTTGGATACAACCTCTACCACCCTAGACACCACCCAGTCACCGTGGATACCCCCTTCCCTGTCGCTGTGGATACAACCCTAATTGTTTACTCACAGTCTGCAGTCTACTGAGGTAGGTAGGTCAACTGTCCAATCACGGCACTGGCGTTAAACTCACAGGAAATGGCACGACAGGAAGTGAGCTCCTGAGAGCCTCCCTGAGAAAGAGAGAGGGAGAGAAGAAGACGAAGAAAGGGAGAGGGAGGGGACACAGAGAAACAACCGCAAACTCAGTATCAACACACACACCTTGGTTCTAGAGAACAAGATGCACAAAGAGAGAGACAGAGAGAGAGAGACAGAGAGAGAGAGACACCGAGACAGAATGAAAGAGGGAGACAGAACGAGAGAGAAGGGCAAACAACGGAAAGAAAAAAAAACAAAGAGAGTGTTCAAGCAGACAGAATGTGTTCTGTAATGGTTTTATAATGGGCTTATTCTGCTGATGCTCTGACAGGTGTTGTAAGACCCTACAGGCCCTTTGGGAGTGTGAGTGTGTGCGCGCGCGCCCGCGTGTGTGGCTGTGCGCGTACCTGTGTGATGACAAAACAAAACAACTCGAAAACAACAATTTCAAAGTAGCAGTTTGCCTAGAAAACCAGCCTGGTTTCTGACTATAATGCGCCGACGCAGCAGAACACTCTTCCACCAGACAACCTGTTCACCTGCAGTTTGCAACAAAGACATTTTGAAAAGACACAAATACACTTATCGTGTATCCTGATTGATGCTCATCCAAACAGACGCTGGATTTCACCCAGTAGAAAAACACGCCTTAAAGGGACACATCATATCGCCCTCCTGTGATAGGCCGAGCTCTTAACGAGAGCCGTGATGTCACAGATGACTAACGAGCTCTTAACGAGGATGCGGTCTAGTTTAGACACAGAGTCCATTTCCTCAATTGGTCCCCGTGGCAACAGGCCAGCACTAACGAGACTGCTTCTTGTTAGAACATGATTCATTGACTCCACTCCCCTGCTCGGCTAAATGACTCTCTCCCGACTTTTCTCCAACAATCATCCCCAATCCCTTGTCCCCTCTCCCTCTTCTGTCTCTCCCCTGTGTCTATCTTCCTCTCTCCTCTCCCTCCCTCCCTCGCCCTTCTGCTCTCCCCTTCCTTCCCCTTAATCTGTGACATCCTCTCAAGTGTTATCGGAGATGGATGTCTGTGACCTCACTTCCTGTTGCATCACAATAACGATCCACCTCCTGCTAAGGTTAGGTTAGCCATCTGACAGCCTATTGGTTGGTGGCGGTTGCTATGTTCACCATGTGCTCTAGATGTGTTCATAAACCCAGACTGAACTGAAGGTGACAGACACAACTGCAACTAGCCAATTTAAGATTGTGAATACATTCCTGTGTGTATGTGTGCTGGGGTGAGTGTGTGTATATATCAGTTACAACATGTGTGTTTGTGTCAGTCAGTATGTGTCAGTCAGTAAGGCCCAAGACTGAACGTCTTTAGGGTGCTATCTAACAGTTGGCGCTGGAGATAAAATTTTGCTCCCATCCGTACACACATCTGTTGGCGTGTGTTTGTGTGAAGATGGTTAACTGTTTGGGTGTGTGCTTGTATGCAGTGTGTATGTGTCTGTTTTGTGTATGTGTGCATGTGGCATTTGATTGTTTACATGTTGAGTCAATGTAAGTGTCGTGTGTGTTTGCATATCGTGTGTGTGTGTGTATGTGTGCAATATTGTGACCCCTAACTCAGCGAGATTGAGGATTGGAGAGATTATGTCTGATTTTTGCAGGCCAGATTAACATAATGTGGAAGGATAGGCCAAAACAAGGATCAGGGACACACACAAGTGTCTATGAGTGAGTGTGTGTATGAATGTGCATATGTATATGTGTCTGTTTGTGCGAGAGAGTTTGTACTTGCATGTGTATGTGAGTGCTTGTGTGAGAGAGACAGAACGAGAGATCTTGTAGGGTGTATGTGCATGAGACAGTTTGCAAGTCTATGTGTGTGTGAGTGTGTGTGCATGCCTCTGCATGAGTAAACATTTCAAACCATCTGCTATGTTGTCCCCTCCTCTCTCCCACTCTCTCTCTCCCACTCTCTTTCTCCCTATGTCTCTCTCTCCCTCGCTCTCCCTCTCTCCCTCCCTCTCCCTCTCTCCCTCGATCTCTCTCCCTCTGTCTCTCTCCCTCGGTCTCTCTCCCTCTGTCTCTCTCCCTCTCAGATTTCCCAGAAACATCCCGGCATCACAAACAGTTCTCGACATCACAGTCCACTCCCGCTACATTCCACACATCAAACACAGCTTACACGCGTGTTACACGCCAAACTGCCCGCCTGCAAGATCGCCTTACACTGTCGGGAGAGAGTGTGTCGGGCGGATGAAAGCCTCCTCTGATTGGGCAGAAACCGTCCTCTGTGCTCTGAAAACTGTGACTGTGTGGGCATGCACAGAACACCCTTATCACTGGCTCTCACTTTGGGGGAGAGGGGGCGGAGGGCGGGGAGGAATAGGTGGAGAGAGAGGAGGAAGGGGAGAAAGAGTGAAAGGGAGACGGGCGGATAAGAAGAAGGGAGGAATGGGAGATAGAGGACAAGAGAGGAGGTGGAAAAGGGGAGAAGAGGAGAGAGGAGAGAAAGCATGGAGACGTGTTAGGAAGCTAACGAGGGGAATGAGGTTGAGGTGGAGAAGAGAAGAAGAAGCATGAGAAGAGTGCCTCTCTGCATTTACGGTGTGTGTGGTGCGTAGTGTGTTATCTGCAGAAGCTCCTCAATAACAAGCTTACAGTTTTCCTGCTGTGTGTGTGTGAATCCTGATCTACACCATGCCACCACAGCTGCCTCCATGGCAACTTGGCCCTCGTTCACTAATGAGCTTGTTAATGTAATTGCGCCCCCCCCCCCCCCCAGCTCCCCCCCTTGCCATTTCCAGGATGTAGCCTGAACATCACGTTACCAGAACATTCTAGTCACAAGGCTACATAGTAAAGACACCACAATCACAATCCCAAAGGGAGGTGTGTGTGTGCGCAAGTACACAAGTCTTTTTGCATCATGGAAAAAGAACGATAATATTCAATATGCATCGTGACAACCTTGAACGACGGCTAGACACAGGCGAAGGTGTGTGCGAGCCAGCGTGCATGCGTGTTTGTGTGTGATGAGGGATTCAACTCTGATATAGCAGGTTAATTTTGTGTTGCTGCATCAGCATGAGGTCAAGCTGATGTTATTGTCACCAGAAGTCATGATGACACACTTACACTCAAGCACACACACTTCTCAGCCATCACTCCTCCAGGTCCCAAAACAATATTCCCCTTCTCACCAGGCCCTCTAACAATATAAAAACCTGCCTCTAATTGGCTTCTTGACTGTCCTACAGGCATCTAATTGGGTCTACTGGACTTGCTGAGACATTCTAATTGGCTGGGAAGAGAGGTGAGAAATGCCTCAATAACAGGCCAGCACAGCAGCCAGTTACCGTGGCGATGCCATGAGGAAGGAGCTGTTCAGTTTGGTCTGTAAATGAAGCTCCTCCCCCTCCCTCTCTCTCTGTCTGTCTCGCTCTATATGTACATATCTTTCACTCACTCTCTGCCTCCCTCTCTCTCTACCTCTCTATCTCCCTCCATCCACCCTGCGTGCCAAGAGTTGTTCTTCTTAGAATTGTTGTTTTGACAAGGTTCACTTATGGCTCACTTACTCAAGACACTCTCTTTATCTCTCTCTCTCTCACTCTCTCTCTCTCGCACGCTCTTGGATTGTCTTTTGTTTAGTTGATGGGCAGAAATATCGGATTGAAACCACAGCCTGGTGTGTGTGTGCTATGATGTTTGTGTGTTTGTGCTGCTTTGTGAGGCTTGAATGTCTGCATGTGTATGCGTTTGTCTATGTATGTATGTATGCATACGTTGTATGTGTGCGCATATGTGTGAATATTCACACCCACATGTTGATATTTACCTAGAAGCCCCATGTAACCCCCTCTCTGCCAGCTGTCTGTCACCTGTATAAACACACACACGAACACACACGCAGCCCACACTGACACACACACCAGCACCCACATTCACAAATGAACAAACCTGCGTCAACATTCACACATTTACACACACACACAAAAGTAGCGTTACAGGAATCATATGCCTTAGTTCCCTGAATCATCCCTATGATGATTGTTATTCTCTACCTGTGAGTGTGTGTCTGTGTGTGGGTGTGTCTGTCTGTGTGAGGGTGTGTGTAGATTTGGAGATACAACAGCCCTTTGCCGGAGACAGTTAATCTGTACTTTGTGTGTCTTTCTGTATCTCCACACACACTCGTACCTCCTCCCCCTGTTTTGTTACCCTTCGACTCACCTTGAAGTCAGTGGATCTACCCCCCCTTCCCAATTTCTCCCTCCCACTCTCTCTCTCCATCCCTCCCCCTCCATCCATCTCTCTTCCCATCTCTCTGTGTCTCTCTTCATCTTAGTGATAATGATCTTTCAGCTTTCTCCCTCCTGGTCTTCTCCCCATCCTGTCTCCCCATCTCTCTGGCAGACAGGCAAACACGCACACATCAACACTCTGACACAAACACACACACATCAATATACACACATTAACACAGTTTTCTCTAATCTAATCTATCACTTGGATTGTCTGATTTGGTCCTTGGTCTAGCAAACACACATTGTGCCAAGGCAGGAGTGTGTGTGCGTGCGTGTGTGTGTGTGTATGTGTGCGTGTGTGTGTGTGCAAGGTATGTGTGAGATTGTGTGTGCAAGAGAGAGAGAAAGGAAAGAGAGAGAGAGACTGTGTGTGTGAAAGGGGGTGAGAGGCTGTGTGTATGTGTGTTCATAACTATCTTAAGGTTTAAGGGTCATGTTGGGCTTGGCTAAGACTGGGAGTCTGTTTATCTTAACCAGGTCACACACAGCTGTGTGTGTGTATGTGTGTGTGTGTGTCCCCGTGAAAAGAGTTTCCAAAACACACACATGCACACACATCTGAGGCATGTTGACAGCCCAGCATTCTGAAGACAGAACATTGTAACACCCTTCCTATGGCTCCACATTCTTGCCCTTCCTGCTATTGGCTGTAGCCAATGCGCGTGCACACACACAAATAAACACTTGCACACACACACAGACAAACACACATACACACCTTCACATCGCTATGGAGTCTGAAAAGGGGACTGCACAGAGAGCCACCAGGTCACACACACACACCTCCTATCAGGGACAGGTCAGAAGGTGAGACGATCTGGTACGATCTGTACTAGGACTAGCCCCTTCTTCTCTAGATGTTTACTAGGACTGGCCTTCTCCTCCATAACTGTGTCCTAGGACTAGCCCCCTCTTCTCTAGATGTGTGCTAGGACTGGCCTTCTCCTCCATAACTGTGTACTACGATAACATCCTGCCCCAGACTCGAACCCACGCCTGGCACACCACCCATCTGATTTGACGGCAACAGACTGTCTCTCTCCACCTGCTGGATCAGCCAATCGCAAGCAGGCAGCTGTGCGCCAGACAGAGATTTGGATAAAGGTAGGTTTGTTTTTATGAAAAGCAGGTGAGCTGTGTGCTCTGTGTGTGGTGTGTGTTCAAAGACATAGGCGTGTGTGGTGTGTGTGTAATTTTGTGCGTATAATTCTGTGTGTGTGTGTCTCACACCGTGTGTGTGTGTGTGTTGGAGGGGGATGGGGGTTCTAGGGGATATGCAAGGGGGGGTTATGTGTAGGATCTGGAGAGGATGTGGGAGATCTGTCCCGTGGGTTAAGCTGCTCTGAGTCCCAAGGAGGATTAAGAGACGGACTGACCATCAGAGAGGGTCAAATACCCACTACAACCACCCACCCCTTCTCTCTGCATATCTTTCTCTCTCTGCGTGTCTCTCTTTCTCTGTCTCTACTCTCTGTCTCCTCTCTCCGTCTTTCTCTCTTTTCTGTCTGTCTGTCTATCTGTCTGTCTTCTCTCTCGCTCTCTCTCTCTCTTCTCTCTCTCTCTCTCCTTCTCAAACCCTACGTGTACACGTAGCTGTTTCCAGCTCACTGTACATAATATGCAACACTGTTCATTGGATGGCGATTTACAAAGTGACTGGACACTCAGAAGCTCCGCCCTTCTTTAAGAAAAAGGCTTCTGGTCCAATGTTGTGGGTGAGGAATTCTTTTGTAATGTTCATGTAGGAGCGTCCTCAAATGCTTGAAGGGACACATGAATATATGGCCACCCTGTGATCCACCCTCCCTCAAAAAGGCACAACACACACGGGAGGCTTTTGACCACTAGGGGCAAGAGTCACCTTCGGCAAAGATTTCAAGGTCAGGATTGATGAGGTTAGTGCATTCATCAGTGTTTCCTGGGTTGAGCTAACGTGAGGAGGATTGGGTGTCTGGTTCCACTTGAATGTCAAGCAGGAGCTGCAAGCCAAGCCGTGGAAACAAGCCACGCCCCTCTGGCAGTTACAGGAAGGGATTGTGGGTAATATAGGCTTAGAGGGTCTGATTTCTATGACCACCCCTTAGTTATAAGACCAGTGAGTGTATGTGTGTGGTGTGCGCCACGCAAATGTTCCTAGGGGTCACATGAGTGCGAGGACCCCCTGCTGAGACTGTGTGTGAGAGGTGAAGAACTCACAAAGCATTCCCTGCGGGTCAGTCGGACACCACACACACGTACACTCCTGTCAGACATACACATTGCAACGGCACACAGAGCAGAGAGTGATGAGACACAAACTCTCCAGAGAGCCCAAGTCAGTAAGAAGGAGAGAGGGAGAGAGGAGAGAGAGGGAGGAGAGAGAGGGAGAGGGAGGGAGGAGAGAGAGGGAGAGGAGAGAGACAGAGAGAGAGAGAAGGATGGGAGAAAGATTAATGAAGGAGGGTGAGAGGAGGGAAAGGGAGAGACAACAGAGATAAGGGGAGAGAGGGAAATATAGGGGGAGAGAGAGAGACAAAAATTGAAGGAACAAAGGCAAGAGAGAGGGACAATAAGGTAGATAGTTGTTGTGCCCATGTTTGATTGCTGACACACGTACAGTACTCTGACACACAGACCTAGGGAGGTAATGGGCAATGCATGTGCGTGGATGTGTGTCTATGCGTGTGTGGATGTGTGGATGTGTGTGTGTGTGTGGATGTGTGTGCATGTGTGTGCATGTGTGTGTGTGGGTGTGTGTACATGTGTGTGTGAGGATGTGTGAGTGTGTGTGTGTGTGGATGTCTGTGTGTGGGTGTGTGTGTGCGCGTGGATATGTGTGTATGTGTGTGTGTGTGTGCATAGGCCTAAAGCCTATAGATCACCCAGAGAGTCAAGTCAAGGTCATCGTACAGGATACTCATACAAACACACAGCCCAGTGTGAGAGCGGTTCAAATAGCTTTCATTACCCAGCGCCAGTGCCCCGTGTCGCCATAACGACCCTCCAACAAAACGCTCATTATGCAAATGAGGCATGGCCGACCTTTTATGATAGCCGACGCTTGAAGTGACAGCAGAGTGACACACACACACACCACGCTATTCCCCCTTTTGTGACCTCTGTGAGTTTCTCTCTTCAACGGCAAATGCATACACACATACACCTACACACACATACACATACACACACACACAGTCGTTACACAGACAAATAGATCCTGTGCCAGCTTGTGTCATAGCTTGTGTGTCTCCATACATACGGGTGTATGTGTGTCCCTCATGGTAACAGGTAATAGGTTATTAACAGCCACATTAAACACAATTAATACTGATGGGCTCATGTAACGACCCTTGCAGAACAAAGGAGAGAAGGAGGAGAGGAGGGGGGCGGAGAGGAGGGGGGAGGAGAGGCAGAGGCAGAGGGGGGCAGAGAGAGTCTATGTGACTGAGCTCATTTGAATATGAAAACATGGTGTAATGAGGTGATTAAAACACAATTACCGAACACCGGGGTGAGAAGTCAATTAGGCGAGGGGGAGGGAAGATAGGGTGAGGAGAAAAGGAGGGGAGGAACAGGGCAGAGAGAGTGAGGGGAGGAAAAGAGGGGCAGGGGAGGGCAAGGTGAGGAAAATGACTGACAGGCTGGAGAGCCAGTAGAATGTTTTCAAACGAAGGATTGTTGACGAGCAGGAGGCAAGGGGGAGGAGGACACAACAAGAAGTTACTGCAACCATCCACTGAATGTGTGAGTGTGTGCGCGTGCGAAAGTATGTGTGTGTGTGAGCACGTGTGTGTGGAGGGGTAGGTCTTTTACAGGGTCCCAGGTGGTCTCTCCATATCATCCTTAAACACAACCATTATCCAGTTATGGGCAAACACCCACTCACATTGGCCCGCGACCATTGATCCAACTTATTTATGCAGGAATAATGAGGTCTGTGGATAATTATGTGAGCCTCAGGGTTGTGTGAGTGAGAGAGAGAGAGAGAAAGAGAGAGAGAGAGAGAGAGAGAGAGAGAGAGAGAGAGAGTGTTTGTCGGAAAAAGAGTGACGGCTAGCCAGAGAAAGGTGTGTTCCAGAATGTCTAAACGTGTGTTTGTTCAAGCAAGCCACCGGGGACATGTGACAGTTACGGCTTGTGTGTCTGTGTGTCTGTGTGTCTGTGTGTGTGAGTCTGAATCGGGGTACGGAAGATGCTTCTGACAGTTGTCGCTGTGGGAGATGAGGACTTGTCAGAAGATCGTAGAAGAGGAGAGGAGAGTGGAGAGGAAGAAAGGGGATGAAAAGAGAGAGTCCTGGAAGTGGGGTGGGATGTGAGGGCAGGAGAATAGAAGCAGAGAGGAGAGGAGAGGGAAGGAGAGGGGATGAGAGGGGAGAGACAGGAGGATCATTTCCTCCTGACAGACAGAACCCCCTCCCCTCCCACACAGACCTGAGAACCGGCCCCACCGCCTCCTCCCTCATCTCCCTCCCCACTCTAGAGTGAGGCTGCCTGGGGGGACATCAATAATGGAAGGCCCTTAGGGGCTCAGGGAGAGCACATGAAAGAGACGCATGCTAAGCTAACGTTTAGCCAGGGAACGCCAAGGTCTGAAAACCTCTCCCCCGAGGCAGAGGGGCTTGGCATGGGGGGCATGGGGGGGGAGGCAGGGGACTGGGGTAGTAGGGGGGTTGTGTGTGTGATTATCTAACTATGAGACAACTCTAAGTACAGGAATCTCTGAGTGGGTGTTGAAGTTTTTGTGGCTCGGTCATCCAGCCAGGCTGGTGTCAAGCTCAGGCTCCAGGGGCCGCAGGGCTGCAGGGGCTACAGGGCTCCAGGGGCTGCAGGGGCTACAGGGCTCCAGGGGCTGCAGGGGCTACAGGGCTCCAGGGGCTGCAGGGCTGCAGCGTCTGCAGCGGCTGCAGTCCTGCGTGTGACGTAGCTTGATGAGCTGCTCACGTCAGCAAAGGTCAGCACTTTACGCCAAAAATAAGGAGGTGATGCTGATTGGATGAGACAAAGGAGGACGCTGATTGGATATGGATTCTGCCTTAAAATGAGCCGGCCTGCTAGATTTGAACAGGCGGACATGACGTTGATCAGAGGTGAGCTGTGTCATTTATTAGAGGTGGAAGGCTGAATGCAAACCAGTGTTGACAGAGTCGTACCGTGTGTAGTAAAGCACGCTAGCTCGTGAACGTAACAAAATGAACAAAAATCTCGATATAATCTCAAGATCCCCCATCAGGGACATCTGGCAGGTGTTGCTAAGTACCCAAGGACGCTCAGAGTCAAGTTGTTGCTATGAACAGTTTGCGACAAACAAACAAGTACATTTGCTCATATTCAACCACACTGAGCGATGGAGTCGCGGGTCAGTCCAGTGTGGTATCCCTCCGCAGCGGAAGGATATGTTAACGGTCCACTACCAGCTAACAGGCGGGGCTTTGAGCGTAACCCTCGGAAGGATACGCTCAAAGCCCCGCCCCGTTAGGTGGTTGACAAAAGTAGGCCGTTAACATAGGCACTCGTTCTTGTGGAATCACAACACCACATGCCTTAGAGCTGATGAGGCTGGAGCTATGCTGATGTCCACATACACACACACACACACACAAACGCGGTAACAAACAAAGCAACTGAGCAGTCTGTTTACTCTCAGCATTTTTTCTACCCACAATCCCCCTGGAGTTGGTGAGGGGGCTGCTGGGACGGCCCTTATCTCTCTGAGCGGCTGGAGGGGAGATTAATAGAGGTGGTCACACGCACACATACACACACACACACACAGACATACACATTCCACACAGACATACATACAGACATACACAGTCCACACACACAAACACACATACACATTCCACACAGACATATGCGCACACACAGAGACACACATAAACATGCTTACACTGACATGCAGATACACAACCGCACGCACACACTGACACAACTATGTACAGAAGCACATACAAAAACACACACACACACTCACCCTACCACGTGTAAACACATATACACGCACATGCACGTATACACACACACACACACTCCCAACCACACATAAACATGTACACACATACTCACACATATACACACAAACACACAACCACACACACACTCACAATCAGATCCACTCCAGCCTGTTTTCCAGGCTATCCCTGGAAACCACATCAGGTCCCCTGGGGAGGAGAGAGAGAGGGAGGGAGGGAAGAGAGAAGGAGGAGAGAGAGGGAGGGAGGCAGGAAGGCAGGGAAGAGAGGAGGAGAGAGAGGGAGGGAGGGAAGAGAGAAGGAGGAGAGAGAGGGGTGGAGGGAAGGAAGAGAGAAGGAGGAGAGAGAGGGAGGGAGGGAAGAGAGAAGGAGGCGAGAGAGGGAGGGAAAAGAGGAGGAGGAGAGAGAGGGAGGGAGGAGAGGAAGAGGAGAGAGGGAGGGAAGAGAGGAGATAGAGGGTAGGAAGAAGGGGAGGGGAAGATACAATGGGAGGAGAGGTCTAAGGGCCTACCGAAGTCAGGGTGCATTTTTAGAGCTTAGAGGGTGGAGTATGTCTGTGTGTGAGAGTGTTTCAATGTGTGTAATGTTAGGTTGTGTATGTGTGTGAGAGAGAGAGCGAGAGAGTGAGTGTGTACGTGTGTGTGTGTGTGTCTAAAATACCTCCTCCTCCCCCACCATAATTGATCCACAGCAGTAGGGACAACAGCATGTGTGAAACACCTGTTTTCTACCCTGCCACCTGTCGTGTGTGTGTGTGTGTGTGTGTGTGACTGTCACACTCCACAACCTCCCAGCCTCCAGGACACCTGTTTGACACGCCCATACATGCGCAAACACCCCCCCCCCCCCCCCCCCCCGCCTGATTGTAACCTTGAAGACATGCTTGCATTCATGAGATCTACAGTAAAAAAAAAAGAAATTATAGACAATATGATTGTCAAGTTTAGGCCGGTTTGTTCCCAGGTGCGTGTGTGTGTGTGCGTGTGCGTGTGTGTGTTTGTGAGAGAGGGATGGAGAGAGTTGGAGAGGGAGGGAGGTGGAATGAGAGAGAAATATGGGGAGGGAGGGAGATGGAGCGAGAGGGAGAAAGGAGGGGGGGAGAAAGTAGAGAGGCAGATAACAATGATTGAGTGAGAGAGGGAGAGAGCGAGTGAGAGAGGGAGTGAGAGAGAGAGAGAGAGAGAGAGAGAGAGAGAGAGAGAGAGAGAGAGAGAAGGATGCCTGTAGTCTGTAGGTGTGGCTCTGATGGAGTGATAAGAACGAACAACAAACGTCTGTCACCTTCACCTGTCACTGATGGTTGGAAGCAGGCAGACCGGACAGACCAGGTAGAGAGAGGAGGGAGCGGGAGGGGGAAGGGAGGGAGGGAGGGAGGTGGAGATGGAGAGTTGAGGGGGAAGGAGGGAGGAGGGACAGAAATCAGAGTTTGACACAGGAGGACAAGATGGGCAAAGGGTGGAGTGTACAGGAGAAAAGAAAGAGAAGAAGATGAAGAGATAAGGAGGGAGGAGGTTGGAAGTTAGAGAGTAGGGGAGGGGACTATAAGGACGAGAGAGGAGGAGGGCAGAGAGGATGAATCCACATCCCTGGAATGAGAGGAGGGAAGAGCAGGAGAAGGCTGAGCGAGGGATGGGGAAGAACGAGGAGGGCGAGCGCCAGAGAGTTCCAGAGAGGAGAGAGGGCTCTAACAAAGGAAGCAGCCAATAGGTGACAGGTGGAGGGGAGGGGGGGAGGAGAGGAGGAGGAGAAAGAGGGGAGAAGAGGTAAGGAGGAGAATAAAAGAGGAGGCGAAGGAGGAGGGGAGAGGAGGAGTGAAGAATCTACGAGGCGACAAAGACAAACAGTCTTCTACTGTGCTCAGTAAATCATCTGATAGATCCTATTCACACACACCCACGTTGAAACATGGGCGGCACTTTGTACACACACATACACACGTTAACACACACACCCACGTTAACACACACGCGATGCACACAACAACTAGGCCTTTACACACAAACACATCATAAGAACGAGAGGATCAAAAAGATTTTGACGCAACTCACTTTTCCAGGTGCATGGTCTCTATACCAGACACCACAACACACTCACACACACCATGCGCCAGACTGTAGAACACACAGGTACCTGTGGTGGAGCTAATCCCACTGCCTGGGCAGGGCTGTTAAAACGTTGCCTGTGTGAGTGGTGTGTGTGTTGTGTGAGTGTTGTGAGTGTGTGCAGTGTGTTATGTGTGTGAGTGATGTGTGTGTGTGTTTTGTGCATATGTGTGTGTGTGATTGTGTTTGCATGTGTGTGTGTGTGTGAGTGAGCGTGTGCATGTGTCTGAGTAAGTGCATGTATGGTTATGTGGGGATGTGGGTTTGTGTGTGAGAGAGAGGAGAGCAAGAGAGACAGAGAGCAAGAGAGAGATAGAAAAAGATAAAGAGAGCAAGAAAGAGTAGAGAGACAAAGAGAGAAGAGCAAGAGAGAGCGAGAGACAGAGACAGAAAGCCAAGAGAAGAGAGAGAGAGACATAGACATAGGGGCAAGAGAGAGAGAGACATAGACAGAGAGAGGAAGAAAGAACATAGGGGGTAGAACCCAGAGGGTCCACTTTAGCTAATGAATTAATGGGATGGTTGTGGGGCCGATGAGAGGGGGGGGGGGGGAGTGAGGCGGGGAGGAGAGAGAGATAAGCCCATCACCACCAGGCAGGAGTCGGATCTCCGCTCCTCTAATCACTCCCTTGCACTCCTCTAATACACACACACACACAGCCACACACACCTCATTTACACACTCCCACACACACCTCTCAATTATTGTAAAGAAGCGAACTTAAAGGGGACTTAAAGAGGAGAGGAGAGAAGACGAGAAGGTAAAGAGGGGAGGGCAGTGGAGGGCAGGGCAGGGGAGTGGAGGGCAGGGATGGGGGGGGAGGGCAGTGGAGGGCAGGGCAGGGGAGGGCAGTGCAGGGAGGGGAGGGCAGTGGAGGGCAGGGCAGGGAGCAGGGCAGGGGAGGGGAGGGCAGTGGAGGGCAGGGCAGGGGAGGGTCCAGGGCAGGGGAGGGGAGGGCAGTGGAGGGCAGGGCAGGGGAAGGTGGGCAGGGCAGGGGAGGGGAGGCCAGTGGAGGGCAGGGCAGGGGAGGGCAGGGCACGGGGAGGGGAGGGCAGTGGAGGGCAGGGCAGGGGAATAAGGGCAGGGCAGGGGAGGGAGGGCAGGGATGGGCAGGAGCAGGGGGAGGGGAGGGCAGTGGAGGGCAGGGCAGTGTAGGACAGGGCAGTGGGGGCAGGAGGGGAGGGGAGGGCAGTGGCGGGCAGGGCAGGGGAGGGGTAGGGCAGTGGAGGGCAGGGGCCAGGAGGGAGGGAAGGGCAGGGCAGGGGAGGGCAGTTTGTTTGAGGGGGCAGGGCAAGGGGAGGGCAGTGGAGGGCAGGGCAGGGGAAGCGGGCAGGCAGGCTAGGGAGGGCAGGGCAGGGGAGGGCAGGCTAGGGAGGGCAGGGCAGGGGAGGCAGGGCAAAGGGGAGGGCAGGCTAGGGGAGGGCAGGCTAAGGGGAGGGCAGGCAGGGGAGGGCAGGCAGGGGCGTAGTGCAGGGGAGGGCAGGCTAGGGGAGGGCAGGCTAGGGGAGGGCAGGGCAGGGGAATGGCAGGGGGAGGGAGGGCAGGAGAAAGGGAGGGCAGGCAGGGGGGAGGGCAGGAGAGGGAGGCAGGGCAGGGGAGGCAGGGAGGGAGGTCAAAGGGAGGGCAGGGGGGAGGCAGGGCAGGGGAGGGCAGTGCAGGGGAGGGGACACGACACGATAGCAGGGGAAAGAAGATCAGAGGCAATCGGGAGAGGAGAGCAGTGCTACCTGTGGCAGCATGGAGATGATATCTGGGCCAGACTGAGTCTCCTGTTCGAATCAGGCCACCTTCCAGACACAGACCAACGGTGACAAAACAGCACACACATGGCAGCACACACACACTTTCCCAACACCCGGGACCGCCACTTCTAACTTGGCACTATTCCACCTCAACCCCTCATACGCTCCGCACACATGCACTCCCCCACCCCACACACACACGCTCAAACCACTCACATGAACATGCAAACGTGGCACACACCCAGAGGCAATGCCAGTCTGGATGCCTGGTGCCCTAGTAACCCCATTCTCTCTGTGCCACCTGATAAGGAGGGGGGAACGGGCAGTGCCCACTTAGATCAGCCAAATACCTTTGCATGGCATAGAGCGTCTGGGGGGAGCAGGAGTATTAGGGGTGGAGGAGGAGGAGGAGTGAGGGGGGGAGAGGGGGGAGATGGGGAGGAGAGAGATGGGGTGGAGATGGGGGAGGGAGAGACAGAGATGATAAAGAGAGCAGCAGGGAAAGCTAAGTATCAAAGTAGGTCAGAGTCTATGTGATGCTGGTGGAGGGGGAGACAGAGAGGGACTCCCTCTCTGTCATGACAAGAGTCTGGCTGTGGATTACAGGGGATCAGATCGCCCCACTCTCCCCAACACACTACCCCAGCCAATCCCACCACCTGCCCCTCCCTCTCCCCACAGAAGGTCGTCACGCACCATGCACTCTCGAGTTCTCCCTCCTCGCACCCCCCTCCGGCGGAGGAGGTGGAGAGGAGACACAAGTGCCCCATGCCCTCTGTCCGTCTCCACGCTCCTGCTGCACTGCAGCTCAGACACGGGAACTGCTGACCGGACCTGGGGGCGCTGGGATGGGCATGCTGAATACACCTGCATCAATAGGACACAACTGCAGAACGAATACTGGAATACTTTACACTGTACTGACAACCACCCTTCATGGTATACTCCTAACAACTAGGCTGCAAAAGTACTATGACCAAGTACTCTATACAATACCGCACAGTATCGTTAACTATACTTCAAAAGTACTAAGACCAAGTACTCTATACAACATCAAACAGTATCAATAACTATAGTGCAACAGAACCATTACCAAGTACTCCGTAAAATACCACTATCGTACCATCACTACGCACTCCATACAATACCACACAGTTGTAACAACTATACTCTTTGCAAAACATGTTGGTAGAGTCCTAATGTAATGTTGCCATGGTTAATCCCAGGGCCAATCCAAGGAGACGCTCTTCTCTCCAACCCCGGCTGACCTCGTGGTGTGGCACGGACAAATCCCACAACCCCCTGCTCTCTGCGAGGCCACAGGTTGCAGGGCAGGCGGACGTTACCACAGCGACCGGACCCTCTCAACCTCCCCCCAGCAGACTCATCCCATAAGAATGAAGGTCTTGCAGTGGCTCTAAACTCAGAACACATCCCCTTTCAGCCACAGCAGACAGACGTCTGGTAGCACTCATCAACTTACAGGAAAAACCACCAGCACAGCAGCTCGGTTTTCGACCGATTTATTTTGTCCCTCTGACTAAGCATGTTAACGAACACACAGGTACCTGTGGTGGAGCTAATCCCACTGCCTGGGAATGGGTGTTAAAACTGCCTGTGTGAGTGTGTGTGTGCGTGTGTGTTGGGGAGTGTGTGGCAGTGGGTGTATGTGTGTGAGTGAGTGTGTGTGTGTTTGTTGCGTGTGTGTGAGGTGATTGTGTGCATGTTGTGTGTGTGTGTGTGTGTGAGTGAGCGTGGTGCATGTGTGTGGAGTAAAGTGCATGTATGTGTGTATGTGTGTGTGAGTGAGCGTGTGCATGTGTGTGAGTAAGTGCATGTATGTGGGTATGTGTGTGTGAGTGAGCGTGTGCATGTGTGTGAGTAAGTGCATGGTGTGTGTGTGTGTGGTGTGACGTGTGTGTGTGGTGTGCGTGTGTGTGTTTTGTGGGGGAGAGTGTGTGCATGTGTGTGAGTGAGTGAGTGTGGTGCATATGTTGTGTGTGTGTGCCATGTGTGTGAGGATGTGTGCATAATGTGTGTGTGTGGTGTGTGAGTGTGTGCATGTGTTTCCTGGGTATAAGTGCATGGTTAGCTTTCTTGGGAGGGGCGTCATGTCCTTGAGACGTGGAAATATTACATATAGGCAGGCTTTCCGTGTGCGTGCACGTGTGAGTGTATGTGTGAAGTCGGGCCGGTAACATGTGTGTATCGTGTGTGTGCGTGTGTGTGGAGAGAGAGGGATTCTACTGCAGCAGTTAAGGTTAGAGAAATGGAAGGGAGGATGGATGGGTTTTCCACTTCCAGTACTTATCCGACAGCTTTATATCACTTTAATTATATTAATTGGTTTCATGAAAAGAGATTTGCATCTACCTGAAAGAAGGATCTGTTAATTAACCTCCAGGCACCTCCCCTTCGTGTGGTGCTGATTGGAGGAGAGAACTGCAGGAGGGTGGGCCAAGGGAATCGTTTATAAGAAGCAAAATCATTTTGGAAAACTTTTTTCAATACTACTGAATTACTGAGGTGCGTTTGTTTGACTCTTATAGTAGTTTGCAGAGTGATGGGTCATTAGGCAGCCATGGGACACTGGACTGAAAGTGAGGCGAATCAAATTCACTCTAGAGCAGGGGTCGGGAACCTATGGCTCGCGAGCCAGGTGTGGCTCTTTTGAGGATTGCATCTGGCTCGCAGATAAAACAAAATATTCTCACTTGTATACAAAGCGGCACTTCGACACGCGCCATGCTACCTTTGCATCAAAATACCCGACGGGAGACAGCAGAAAGAAAGCGTGCCAAGAGCTACTAAGCAGGGTACAAGCTAGCCAGCAGCAACTCCACGTATGGACCCGGCAAGGTGACTATAATTCCGCTAGCTTTGCTGGATCTTTAGCAATAGTGAGGAACGGAAAACCATTCACAGATGGCGAGTATGCTAAAACGTTCATGCTGAATGTAGCCGAAGAACTTTTTGATGATACTGACATTTAGTTGAATTCACTTTTAAAATAAAAGTGATGAAATTTCAATATTAAAATTAATTTTGATCAGTTTGATTTTTTACTATAAAACTGTTCATATGGAAAATAAAAGAAAGCAAATCAAACTGATCAAAATTAATTTTAATATTAAAATGTCATCACTTAATAACAGTAAAATACAGAAGCTAATCTATTTTTACGATTTTATTTTTTAATATTTAAAATCAATAATCAGATCATATGAGAGTCTAATAATAAAATATAAAGAAAGATCAATAGAAATTGACAATATATCTTATTTTCAAAAAGTGACCATCTTGATTGCAAACATGACCAACTTGATTGCAATCAGACCATCTTGATTGCAAACATGACCATCTTGAACGAAAAGCCCTATATATGGCTCTCACTGAAATAAATTTCCAAATGTTTTGCTTTCATGGCTCTCTTAGTCAAAAACGTTCCCGACCCCTGCTCTAGAGAGACCAAAACCATCCTGTCCTGGAACAATGGTAAAGGAGAGAGAGAGCGAGAGAGAGAGAGAGAGAGAGAGAGAGCAAGAGAGACAGAGAGTAAGAGAGAGAGATAGAAAAAGATAAAGAGAGCAAGAGAGAGATAGAGAGAAAGAGAGACAAAGAGAGAGAGCAAGAGAGCGCGAGAGAGAGACAGAAAGCAAGAGAAAGAGAGCAAGAGAGGGAGAGAGACATAGACATAGGGAGCAAGAGAGAGAGAGACATAGACAGAGAGAGCAAGAGAGAGACATAGGGGGTAGAACCCAGAGGGTCCACTTTAGCTAATGAATTAATGGGATGGTTGTGGGGCCGATGAGAGGGGGGGGGTGAGCGGGAGGAGGAGAGAGATAAGCCCATCACCACCAGACAGGAGTCGGATCTCCGCTCCTCTAATCACTCCCTTGCACTCCCTCTAATCACACACACACACACACACACCCATTTACACACTCCCACACACACTCCTTCAATTATTGTAAAGGGAGAACTTAAAGGGGACTTTAGAGGAGAGGAGAGAAGACGAGAAGGTAAAGAGGGGAGGGCAGTGGAGGGCAGGGCAGGCTAGGGGAGGGCAGGGGATGGCAGGGGAGGGGAGGGCAGGAGAGGGCAGGGCAGGGGAGGGCAGGGTAGGGTAGCGAGGGGAGGGCAGGGCAGGGGAGGGCAGTGCAGGGGAGGGGACACGACACGATAGCAGGGGAAAGAAGATCAGAGGCAATCGGGAGAGGAGAGCAGTGCTACCTGTGGCAGCATGGAGATGATATCTGGGCCAGACTGAGTCTCCTGTTCGAATCAGGCCACCTTCCAGACACAGACCAACGGTGACAAAACAGCACACACATGGCAGCACACACACACTTTCCCACACCCGCACACACTTCTACCTTGGCACACACACTCAACCCCTCATACGCACGCACAAATACACACATGCACTCCCCCCCACCCCCACACACGCTCAAACCACTCACACATGCACGCACACACCCAGAGGCAATGCCAGTCTGGATGCCTGGTGCCCTAGTAACCCCATTCTCTCTGTGCCACCTGATAAGGAGGGGGGAACGGGCAGTGCCCACTTAGATCAGCCAAATACCTTTGCATGGCATAGAGCGTCTGGGGGGAGCAGGAGTATTAGGGGTGGAGGAGGAGGAGGAGGGGGGTCGGGGGATTAGAAGGGAAGGACTTAATGGATGGGTGGCGTGTAGGAAGGGGGGTGGGGTAAGAGGGTCAGGGGAGGGAAATCTAACTGGGGTTGATGCTGGGGACGGGGGCAGAGTGACGTTGGGGAGGGGGAGACAGAGAGGGACTCCCTCTCTGTCATGACAAGAGTCTGGCTGTGGATTACAGGGGATCAGATCGGCCCCCCACCAACTCCCTCCCCCAACACCACTACCACCACCAATCCCCCACCACCTCCCCCTCCCCCTCTCCCCACCAGAAGGTCGTCACGCACCATGCACTCTCGAGTTCTCCCTCCTCGCACCCCCCTCCGGCGGAGGAGGTGGAGAGGGGAGCACAGTGCCCCACGCTCCTGCTGCACTGCAGCTCAGACACGGGAACTGCTGACCGGACCTGGGGGCGCTGGGATGGGCATGCTGAATACACCTGCATCAATAGGACACAACTGCAGAACGAATACTGGAATACTTTACACTGTACTGACAACCACCCTTCATGGTATACTCCTAACAACTAGGCTGCAAAAGTACTATGACCAAGTACTCTATACGATACCGCACAGTATCATTAACTATACTGCAAAAGTACTAGGACCAATTACTCTGTACAATACCACACAGTATCATTAACTATACTGCAAAAGTACTAAGACCAAGTACTCTGTACAATACCACACAGTATCGTTAACTATACTTCAAAAGTACTAAGACCAAGTACTCTATACAACATCAAACAGTATCAATAACTATAGTGCAACAGAACCATTACCAAGTACTCCGTAAAATACCACTATAGTACCATCACTACGCACTCCATACAATACCACACAGTTGTAACAACTATACTCTATGCAAAACATGTTGGTAGAGTCCTAATGTAATGTTGCCATGGTTAATCCCAGGGCCAATCCAAGGAGACGCTCTTCTCTCCAACCCCGGCTGACCTTGTGGTGTGGCACGGACAAATCCCACAACCCCCTGCTCTCTGCGAGGCCACAGGTTGCAGGGCAGGCGGACGTTACCACAGCGACCGGACCCTCTCAACCTCCCCCCAGCAGACTCATCCCATGAGAATGAAGGTCTTGCAGTGGCTCTAAACTCAGAACACATCCCCTTTCAGCCACAGCAGACAGACGTCTGGTAGCACTCATCAACTTACAGGAAAAACCACCAGCACAGCAGCTCGGTTTTCGACCGATTTATTTTGTCCCTCTGACTAAGCATGTTAACAATAGAGAGGGAGAGAGCGAGATGGAGAGAGAGAGATTGAGAGTGGGGGGAAAGAAACAGAGAGGTGAAGCGGGGGGTAGACAGAGAGAGGGAGACCGAGCGAGAGGGAGGGGGAGAGGGATGAAGAAACTAATGGATGACCTGAATCCAGCAGCAGACATGAATGATCCTGACATTATGAGGGTTTAGAAAATCACAAACAACAAACAACAACAACAGCATATGTCCCAGTCCTGTATCCCCCGTCCCCCCACACAGACACCAGCCCCCCAGCCCCCTTACACAACTTCCTGCTGCCCTAAAAGGTTCGCTGTCACCCCATTTACCCTGCTTACACTTCCTCTCCCCCTCTGCCATTCTCTGTCTCTTTCTCTATCTCTCTCTGTCTCACTCCCTCTCTCATTCTGTCTCTCAGTCAGACTCTCTCTCTGTCTTTCACCATCTCTCTCTGGCTCTGTCTGTCTGTCTGTCTGTCTCTGTTTATCTGTCTTTATATCTGTGTCTCCAATCCCCCCACCCACCCTGAATCTCCTGCTAAATCAGATTACTGCACTGTAGTAAGCCAGAGGAAGGGAGGGGGGTGCGTAACTTTTGCACTTCATGTTTTCCGTTGATATGACATATCAAGCGAATGTCAGTAAGCCTATTTATAATCCCCTTGTTACATCCAAACCCACCCCCTCACCCCCTCACCCCCGTCCTTCCTTTCACGCGAGGTGGACGGGGCAAGGGGCAGTGTTTTGGAACCATTAGGCAACTCCTAAACCACAGCCCCCCTCTGCCCCCCATCCCTCCCTGTCCCCGTCCCTCAGTCTCCAGCATCTCCCTCTCTCAGTAACAATCATGGCTGCCCCCCATGGCTGGGAAGAGAGTGAAAGAGAGAGAGAAGGATAGAGAGGCAGGGATAGATATATAGACAGATTGCGAGAGGCATAGAGAGATAGAGGATGAGATAGAGAAAGAGAGAGAGAGAGGGGGGAGGGCAGAGAGAGACATGGACAGTGTGTGTGTGTTTCTGTGATGCTATGTATGTGTGTGTGTGTGACCCGGTGATGCTGAGTGTGTGTGTGTGTTTGAATTCTCTTAACCAGCAGAATGATTCCAACACCAGGACTGTTGAGACAAGCACTTTACAAACACTCATATGATTGGTCGTCTGGGTCGCACCAATGGGCCAGGGGGATACTGATGGGGTCCATTAATCTGGCTGTCACCATACAGACACACACACACAGACATGGCTTAAGCCTCTCACACTGGGCGGAAACACACATTAACACACATAACCTCACAAACCAGCGGCTTCAACTCTGCAGACAAACACACAACNGGGGGGGGGGGGCGTGGCAATCCAATCAGAGCAGGGAAATTGTCCAAACCAAGACGTGTATAACTAGGAAGAACTTCCTGTAGAAGCAAAGAGCAATAGAACAGGGTGGGAGAAAGTGAGAGGGAGAGAGAAGTAAAAGGGGTGAAGGGGGAGAGAGAGGATGTTAGACGACACAACAGAAGGCCACAGATGATTCTGAATTCGTCCATTAACATTTCAACACTTCAACTGACATTTTGATCCGAAGTGACGTGCAAACGAGGCATCTACAAAGTGCATCAGAAAATACAAACAGAATTTGAGAGTCATGTGTTTTTTTACCAGACAATCACAACTGTTATCATTATAATGATATCACACCCTTCTCTCTCTCTTCATCCTGCTCCCCCCCCCCATCGCTGCCTATCAAATCCATTCAATTAAATCAAACTGATCATTATAATTAATGGTCACTTATTCAAATGCTCCCTGTCAATGTTCTCCTACAATCTTTCTGACTGTCTCCCTTCCTCCCTCTCTCTGCGTCTCTATACGGTTTCATACCAGCCAGAAACAGTCCCACATAGCTGCCATCTGGTGTCAGTGTGTGTGCGTGCGCACGCAAATGTGTGTGTGTGCAAGCAAGCAGGGGGGGGTGTTTAAAGTTTTTGAAGAGGGGTCTTTCAACCTGACACGATGTTTGGCCTCTTGCTGTCAGTAACATGCTGCACCCCCCAACCAGCATCCCACCCCACCCCCTCTCCCCCCATTCTCCCCTCCCCCCCTCTTTGCAAATCCCCCCCACCCCCCCTCTCCCCTCAGCCAACTTCCGGTGGTTCTATTTCTCTCCCTCGCCCCATTTTTCTTGTTCCCAAACACTCAAAGAGGATTGTGGATAGGAGGGAGGGGGGGAGGGAGGGATGGATGGAGGGATGGATGGAGGGCTGGAAAGCAGGAAGTCAGAGGGAGGCTCGCCAAACAAGCCTGGCCTTTGAAACACATCCACAGGTTGTAGCGTGTGATGTCAGAGAGCTGGTGTGTGTGTGTGTGCGTGGCTTTGTAGCCCAGTCATCAACAAAAACAGTTTGCTTCTGGATTGGGGTTTTTGATTGGTTCTCATCCTAGGATCGAGGCGCTGTCGACCTTGAGGACAGGATGTTTGTCCTCTAACAGAATCCCGTTCTTGTTCAACACGAATCCGGCCCGTGTTCTAAGTTCTACAGCCTAACCGGATCAGACCACAAACACAGACATCTGATTGGTCATATGAACCACTCTCTCTCACTCTAGCTCTCTCTCTCAATTCTTTCCTATCCATTTCCCTGATTCTCTTTTTCTCCCTCCCCTCCCTTCCTCTCATCCCTCTCTCCTTCCATCTCCCCTCTTCCTTCACTCTCTCCATCCTTTCCTCTCTCCTCTCGCTCGTCTCGTAGTGTGTGTGTTAGTGCCTGGTGCCGATCAGGTCAGCCAAGCCTTCAAAAACTCTTGCACCCCTCCCCCCAACTACCCCTCCACACACTCACACACACTCACACAAACACTCACCAGGTTGCCAGGGAATGTGTGTGTGCACTGGGGGAGAGTGAGTGAGAGGGATTAGAATGGAGAACTTTGGGGGATTACGTTTTGTTTTAGACCACTGAAACACTCGGTCAACACTCACTTCTGAGTACATATTAAAGCAAATGAACAATAAGAGCAAAAAGTGTTTTGAACTATTGCATTAGTATCCTATAGGAATATGGCACGGAAACGTGAATCCTGTCTACCCTGTGCAGACAGCACCGGAAAAATACTTTGTCGCATTACACCTGGTCTAGGGGTTGGATAACAAATCAAAGAGTGTTTTTATTCGCGTCAAACAAGAGAGCTCCTTAAAAAACCCCCGCAGATGAAACGTCAGTTCTAGAACATTCCATAGAGGCAGTTGCTGGAAAAAAAGAATCCAGATACACATTCTGTTCTTTAACTGAATTCCGTAAACCGACAAGACAAATGGCATTTTTCCATTTTCCATTCGTTCAGTTTGCAGATGCTTTTATTCAAAGCAACATACAAATAATCCTACTACTAGTAAGTAAGTAATAATAGTTTAAGTGGTTTGAGTGCAAAAACAGCCTGTATTTACCAGGCACAGTGCAAGAGCATCATCTCCACTGTCGTGCAACAATAGCATCTAAATGACTAAATTACATAGTGCCGTGCAGAAATAAAGTGATTGTTACAACAACTATCTCCTGTTAGGAAACTAAAGTTGTCTAACAAGACCACAGCATGTTAGAGAACAATGTTGACTGTCCATGCAGCCCAGAACACAGCACAAAGTCTACACAGGCCCACTATCGTTAAATATAATAGCTAATATATCGTCAAGACAGGACCCTCGCTCTCCATCTCTCCACCCTTCTCTCTGTCTATCCTGCTCTCTCTATTCTCCCTCCCCCTCTCTCCCTCCTCTCTCTCCCTTCTCCTCTGTTCTATGCCTGCTCTCCTATTCTCCTCCCCTCCTCTCTCTCTCTCCCCCCTTTCCTGTTATCCTCTCAATCCCCCCCCCCTCTCTCTCTCTCTCTCTCTCTCCCTCTCTCTCCAGGAGAGAGTGAGTCTGAGGTGTGCTACTGCAGGGCACATGATGGAGAACGAGACCGGGTAGGTCGGGGAAAGGTCAGAGTGGAGAGAAAACCTAATCTGGAGATTTCATCATCAGCTATAAGACCCTGTACTGCTGACTTGTTTTCACATTTCATACAGTTACCGTGAAAGGGGGGGGGAGGAGGGAGGGTGGCAGAGAAAGCATGTGAGAAAGGGAGAGGGGGAGAGAGAGGAAGAGGGGGGGCAGAGGGAGAGAGGGAGCGAGAGAGATGGAGAGAGAGGTAACGAAGGGGAGAGACAGGCGAGGGAAAACTGTGATTAGGGTCATGGGAACTGCTTCAGGCTACAGCCTGCTGTCTCAGCTCTCCCTCATAACAACCACCAGATCCCTACGCCTGCCCTGGGGGGATCTTGCCACTAACAGCATATACCTCCACTGGGTGAACTAGTGCCGCCCCTTTACTACCTGGCAGATGCTGAGAGAGAGGTGTGTTCGAGAGGAAAGCAGTGAGACACAGGTAGGGAAAGAAAGAATGAACGACACAGAGAGAGAGAGAGAGAGAGAGAGAGAGAGAGAGAGAGAGAGAGAGAGAGAGCGAGCGAGCGAGAGACAGACAGACAGACAGACTTGGGAGAGGCCATCTAACTTAACCAGTACCCCTCGGTCCAGATCAACATTTGAACAACTACCTATGCTGACACCAACAAGGGTACTTGTTCTGGCCTAACTGAATGCATTAGTGAAGTGGAGGGCAAGATTAGCTTCACTTGGCTGAGTTGATTTATAGCGACATAGTTGATTGTCATCATCAGGTATTATTGTGCAAGATTGAAAGCGTTCTAATAACAAATGGAAGGATTTGAACTTGGTTTTACGAGCATTAGTATATTTTGCGTGTTTCAAGGAGCCTGAAGTGAGCTCTGGTTAGCTTTGAGCTCATTTAGCGTAGCTCATGGTGGTCATGGTGATGAGTTAGCATTGGTTTCAAGCCTGAGCAGGAAACAGCATCGACGCAGGCGACAGAACTGGAGCGTCGGCTACTTTTGATAATGGATCATCTGTCCTCCTCACTTTCTATTTAGAAAACTAATGGACTAAGAAGAAGAAAAATCGATTCCTCCTCCCCACATTCGAAAACAAACCTGAACACCTAGGACAGAGGACTCAATGGATAGCAGCTTCATGTTAGCTGTTAGCTATGGTTCGCAGTTGGCGGTTAGTCGCAAAGAGAGACAGAATCTCTCTGTTTGAACATCATATGGCAAGATATACAGTTCTACTTCATCTGAAAAAAACAACGTATTTGCACAATAGTCCTAATATAATTATGCTTCTGGAACACATACACTCACTCACTCGCACAAAAAGTAATTGAACATTTGAGAGAAAATTAGCTGGTTATGAATGTGATATCTTTTCTCGCTAATGGTGCGGTTGGTATGCTAATTGTTCTGCTGCTGTAAGAGTTAGCGCAGGTGGGGATCTCATTGCCTTTCAGGCTACACTGGGGTATTATCATGCTAATCTAAACTATGGAGAGGTCTGGCCTTATGGTAAACAATGGATTAGAGAACAGGCAGAAAAATGTAAACTCTCAATGTTAATACAATAATGCAGTGTCTCCGATACACACACAGACACACACACTCTTTCGTGCAGACACACGCATGCACATACACACACACCCGCACATAGTACACACACGCATGCACATACACACACACCCGCACATAGTACACACACACATGCCTGCACACACGCTCGCATGCTCACACACAAACAAAGAAAAGTGAGGAGACTGCAGAGTGTCAACCATGCTATCTATTCATTAAGTGAGGACATTATTCAGAGTGAATGGAAATATGGAGTAATGAGAAGCATTATCGTTACAGGCCAGTGATAAGGTACGTGTGTACGTGTGTGTGTGCATATGCGTGCGTGTGCGTGCATATGTGTGCATGCATATGTGTGTGTGCATATGCGTGCATATATGTGCGTGCATATGTGTGTGTCCATGTCTATTTTCACTGGCTGCCTTGGACACGATAGAGAACGACTATTTGTCTAAACACTTGAAAACCACACCAACGCACAGAGGGTTTGACACAGCTACACTCCAGTTCCGTCGTAAGTCATATTCACCTGTATCTGCGCCCAGCCAGCGACCGGTGTACGTTCATGTGTATTTCTCATTCGGCCGATGAGGAATGAGCGGCGGAGGAACATCAAGAAGCAAGTTCTAGTTCTAACGCCATTCAGGCTCAGAGTGAAACTCATAAACGCTCCGAGGCGCTCCCGCACAGACGTGATGCCCCACCTTCACACTCCAAAGGTCCCCCCCTCAAGCACAGGGTTGTTAGTTAGCCATTCTGTCTGGGCAGTTAGCTTTAATTGCCCTTCCCCCAGGGGGGTTACTTTTAACTGCCCCCTGCTCCAGGGTGCCCAGCTTTTAATGCCATTCTGAGTGTTAGATGATGGCCTCTGTCATCATCGCTTCCTGCTCACGATTCTTCTGTGTTACAGTTCAAAGCAGTTCGAAGGTCTAAGGAATCTGGCCTGGCACACTGATTGGCTGTGAGTCAGAAAGGACTATTAAGTTCCTGGTTGAGAGGTTGGTCAATGGGGCTTACATGTGATTCAGTATGGACTTTGTAAGTTATGGTGTGCGTGTGTGTACTCGATTACCCAACACAGTTTTCTGCCACTTTGTTGACTAATTTCATCACCTCGGGTAGCCCTTGAGGGCATTTTTAACCTGTGAGACAATGTTGCAAATCAACATAAAGGCAGACCCTGGGAGGTACATCAAGTTCACCGATTCCTGCTCTACCTTGAAAGGTTCTCGCTCCCCTGATATGATCTCTCCATCTCTTTATCCCCCAGTGTGCCCCGCAGCCAGGGTGGGATCAAAGTTATCTTTCTGTCTGTCCCAACACCCCCCATTACCATCCCCCCGCGCGGGTTATAGCGCGTGCCACAACCTTGTCCCCACACACTAGAAGAAGGAATGTACGGACAGAGTGCTACTGGCGGCTCTTAGACACCTGCTCTTTCATCTCATACCGACTGGTCCTAGCCGATGTGATGGAGGGATGAGAGAGAGACCTGCCGGCGAGAAGAGCTCAAAAACCCTGCATAACGGATCGAGTTACCTGATGTGTATCTCAAAACCGGATCCTGGGAGGCATTTGTCGGTGCGCAAGATCAGAGGAATGCAAACGAGAGCTCTCATCTCTCCGGTCTCGATTCCCCCCACCGTTCCACCTATCGTGGCTCTCTATCCTCCCTTGGCCATACCTGCACGTTCCTCCCCCTCTCTCGTCGACCGCTGTCCTCCCGTCCCGGCCCACTTACCCATCCGACTTTCCTCCCCCTCTCGCTCTCTCGCCCCTTTGTTTCCCTCCCTCTCCACTATTTTATGCCTCATTTCATGTCTCTCATCCTGCTCTGAACCATCTCTTGACTGACACCACATGAACACACGGCTACGGCTAATATAGATCGCTGGGGAAACAGCGACTGTGATTTTGCTAGAAATTAGCAATACAGTCTCCAGTGACGTAAGATGACGCTGAGGGTGAGGTATAGATACGAAATAGTCTGCAAAAACATATGAAACGCAGACACACACGCACCCGTGCACACGCACACATACACACGCTCACAGCATCTCTGGCCTGACGACAGGCTGGCAGCTGAGAGCGGCCTCATCATCCGCTGCCTGTTGATTCAGAGCTACTGCAATTACACCTTCATAATCAGCTGGAGGCAGAGATGGAGGGAGGGTGGGTGAGATGGAGGGTGGGTGGGTGAGATGGAAGGAGGGAGGGTGAGATGGAGGGAGGGATAGATGGAGGGTGGTTGAGATGGAGGGTGGGTGAGATGGAAGGAGGGAGGGTGAGATGGAGAGGGATAGATGGAGGGAGAGATAGAACTGGGGAGGGTGGGTGAGATGGAGGGAGGGAGGGTGAGATGGAGGGAGGGAGGGATAGATGGAGGGAGGGTGAGCTGGAGATCGAAATGAGGGAAAGGAAAGAGAGACAGACAGGGAGCCCTGGGGAGGAAGAGGGAGGAAAGGGGGATATAGATCAAGGGAGGAAGGAGAGCGACTTGGACTGAGAAGGGAGGGGAGAGGACAAGAGAGGGGGGAGATAGGGATGAAGAGAGAAAGGGAGAAATGGAGAACGATAAAAACAAAAGAGAGGGAGAGAGAGTGACAGAGAGGGGTAAAAGGGGACAGTGAGGGAGGGGTTGAGAGAGAGAACGAGATTGGGGGGGACAAAGAGAGGGAGAAAGAGAGAGACGAAGGACGGGAACTATCACAAACCTCTCCTCCTTCATGTGCAGCTTGCAGCTGGACCTTTCTTTGCTCATTTCGCCTTTTTTGGACTTCTCTCCCTCACTTCTCTCTCTCTCCCTCCCTTCTCTCTCTCTCTCTCTCTCTCACTTCTCTCTCTCTCCCTCGCTTCTCTCTCCTTCGCATCGCTCTCTCTTCCCCCAAACTGGAACAGACTTCAATCATACTTCAAATCCCTCCTCTTTTTTTCATTTGACATCCCTTGTTTTCTTTCTCTCCCTCCTTCATGCCCCGGTCGGTTCCTCCCTCTCTTCTCTTTTATCACACGCACCACTCTCCTTGTTCGCCACCCATCCATGCTTCCTCCACCTCCACCTTCTCCACCCTCCACCTCCTTCACCCCACCCCTGTTCTCCCTCTGCCCCGAGGAGCAGGGCCCATTTTGGAACTCTTGAGAATATGGGAGGAATCGCTCTTCCAACTAATCCTTCCTCCTTCCTTTCCTCCCCCTCTGTTTCTCATCACACATTCCATGCAGTCTTGAGCTGAGTGTGTGTGTGAGTGTGTTTGTGTGTGTGCATGTGTGCGCGTGTGTGTCCACAAACAAACCTTAGAGAGCAAACAAGCGAGACAACCAGAGACACGCGAGAGAGACGGAGAAGAGACTGAGAAAAAGAAAACGATAATAGGAGGGAGAGAATGCCATAAAGAGTGAGATCATGAGAGAAGTTGGTGGCGGTGCAGGGGGGTTATTAACTGAATGATGTGCATTAGATTTATCTGACTGTTTATGTTTTTGTTGACATTTCCACTGGTGCTGCCGTGGCCAGTGTTCCGAATGAAACGCACCCCGGACGATGTTAGCTCAGTCAGTCTGTGTGGGTGCGTGAGAGCTCTCTGTTACCTAATATAGACACTTGACTCTCTGTCCGTCTGCATGAACACCACACTGTGGTCCCATAGACGACCTTCTCTAACTGGTGACGAGAGGATAGGGGAGGAGAGGGCAGGGGAGGGAAGGGAGGGGGGAGGGAGGGGTAGATCTTGTCTCAGCTGGTAAAGTGACTGGTTCCTAACGACAGCCACAGAACAGGAAGTGGAGCTGTTCCAGACTTCCCCCAAATGGAACAGACAGAAACAGATTGGTAATCCTGAGCCAGACAAACACTTACACACACTCAAGTACACACATCGACTCACACACACACATTCCCAAACATCAACACAAACTCACTGGAAAACGCACGCACACAGACAAACACACACACAGACATACACTCACGGGACAAACGCGCACCCACACACATGCAGACACTGATAGACACACAAGCACACAGACTCCCACACCAGCAGGGCGTTAATGACAGTCAGCGAGCCAGTGAACTCTACGCTACAAACACTGCTCCCTCCGCTGAACCAATGCAGGCTCCGTAGCGCGTGCACACTCCCAGACGTACACACGCACAATCGTAGAGGCGCACACACACTCACGGCATGCACACGCTCTATCTCTATCTCTCCTCTCTCTATACCCTCCCTCCTCTCTTTATCTCTCACCCTCTCTCTTGCTCGCCCTCTATATCTCAGACGCGCTGCTGTACCATTCACCAAACAGTGTTTGGTGAATGGTTTGGTGAATCCTGTCATTCACTAAACCAGCCATTCACTCATTTATTAAACCAGCCAGTCACCCTACCAGTCATTCTGTAAACCAGTCATTCGGTAAACCAGTCATTCACTAAACCAGCCATTCACCCTACCATTCACCAAACCAGTCATTCGGTAAACCAGTCATTCACTAAACCAGCCACTCACCAAACCAGCCGGTCATCAACCCAGTCATTCACAGTGACAGGCAGAGTTCTTCAGGATATGCCAGCATTGATGTCAGCTCCACCACCCCAAAGCAGCAAATTCCGCTGTCTTGTCAGGACACTACTGAAGGCGCTAGCGAACCATTCCTGACAGGAAGTCCCTCCTATAAATGATGAGCCAGCTGAACGGGAGATCAAAGCGACTCAGCGAAGACGGCTCAGTAGCCTGACCGTGGAAGTCACACAGACCCACCTATGAGGCTGGGAGGATGGCTGTGCAGGGCTCCACCAATCACACAGAGGAGACACGCATGTCATGTGCTCCACGGTGATGGCTGGAGCCATTGCCATGGCAGCAGGGTGGGTGATACCAGAGAGGTGGGAGAAGAAGAAGAGAGGAGGAAAGGATGAGTGGAGGAGAAGAGGATACGATCCATGCGTATGAATAATACGGTAAGACAAGAAGGAATGAGGGATGAAGAGATAGAGGAAGTGAAATGGCTAGATGGGGCGGAGAGTAGGAGAGGATGGATGAGACGGGGGACAAAGCGAGGGAGGGAGGGAGGGAAAAGAGGACGGAGGGAGGAAGGGAGAAAGGGGGGGAAGGGGGGGAGGGAAGGAGAGAGGGAGAGGAGGGGGAGGGAGGGAGATAGATGAAGGAAGGAAGGAAGGGAGAGAGGAGGAGAGGCTGACGCAGATAGAGAGGGTTGAGATCCATGAATCGTGCGTGGCTGGTTCTGTCATGTGTGCCACTGATATAGTGTGCAATACCTGTAATATGTCTGTGTGTGGTACCTCTAGAGTTTGTGTGTGTGTGATACCTGTAGAGTGTGTGTGTGCGAGCACAGTGACAGTGATGGAGTGATCTTCATAATAAAGCGAGGCCACTTTAGTGCTCTCAGTCTCACTGCCGACACACACACACACACCAGTCTGCAGACTGCAAGGAGTAGGTGACACCCTGGTGAGGTGAGGTATGAGGTCCGACCTCCAGGCTGGCAGGTGATCCTTCAGACAGAGAGGAGAGGGAGAGAGGGGGGGAAGGTGGAGGGAGGGAGGAGGGGATGGAGAAAGGAGGGGAGGGAGGAGAGAGGAGGGGAAGAGAGGAAACAGAGGAAGAGAGAGCGATGGGGAGGGAGAGAATGAAGAGGGAGGAATAGGGGAGGAGGGAGAGAGGGGAGGGAGAGAGAGTGGAAGGGAGAGTGAGGAGAAGAGGAATGAGAGAGAATGGAAGGAGAGAGTAGGGGAGGAGGGAGAGAAGGAGAGAGAGAGATGAAGGGAGATGAAGGAGAGAGAGTGGAAGGACTATGAGGAGAGAGGAGGAGAAAGAGAGAGGAAGAGATAGAAGGGAGAGAGAGAAGATGGGGAGGAGACAACAAAGGAGAAGGAAATAAGGAGGAGAGGCAAGAGAGGAAGAGAAGAAACAGGGAGGGAGAGAGATGGGACGAAAAAGAGCAAGGGAGAAGGGAAAGAGGGAAAAGAGGGAGAGAGAAAGCACGAGGAGGAAAGAGAGGAGGGAGATGATTGAAGTGGAGAGATATGGAAGAAGAGAATGAGGAAAATAGAAGAGGGGGAGGGAGAGAAAGGAGCAGAAGAAGGGAGAGAGAGGTATGGATAGAGGAGGGGAGCGAGAGAGAAGAGGAGAGAGAAAAAAGAAAAAAAAAAGAAAAAAAAAAAAAAAAAAAAAAAAAAAAGAGGGAGAGAGAAGGAGGAAGATGAGGAAAGAGAGGGAGAGAGAGAGAGAAAGCGGACAGAAGAGGGAGGAGATGGGAAGAGAGAGACAAAGGGAGGAAATAGGAGAGAGGGAGAGAGAGAAGAGAGTGGAAGAGGAGGGGAGGAGAAAATGTGGAGGATAAGAGGGAAGTGAGGGCAGAAATGGAGGAAGAAAAGGGAGAGGAGGGGGAGAGAGATAAAAGAGTGAAGAGAGAAAGAAAGGAGGAGAGAAAAGAAGGAGAGAGAAAACGAGGGGACATATGAGGATGAGGAAGAGAGAATGTAGAAGCGAAGAGAACAGGGAATAAACAGAGAGCGAGGGTTGGGTGAACATAACGGGAGGGAGGAAGATAATCCAAGAGGGGAAAGAGAGATGTAGGGAACAAGATTGGAAGAAGAAAAAGACAAGAAAAGGGGAGGAGAGGAGAGAGAAAAAGAAAGACAACCTGCCGTGTTTCATGCTAATTGTAGAATGATATGGATGAGGGATCTAGAAAATAGAATAAGGAATCGGACACATTAATCCGTGTTTTCGTCCTCCTCATCCCTCTCTCCTATCCACTGCACCCAGCATTGACAGACTTCTCCGGCGCTGTCGGTCTCTCAAAAACTACTTAGTTAAGCTTTGTACGAATATTCATAGAAGAATTAGCATGTCGCCCATTGCCAACAATGAAAACAATAGGAGAGTAAATGGGATTAGACCGAAACAATGAATAAAGTCATTCGCCACCTGAGGGGAGAAACAAAGATTAGATTCCATCTCCCAGATCTGCCAAACCAATTGCCACACAATCTGTTATCGCGCCCGACGCATCGACGTTTGCGAGGAATGTTGAATATCGTGTCGGAACACGCAAAAGGTGGTCATTTAGAACATTGTTTCACCAGTCCGTCCCACAGATGGTCGGACGCTAGGCGGGCAAATCGTTCAATCCGGCCTTTAGTTGCGCAAACAGCACGGCGAGGGAACCGGTTAGAACAAAAGGCGAGTCTCTCGGCAGTGATTCCTGGGAAAATAATGGGTGATGACAAGCGGTTTGGGGAGGGGGCACGGGGGGCGGGGGGATAGGGCTAATCTCCGCGGTCATGACGGTGTAACAGTGTCCGAAAAAGACTACTGTTTTTGGTCAGGAATAATGCGAAGGTTAAAGGGCTCTGGAAGTCATTTACCAGGTTATTAACTGTTATCACAATAATCACATTATTAACGGCAAGTGTCCACACTAAATGACCTACGCCGCAGAAGAACTCGAATTTTAATGAGGATTATAAAACAAGTCACTTAGATTTCACGATTTACCCAAGACTCCTGGTGTCCACGGCTGGGCCAGCCAATTGTGGACCGGCTGAAGTTGTCTTCGGGGACAGTTGCTAGATACGGGAAACAATACTCTACTCGATTCAGAATAACGGACATCATAGGCTACTGTATATTATACAGCCGAGCCGAGCAATAAACCCACGTTGCAGACAGCCGACGGGGTTGAGACGAGTTACTGCTTATGAACTGTTCATAATGGACATCTTATTGCGCGTCTAAATCATCCTGTCCACTGATATTGGAAAGCTAATCTTTAGACTAGCGCTGAAAAACATGACAAAACAGTGCAGTCTAAATTCCAGTGCGCAAACCCATTTGATTTAAACACGGATTTACCTACCTTCCTTAAAACCCAATTTTATGGGCAAACACCAAAAGACAAGCTGTCTTTTTAAAATTTGATTCATACATTATGTTTGTTTGAATCGCATGATGACTCAAAGTTGTTTTTTTTTACATTTAGCCTAAGTGTCCACGCTTGCCACCTTGCGTGACAGCTCTGATACATATCTCACAGACCTGTCCAATCTGCGCGCGGCAGTCATGCCAAATATTCGAGGCAGAGCAAAAACAAAACATATGCGAGCAGCTTCAAACTAAGGTTCTGTGAGAGAACATCTCGACAGAAACGCTGCAGGACCGTATGCATACGTGAGCTGCACGAACAGACGGGAGGAGGGCTGAGGACCGGGAGACCAACGGACGCAGGATACGTTCCCTTGCCAAACAGCGCCAGAGAGAAAGAACGGTCACTCACCTTGTCTTTGGAGATAAATCCGAGCGGCGCAATCGAGGAGGGAAAAATTACAATCCTAGAACGTGTTTCCACAAAGTAGTGGACGCCAGAACTCGTCCCGTGCTGGTCCTGTACTCTAGTAATTCCCCGGTGGCGTTCGGATGTGTTGGCAATGTGGACAGACGATACAATGAGACTGGGCGGTACGAGCACTCCAGGCGCGGCGATGTCTCGCCGTGGACACACCCTTTTCGTTTGCATAAAAGCCCCGCGGCCAATTAGAGGGCGCGGTAAGATTGGTTCCTCCCACGCCAGCCCACCCGGCTCTCCGCTCAGTGTTCCGTGATCCTCTTACGGTAGGTTCGACTGTTGCTTATCCATGATTTACACCGTGACCTCGAGACTGGTCATAAACTGGCTGTTTGTTTTTGAAAGTGCAGCATTTAATTTATGGACTGAAATATAAGCGTATTTGAAGGGAAATGCACAGTGGAACAATCATACAAACAGGCCCAGTAACTGAACCCTCATTTTGATATGATATCGTTTTCACAACCTTCCTAAATGAGACGAGAACATATAGTCAACCGCTCACCTAAAAACATTTCACTTGAATGAGGATAGTCTCCAGGATTGTAATGCTACCGAGTTACTCAGATCAACAGCGCGCCGTGGCCAGTTGAACGAAACAATACAATTTAGAGAACATCCCCGCTTCCTGAAACGATCTAGGGAGCCAAAGCGGCAGACGCGCGACGCTCAGGTTGCACCAGCAAGTGAAACATGCAGCAATCGTGTGCCGCCAACATGAAACCCCGGTTTCTTTCAGTCACGGGCCGGTTTCAACAAAAGTTTCACAATGAATTACACGGTGCTCTTCTCTAGGGTAATGAAAGCACGAACTGCGCAGGGATTAGACACAAATGCTTTTTTTCACCCAATATGCGGGGGAAAAAGCAGGTAGGGCTAATTATATTTGCTATCAGGTACCTACATCTTATCGGGGGAAATAATGCTGCAGTCAAACCGTTTAACAAATCCACGAGAAGTCCATTTAAAGCAGCGTAAACTGGCAAGTGGTGTTAATTTTCATTATGAATAATGAATTCCCGTTCAAGTGATTTTCATTTTCACTTAAGGACCGTCAGTGTAAAACGACCAGCGAGTTAGCTACAAAAATCTCAGCTCAAATTGTAACACCACACAAAACAGTCTAGTTTTAACTCATGCTGGATATCGTCATCAGATTGAAACCGTGTTTCAGGAGTATGTTTGACTGGGATATGAGTTATTCATCATCATCTTACTGTAAAACGACACCAGACGCATTTTGTCGTGCACAATGTGGACACTACCGTCACTCCTTGAACGGCGGCTTGTATAAAACACGCCTGAGTAGTGTTCATTTCGTTCTCGGAGCTGCACATTTCGTTTAAGGTTCAACAGATATGCCATTAGGGGAGGAATTCACCGGCGGCAGCAGTTAATGCTGTGTCTGTAGTCTGGGGAACCCCGACGCGAATATCCAGCCAGTGAAAATACACTATTCAGTGAATGACATGTGATGTCGTGTCTGTCACACGTTCAGAAGAATGGTTGCGGCAGACAGTACACACCCGACAGGGGCCGGTTATCCAATCTGAACCAATTGTTGAGAATTCAGAGTAAACGCCAGCGGAGACTGGGGGTGGGGGTGGGGGGGAAAGGTCCCTAACTCTCTCCCTTCCTCTCATCCCTCCTCACCTCACCTTAGTACACCCCCCTCCCCTTCTCCCATTTAAAGTGATGAATTCTCCCTGCAATACTCTGCAAATGTATCCTTGTATTTTTAGGAAAACAATGAGTAAATATTTGACGGTTGGTCCTGTCTCCATGATGATGTACAGGCTGTAAAGCCTCCCCCCCCACACACACACACCAAATGGATCACCCCATCACACACACACACACCAGATACACCTGCTCAGAACGAGGCACACAGAGGTGGGAATTAGCAAGCGTGCGTGTGTGTCTGCATGCAGTGTGTGCACCTGCGCGTGAACGTGTACCCGTGTGTGTGAGTGTTCGCGTTCGTGTGAGTGTGTGTGTGCGCGTGCGTCTTTGCGAGTGTTTCAAGGGATCAAATTCATTTTCCAGAGGGGGACCGGCCCCCTTAGATGAGCGCTGGCCCAGTGACCTCAGATGGATTACAGTCAGATTTGAACTGAGTCCCCCCCCCCCCCCACCCCCCTCCCCCACCCCCCTCCCCCCCCCCCCTCCTCCCCCATCTACCCCGCCTTCATCCAAAACTAAGTGCCGTTGGGACGAAGCACAAATTGTTCAAACTCTTCCTGGGGCGCGGCGTCAGAGCTGCGGCGGGTAGTTGTGTAGCAGAGGTGGTTTGGCGGACGTCATCCTTGGTCAGTGCCCCCTTCCTGGTACCTGACCTCTTCTGGTCTGATCTGCTGACAGGGCTTTAGCTCTGCCAGTTACCACACACGCCCCCTCCCTCACCCACCTCTCCCCTCAACGCCTGCCTCTCTCCCTCCTCCTCCTCCTCCTCCCACCCTCCTCCTCCTCCTCCACACACACCTGTCGCACATAAACACCTAACCTCCTATTTGCCCTCCTGTAATTTACACATACTACACACACGCACGCACACACACACACACACACACACACCACACACACACACACACACACACACACACACACACACACACATACACCCACACATACCCTGAGGCCTCTGCTTCCTCTGTCAGTTCCTCTGAGATTTGACAGTCTGCTCTGATGTTGTTGGCAGCTCTTGGCTAATCGGGGCCAACACTTATAACACTGCCTTGTGACTGATAATGAGAGGAGGGGGGCGAAGGTATTGAAGAGGTGAAAGAAGAGGAGATGAGGAAAGGAGAGGAGGAAAGGAGAGGAGATGAGGAAAGGAGAGGAGGAAAGGAGAGGAGATGAGGAAAGGAGAGGAGGAAAGGAGAGGAGATGAGGAAAGGAGAGGAGGAAAGGAGAGGAGAACAGAAGAAAGCAGAGGAGAGAAGACTAGAGGAGGGGAAAAGAGGAGGGGTGGAGAGGGAAAGAGAGGAGAGAATAGGATAGGAAAGGAGAGGGGAAGGGAGGAAAGGAGTTGAACAAGGCTAATTAGCCAGTTGAACACCACCTTCCCCCTCCCTCCTTTCTGTCGTTGCCACGCTGGGATGGCATCCTCCAAGATATGTCACCTTGGTAACGCCGTGGTGACATACAGTCTGCTTCAGATAGTCTCTTCCACATTTGAGGGAAATAATTCACCCAAGTAAAAGTTCAACAGGTAAATTGGTGAGACTGGAAGAAACTGTATTGTACGCATCAAAAGCATGACTTTGATTCCCTATAGAAGGCTTGTCCCAGTGTCTCCACACACACACACACACACACCACACACACCACACAACACACACACACACACACACCACACCAACACACACACACACACTCAGTAGACACACACGCATATGCACATCCACCCATGAATACATGTGTACAGAGACCCCGGACACACAAACCCGTATGCACACACAGCCACCCCTGACACGCACACTCGCAGACACACATAAACATAACCCCCTCACCACCCATACCACACACACACTGATGGAGTAATAGGCTTGCTCACACCCCTCCTCTCGAGAAGAATCCAAACATAGCCCCTGCCTAGACACGTCTCAAGCAATTAGGGTCCTGTATGTGTGAGGAAAAGTGTGTGTGTGTGTGAGTGTGTATGAGAGAGCACGTGTGTGTGGGAGAAAATGTGTGAGTGTGCAAGCATGCGTCCATGCTTGTGCAAGGGAGAGAATAAGGGATTTGAAACCATGCCCGATCTGTGACTGTGAAGAATCGGCAGAAATGAGATATGCCCTCGAACACAGAGAGGACTCAAGTGTGACGTGTGCGTGTGTGAGAGAGAGACATAGAGAGAGAGGAGAGAGGGAGAAGGAGGGAGGGAGGGAGATTGAGAGAGAGAGAGAGAGAGGCAGACAGAGAGAGGGGGGAGGGAGATAGAGGGATGGAGAGAGAGAGGGAGAGAGAGGGAGAAAGACAGGGAGAGATAGAGAGAGGGAGAGAGAGAGTGAGAGAGGGAGAGAGAGAGAGGGAGGGAGGATGACAAAGACTGAGAAGGAGAGAGCAAAAAAGGGAAGGGAGAGAGTAAGAGAGCTAGAGCCATAGAGAGAGCTGGGGGGAGAGAAAGAGAGGAAAAGAGAGAGATCTTCATCTCAGTGATACCAACACCAGTTCAACACATTCTCCCTTGGTCAGTGGCCAGAGGTTACAGACTGGAGATAAGACTCTGTCTATCTCGGGTCCACAACACTTTAAATATCTCCCAATGACTACAGTCCATTGGATTAATCAAGCAGACCTTTTCATTCAAAGCATCACACAAATAATGCATGTGACACAGACCCAAAGTGCACAGTTCAAGTCATATTGCTGTGACAAGAGCCACTCTACGTGACATGTAAACAACAGCAACCTGATGTAAACAACATCCCCATATTGCGCTGACAGGAGCGAGCCACAAAACAACACCTTTGGCGTGACCTTGTGAGAGGCTGGCATGACCTCAGGAAGAGGGCCAGGTCCGTTTCACAGGAAGCAGGAGACATGCAAGTCAAGGTCCTCAGGTCAGGTGATATAGCATGAATCCAGGTACATCAAGATAAACAGAAAGAGAGACAGGGAGAGATAGTGAGAGCGAGAGAGAGAGCGAGAGAGATAGAGAGAGAGAGAGGGAGACTGCAAAAGAGACAGCTAGATTCAGGAAAGAGAGTCCAGGTTAGATGAGGAGACATTAAGACCCCCTGACTCCCCACCCCCTTCACACACACCTGACCCAGCTTAGCCCATCCCCCCAACAAGGTGACCATTCAGGGCTCAGGCAAGGCACCTACGGACACACCTGTCTGACCCCTCCCTCACCTGGAAACACACCGTCTATAGTTCTGCTGGGCACAGCTCTTGGAATGATTCAGAACATTCCTACCATTCAGCTGGGTTTAAGGTGTGGGTTTGTGGGGGTGGGTGTGCATGTGGTGTGTGTGTGTGTGTCGAGTCTGTGTTGTGTGTGTGGTGTCTGCATGGTGTGTGTGTAAGATGTGCATGGTGTGGGTGTGTTGTGTGTGTATAGTGTGTGTTGTGTGTGGTATATGTATGGCATGTGTGTTTGTTCTGTGTGTAAAGTGGGTATACGGTATGTGGGGTGTGTTCGGTGTGTGTGGTGTGAGTGGTGTGTGTGTGGTATGTGCGTGTGGGGGTGTAGTGCAAGAAGAGGGTGGTGTGAACAAGAGAGACAGAATACAAACAGACATACGGACAGGGAGATGGATGCTGATAGAAATTGATAGAGAATGTAGAAAGGCTGACAAGAGAGGGAGAGAGGGGGGGAGGGGAAAAGGGAGAGGAAGGGGGAGGGGGGGAGAGAGGGGAGACCTACGGTGTTCTTTATTGAGACATTTTCACATAAGAACATTCCATTAAAACAATTCTTTTCTACTTGAAAAACACCACCAGAGGTAAGGAGAGAGAGAGACAGAGAGATAAAGAGAGATGAATGCACCATATAAATAGAGACAGAAAGAAATGGAGATGAATAGAGGGAGATAGAGAAAGGGAAAGAGAGAGAGGGGGAGAGAAAGAGAGAGAGAGAAAGAGGGAGGGATAGAGGGAGGGAGGGAGAGAGAGGGCGGGTGAGAGAGTGAGAGAGAGAGAGATAGAGATAGAGAGAGAGAGAGAGAGGGAGAGAGAGAGTGAGAAAGAGGGAGAGAGAGAGTGAGACAGAGGGAGAGAAGTCTGAATGATGATTGAAGGATATGCAGGTCAACGAGGGATGAAACACAGGAGAAGATTGGAAAGGAGAGAATACTAATACAGTGAGGCACACACACACATTCACATGGCATGCACACACAAACACACACCATACACACACCAGACAAACACGCATACGTTCACACACATATTTGAGGTGAGAGTCCTGGTGAGATGGTATTAGCATAATTACTTATAGAGTCAAATTATAAAACTCACATAAGTTACATCCCTAACTATGCCTGGTATGCTGTAACACACAACACACACACACACACCACACAACCACACACACAACAGTCTGTCCACAAGTGTTAATCCGATTTCCAGAGAGTGTATTACAATTATCCTCAGACCCCAATCTCACACAGGATACTGCGAAGCTTCCTAATGAAATAGAGGAGGAGGGAGGAGAACTCAGTTAGTCTCTTCTCCTCCCCTCTTCTCGCCCATCCTTTCTCCTCCTCTCCTCCTTCCTCTTACTCTTCTTCTTCCTCTTCCTCTTCCTCCTCCTCTCCTCCTCTTTCCTCCTACGCCTTCTTCCTCCTCTCCTTCTCCTTCTCGTCTCCTCCTCCTCTCTCCCCTCCTTTCTCCTCCTCTCTTCCCGTCCTCCTCAGTGCCCTTCCATATTTAGCTCTCATATTTACATCTCCACAGCAGCCCTGCTACAGGTGACGCTGAGGACACCTCAGACAGACACAGTGTGTGCACTTGAATGAGAGTGTGTGTGGCTTTTAAGATCAGTTGCATTAACTTAATTTGACACACACTCCCCATCTGATATCCACACAAAAAACATAGGCACGCACATGCACACAGAGATACACACACACACACACACACACACACACACACACTGAGTCTTTGCATGCTGGTAACCATTGTAATCCCTGTCATAGAATATAATCTAGAATCTAGAATTTTGGGGGTGCATCACCTTGCATTGAGACTATCAGTCTCCACTTGTACATCGTTGTTCTTTGACCCATGCTGTAGCGCTCTAAGGGTAATCTCTATACTTGCTTAATGCGTAGCCTGTTATGTTCGACGACATGGTCAATGACACAAAGGCTGAAACAGTTGATTCCTTCAAAGTTTCCATTGTGTTCAACAACTCTTTCCAGTATTTCACACCGTCAGATTGCATTGTTTTCGAAGGACCGTATCAACAAAGAGAGCTTCTTGCTGCTGGGAGAACATACAGTCCATTCACCTGCATGTTGTAGTACAAGAAGGGAAAATGCACTCAAAGTACAACTTAAACCTTACAAAGTAAAGTATAGTGGAAATAGGACTGTAATGGCCATTGACGTCTACTTATGTAATGTATAGAAGGAGAGGTTCCACCCCGCCATTTTTCTTTTGAAGAAAGGTATGTTCTGGCTCCATTGTATAAAGTAAAACTTTCAGTTACTTACGTACATTGAAAGGAAACATTGGCTTGTTCTCTTTTGTGAATGTCCTGATAATGGTGGCCACAGAGAGTCTGCTCACATTGGGTTGTACTCTTATAATGAAGATAAACACGACCTTTGACATTTGGTTTTGGGTCTTGGTCTTCCTCCTCCTCCTCCTTCTCTTCCTCTTACTTTTCCGCTTCCTTTTCATCTTCTTCCCCTTCCTTTTCCTCTTCTTCCTCTTCCTTTTCCTAATCGTCCTCTTCCTTTTCCTCTTCCTCTTGTTTCCCACCATTCCTACATCCATCCAACACACCTGTACCACCTATACACTCCAAACTGCCTCATTTTCAAGGCAATTGGTTTGATTACATCATTAGAAACAAGCGTGAACAATTTAGAGTCATTGGGCTTTAGAAATGGCAATAGTGTTGCGGTTGTGTTTGTTGTTTGCCGCCTGGGTTTATCCTTTTGCGGCACAAGCGCATCACAGTAAAAATGTTTTTAGCCAATGCCAATGTGTTTGGCGTTTTGCCAAAACAGTGTCTAATTTGACAAACGGGTTTAGGCCACTGAACGTTTTATTCAGAGAATGCGGTTTGGCGTTTTAGCAATTGTGGAAAACAGTAAAGCCTTCAGTTCCCACTGCTCTAGATATGACCTGAAATAACTAAACAGAGATTGTTTGTGTCTCTATTTTTGGAACAAACAACTGTGAGGTATGGAGGTATGGAGGGATGGAGGGATGGAGGGAGCATGAGGAGGAGAAAGGGAGGGATGGCTTGTCTCCCAAGTCTCGCCGTTTCAACGCAAACTTTTACTTCGGATGCAAACGTCTGCTCAGAGCGACGCCCCTGCAAACCAACATGACCGGCACATCTGTGTCCCGACAGGCAGCTGGAAACGACACACATCACTTTAGGTGATTGGAAGGTTTTTAGAACAGAGTCGCGCACAGGCTAGATCTGGCCTCGCCTGGCAAGCGCAGCGTTGACAAACTGCACACCAGCAACAACAACAACATATGTTTAGGCCTGCTTATGAAAAGCATTAGTGAGATTGTTGACGGGTGTTTTAATGTTGAGCGTGCCGACCATACTGTCGCCTTGGCCTGGGAAGCAGGGGGAAGGAGGGAGGGAGGGTCGAGGTTGATGGAGAAGAGAGGGTGGGGCGGGGGCGTCCGAGAGACGGATGCCCATCATGATCATCCAGGGATGATGACATGGGCTGCTGTCTGAGCACTTCGGCACCGAGCACCCCCAGATCGACCGCCCCCTATTCACTTAACGTTGATTGAAATGACATACATTTAGACACTCTCTCTTCCTCTGCACGGTGCTCTCTCTCCCTCTCTCCCTCTCATCTCTCCATCCTTCTGGCTCTAGTATCAGCTGGTACGCATGGACACGTTTGGACCCATTCAATCACTCACACATACACACACACACAGACACAAACACACACATACATACACACAGACACAAACACACACATACATGCACACACAGACACAAACACGCACATACACAAACAAATACACACATAGATACACCTGCAGACACAAACACACACATACATACGCGCACAGACACAAACACACACATACATACACACACAGACACAAACACGCACATACACAAACAAATACACACATACATACACATGCAGACACAAACACACACATACATACGCACACAGACACAAACACACACATACATACACACACAGACACAAACACACACATACAATAATCTTTCTGTCTCTACCTCCCCTGAGCTTCCCTGCTGATGCAGCTGATATGAGTATGTGTGTGTGTAAATACGTGTGTGTGTGCATGTATGTGTGTGTGTGCGCATGTCATGCATGTGAATGTACGTGTTTAAACAAGTGTGTCAGTGCATGTGTGTGTTTGTGTACAGATTGTGTACACCATCACCTAAGAGTGTGGATCTCCTAGTGTTTACAGTACCACAGGACAACCACACCAGCCGCCTCGCCGACAGAAAGCGGTCAGCGTGTTCCGGCACATTCCAGCACCTCGCTCTGAAGACGGACAGCAAAGCTGCTCTAGTGGTCTAATTCAGTCAGGAAACACAATCGTGTTCAATCAACTTTTCTGGGATTTGCTCAAACTGACTTTTGTGTGAGTCTCTGCTTGGCTGTGGATGTGACGGTACGTGTGTATATGTGGGTATTGTGTGTGTATTGTGGAGGAGGGGTGTGTATGTGTATGGCGAGGTGTGAATGTCTGGTAGGGTGTGTATGTTTGTGGATGGTGGGACGTGTGCGCGCCTACATGTGTATGGCGAGGTGTTGTGTATCCGTGTGTGCGTGTGCTGTGTGGCGGGTATGTCTGTACAGCAGGGTGTGTATGGCAGGGTGTGTGTATACCAGGGTGTATGTATGGCAGTGTGTGTGTATAGCAGAGTTTGTATGTGCATGTGTGTGTGTATGTTGGTGTGTGTGTGTAGCAGGGTGTGTGTATGGCAGTGTGTGGGAATAGCAGGGTTTTTGTGTGTATATGTGTGTGTATGTCAGGGTGTGTGTGTGTGGGGGGGGTGAATGTGGGGGTGAATGGTGGCATCTCAGACAGCTGAAGTGTAGCTTAGTGTCACAGCAGAAGAAACATCTGATTGACTGTGACAAACACCTGCGATCCACAACAGCATTGTGCGTCTCAGCTTTGGCATTGCCAACTTCAGGCTGAAACATCAACATCAGCAGACTACATCGTTTCTTTTGAAGAGCCGGTCACAACAAACCCCTGAATGGTCGAAAGGTTTTAGAGGCTCCTGAGCTGGTGTCACTCTGGAGCCGATTTCTCTGGCTGGAAGTTTGTTCTTGTGCTGTCTGATATTCCAGTGTCACAACCTGGGGAACTGCCGATCAACAATGTGCAATTGTTAAAACCATTCTTGATCGGAACATTTTGTTTATGCAATTACACACGCACGCATTGTTATTGAACATCATAACGTTTGCATGGATGTTTGTTTTGTGATGAATAATGATTAACATCTCTGTAGCATCCCAAAACATTGGCTTTGTCCCTTCATTGTAGACTGGGTTTGACAACGTCATTTCGCCTTGACATTTGTGCCAACAAAGCACGTAGCACTGAAAACTAAATAGACATTCAAGGTCTCAGGAGACAGCCAGCTGATTTGATATTCTTCTTAATTTGGCAGACAGACAAAGAGGATGGAATGGGTGGAAGGGAAATAAAGACAGAGAGAGGGATGGATGGATAGAGGGATGGATCAAAGGAAGGGCGGTTGAGGTGGTTGAGAGGGAAGGAGGGATGTACGGAGAGTGGCTGATTGGTGGAGGGAGGAAAGGATGGAGGGAGAGGAGGCCAACGGGGGAGGGACTGAGAGACTGAGGGAGCGACAAGGAGAGAGACAGATCGAGATGCAGAGAAAAGCAAGTAGCACACACACACATACACTTACACACACACACACACAAACAAACACATTCACTCTCACACACACACACATATGCATGCACACACATAGAGACACGCATGCATACACACACAGATGCACACACCACACACAGACACAGATACACACACACATGGACTTACACACACATACAGACACACACATGCACTCTCACACACTCACACACACACATGCATTCACACACAAACATACATTTTTTACGATTCACACTATAAAACGATTAAAAGTGACAGGGTGTGTATGTATGCATGTGCGGTATGTGCATGCATACAGTATGTATGCATGCACATGCATGTGTATGTACAGTATATGTAGATGTACATGTGATGTTTGTATGCAGGTTGGCTTGCGAAGGATATCCTCTAACATGTCATGAGCAATTTAACTTGGCAATTAATGGGTTATGGTGATTACATATTGCATGCAGCTTGACCTTATACTAATTTGGGATTGATGATAATGAAGTTCTATGATGTGTTTTATTGATTAGAAGTATTGTCCATTAACCGGGGACTGCTTTTTGGCAACACTGTTTAACCTGAATATTCCTGCCGACAAATCACAATGAACTGAATTGATAACTGACCAAGCGGAGGACTGAGAGAGAGACAGAGAGATGACACTTCTTAAGGAACTTGTCCAAGGTTCTAAAGCTACCTGATAGAACCCTCTTAACCCGAGTAGACAAGAAGGAGACAGAAAGAGAGCGAAAAGAGAGTCAGCCAAGGTCTATTTTCAAGCTCATTTCGATTCAAAGTGCGTTCCACCAAATTGAATGTCATTTTCAATTATAGAACATGTCAAACAGCATCGTTCTCCTGAACAACAGAATTATATTGCGACAGGTAATAAGTGACGCTAACAAACAACCTTGTTCATTTCTCTCTCTTTTCTTCTCTCTTTCTCTCTCTCTCTCTCTACACTCCACCTCCGCCATCTCTCTTTCTCGCCACCTCCTCTCTCTCTCTTTCTTTCTCTCTCTTTATTCTTGTTGGTGACAGTGATAGGGTGCAGTGGGTATGGATGTATTGTTGAAGTGGAGAGTTGAAGTGATTGTCTGTAACAATATCCACATGAGACCTGGTAAAAAAATTCGTTTTGGTTCAAGTCCTTGGCATTTTCTAACCAATAGAATTTGTGGCAGAACAAAAACATAGTTGTGGCATTGGTTTTCGTTACGCATCCATCACTGACAGTAATGTACCAACTAAAATTATACAGCTATTTCTGAGGTGGTTTTGTGACATTGTTAGAAGGCCCAGTGTGTCTCAAAGGAATAAAAGAAATGAATATGAAGGGAGGTATGGTGTGAAAGTTACTCACACCTAATGGTTAGGGAGTCGGACTTGTAACCTTCAAGTTGTTGGTTCGATTCTCACACCAGCAGGAATTGAAGGTGGGGATTGTGAACAAACAGCACTCTCTCTGCCTTCGATACCATGACTGAGGTGCCCTTGAGCAAGGCACCGAACCCCCAATTGCTTCCCGGGCGCTGGAGCAATAGCTGCCCACTGCTCTGGGTGTATGTTCACTGTGTGTGCATGCGGTTGCCCACTACTCACTGCTGTGTGTGCACTTGGATGGGTTAAACGCAGAGGTAAATTTCGAGTATGGGTAACCATACTTGACAATACTTCACTTCACACACTCTCTCTTTCTTTTGTCCCCCTACTCTTCTCTTTCTGTTGACCCCCCAGGATTACGCTCCACCATACAACCTACATTTTCTTCTCCCTCTCTCTCCTCACCATTCTGCTCTCTTTATCCAACCCTCTCCCTCATTCTCCTTTATTTCGCAATCTCACACCTTCACTCCTCCCTCCCCTCTTTGCTCCCCGCCTCCTCCCCCCTCCATCCCTCCCTTACTTCTCTTGGTTTCTCATTCCTGTTCCATCACTCTCTCGCAGTCTCATCCGTTTCTCCTTCCCATCCTACCCCCCCCACCATCCCTCCATCCCTTCCTCTCTCTCTCCGTTCTCCCTCTCTCCTTCCACCCCTCCCCTTTTCTGCAGCCCTATTAGCCAGTGCCCCAGGCAGTCTGTTACATAATGATGAATAATAAAATACATACAGGGGAAGTGAAGAGGGGGAGGAGGAGGGTAAAGGGGGGGGGGCAAGGGGAAGGAGATGGGGCAGGGAGAAGGTGAGAGAGTGTGTAGGAGAGAAATGGAGATCAAATCAATCAGCATCCCAGTAATAGACAGTCTTTTCCATAAACAAGTTGATCCGAGGGAGTCGTCAGGTGTCCATGTTAACTACAGATCTCCGCTTCTTCTCCCACAGTTTTTCACAGGCTGTCTTGAATAATCCGTCCATCAATTTATCTTCTAATCAGTTAAACCTTTTCTCTGTCTGTTCTATAGCAGATGGCAGAGGATGAGGGCAGCAGGAGAATCTTCTTTAATGTTTCATGTTCATAGGTTCTTCATAGGTTTGGGAACGGGGAGAGAAAGGGGGAAGGGGTGGGGAAAGAGAACACCAGCGAAAGCAGGAGAGAGAGGGGGAGAGAGAGAGAGACAGAGAGAGAGGGAGAAAGAAGAGTGAAAAGAGAGAGCAAGAGAGGGAGAGCAAGGGAGGAGAGGGGGAAGAAATAAGAGCTACAAAAATGTAGAGAGAGAAGAGACAGGCGGAGAGAGAGGAGGAGAGAGGAGTGGAGGAGAAGGTGGAGAGGAGGAGAGAGAGGAGAGAATAGGAGGAGAGAGCAGGAGAGGTAGAGAGAGGGGAGAGAGATGAGGAAACAAGGTGAGAGAGAAAGATGGAGGAGCCTAACCTTGAAAATTTGATTGTTCCGGCAATTTGAGCACCTAAGTGCTCTACACTCCTGAAATAGAGAAATGGAATGAACTAGTGTATCACTTCAGACAGCTACTGTTACCGTAACAGTGGTAATCGCTTCAGACAACTAATGTAACAGCCCACTACTGTAACCGGACAACTACTGTAACAGTCAACGACCGCGATCGTTAGACCGCTGCTGTGTCGGTAGCTGGTAGACCTGGAGAGGAGTCAGACTTCATGCAGCCCAGTGGCAACATCAGACGACGAGAGGAAGGAGAGAGATTGATATACAATATATATATATATGCTTGTATGTTAACAAGCAATCGAACAGGCTTACCGCATAAAGTGGCCAGTGGCCACACACATTTCTCAGCTAAACACATGGCAGCAAGTTTAGCATTCAGGCATGCAGACTTCATCAGGACAACTTGCTGAAGTTCAAACTGAGCATTAGAATGGGGAAGGAAGGAGATTGAAGTGACTTTGACCATAACATGTTTGTTGCTGCCAGACGGGCAGGTCTGAGTATTTCAGAAACGGCTAATCTACTGATATTTTCATGGTCAAACATCTCCAGGGGTTAGAGAGAGAGAGAGAGGCCTGAAATAGAGAAAATATCCACTGAGAGGCAGTTGAGTGGATGAAAATGCCTTGTCGAAGTCAGAGGTCAGAGGAGAATAGGCAGACAGGTTTGAGATGATAGAAAGGCAACAGCAACTTAAATAACCACACAGTACAACCAATGTATGCAGAACACCATCTCTGAATGCAGAACACATCAAATCTTGAAGCAGTTTGGCTACAGCAGCAGACCACAGTGGATCCCACCCCTGTCAGATAAGAACAGGAAACTGAGGCTACAGTTTGCACGGGCTATCCAACGTTGGACAGTAGAAGATTGGAAAAAATGTTGCCTGGTCTGATAAGTCTCGATTTTGGCTACAACATTCAGATGGTACGGTCAGACTTTGTCATAAACAACATGAAAGTATGGATCCATCCTGCCTTGTATCAACGGTTCAGGCTTCTGTTGGTGTTTGATAAGATTAATTCTGTCAAAAGGCAGGCCGAAAGGATGCACGACAATTAAAAAGGGTTTACTCAGTTTATTAGTGCAAGCTCGGATCATGTGACCAATCCCAACGACGTGCTACACACAAAGTGCACACATGAATGAAGGGGTACACATGAGTGAAACACGTTGCTTTCAACGCATTTTTATATGCTACATAGACTGAGTCAAATATAGTGAGCACAAAACGTTTCCTTTCATGGTCAACATGGTCAGCAACTTGGACAGAGACAGCTGAAAGAGTCGTAACTTACAAAGTACTGTATGTACGGGCTATTTGATGTTTCTCTTAAACATGACCTTTCTATAGTCGTATGTTGGAGAGTCTCACTATGTTGACCTCTTGACCTGAACTAGACGGCTGTCTCTGTTTTGTACAAGAAATCTGCATATCAGTGTTCTAATGGTTGGTGTTGTAATGGATGTTGTCTTGGCACACTTTGGGTTCCTTAGTATCAATTGAACATTGTGCAATGCAACAACGCAACAGCCTACCTGAGTATAGTTGCTGATCCTGTCCATCCCTTCATGACCTCAGTGTATCTCCAGCCCAATAATGCCGCATTTCACAAAGCTCAAATGATCTCAAACTGGTTACTTGAACATGACAATGAGTTCAAGTTCAAGTTGTGCTTTATTGTCATTCCACTTCATGCAGGGGCATACAGTGGAACGAAATGTCGTGCCTCACAGAGCCATGGTGCTACATAAGTACAGGCATACAACAGCACAGGCATACAGCAATCAAGTAAAAGTCACTGTAACTCCAATGGTCTCCACAGTCATCAGATCACAATCTAGTTTGGGCGTTTTCAAGATGTGGTGAAACGGGAGATTCATCGTCATGGATATGCATCCCAAATCTGTATCATGCTATCGTGTCAATATGGACCCAAATCTCAGTGGAATACTTCCAACGCCTTGTTGAAAGTATCACACAAGGAATGAAGGCAGTTCTGGCGAAAAAGGGGTCTAACCCGATACTAGCGAGATGTAACTTACAGAGTGGCCAGTGAGTGAGAAAGAGAGAGAATTGACAGAGGAAGAGCCATTTACACACTAAGAGATAGATAGAGAGAGAGAGAGAGAGAGAGAGAGAGAGAGAGAGAGATGAGATGTTCTACTTGTTCAAGTCTTGTTTGGCTTTACGGTTGGCGGAGCTCAGTGTTCCCTTGTGCCATGTTTACTAAAACACAAATACACACACACATACTAACACACACACCAGCACACATACGGACACAAACACTGATGGACAAAGACCCCAGTGAAAAGGGGAGAGTGATGAGTGTGAGGAGACGGATGAGTATCAGGTGAGAGGAATAAGTGTGAGCGGATAGAGGGATGAGTGTGTGGAGAGAGGGATGAACGAGTGTTTTTAACGTTGAAATTGTTTCATTAAATATTGACAGTATTTCCTTTATGTGTCATCCCTCCATCTCACTCAACCCATCTCCGTCCAGAAAAAAGACGACTTTTTCTGCTTCATTCTTTAATTTGTATTTTATTCTTTGATCATTTCAAGGTTGAGATGATTTCATCTGTGGAGGTTAAACTTGTTGCTGTTGTTCCCTGTATTTAGAGGCGATTACAGTGCTCGACTGTTCACTTCATCCCCCTATATACAAGTGTCCTGTGAGTGTTTGAAAGTAGAGAGTAAAAGTGTGGAGAGTCTGTGTGTATGGAGAGGAGAGTGTATGCGCGAAACAGGGTGAGTCTGTGAGGAAAGTGCGATGCGCCTGTTTGTGTCAGGAGAGAGCGTGTCAAGCACGAGTCAAAAGAACCTTGACATGCCGAGAGAGCATTGACAAAAAGTCCTTATAATGTTTTTATCTTGTTATCATCTCGTTCGGAGAGGATCAACCTTTTTCACTTCCCACCAGAGAAAAGCAACCAAGGAGAAGAATAGAACAAAGGCCGTCCTCGCTCTTTTCTACCGTGTGGACACTCTTTGTGTCTGGGCCTCATTCATTCTGCAAGTAGGTGATAATAATGTGGTGGTTTCTTGGAACACGGTCTTTGAGGAGAGTGAGATGGAGGACAGCGGTGGTTATGCTGTCTAAATGAGTGGGGTGAAAGATGCTGACCAGCGCCGTTATTGTGACTGATGAGGAGAGCATCTCCTTCTCGCACATGCTGTGCGGATGAAGAAAAGGTGTGAAAGAAATGACGTATTATATATTTTGATGGCGGTTTTTTATCTCAGCGAACAGCAAAACAGCAATAATAAATGTTGTCAGTTCCAGAACACCGCATTCGGATGAAGGGAACTGCTTTGATATAGTCTTAGCCACTGTTTGTTTAGAGACACACGCATACACACACACCTCCATGTATTCTGCATAATAATACGTTTGAAATCCGACATTCTCAAGTCATCCTTTTCCCTATGTGAACCTTTGTTCAGTTTTTCGACAATTAATCACTAATTATTTCTCAGGCGGATGCTGGCTCATTAGCAGGACAAAGATGAAAATATGGATGTAGAAAGGAGAGAGCGAGAGAAAGAGGGGCGGAGCTAGATAGAAATAGAGGCAAAAAGAGAAAGAAGAACAATTAGGATGCAATAAACAATACAAAGTTAGCCCAGCTAACCTTCTTAGCTTAGGTTCAAACTGGTTTCAGCTGTTGGGGCCACGGCATTACACCACGCTGGGCCTTGGGGTAGCCACACATAGCAGAGAGGAGTGACAATGAGTTCTGATACGTTGTTAAGGGGGAGGAGGCAAGGCAAGGCTCAAAGCAGAGCGTAGGATTTGAGCGTGGTGGGGTGGATCCCAATCAAACGGACCCCACACAGAGTCCACATGGAGTCTTGCTGTCTTTAATCATCCCAGTGCTAGGCACATACAATACATTTTGCTTGATTACGGAGATTTAGACAAAAATACAATAGCTAACAAGAGCCATCTTGGCCATCACCACCTTGCCGTTTACTATAAAACAGACACTGCTAAGGTGCTAACAGCTAACAAACATAAGTAGCATACCAGCTAGCTGCACATAGTTTCAAACTTCGGCATAGGATTTGCTAGACCTTGCTAAACTGGCCTTGGTCTCAAACTGAAGGAAGCCACCATTTTAGTGCTAGGCTACGCTAGAACTAACTTGGACTCAAACTGAAGTAAGCCACCATGTTAGCGCGCGACTATGCTAGACTGAACTTGGTCTCAAACTGAATTAAGCCACCATTTTAGCGCTCAGCTAAGCTAGAACTAACTTGGTCTCAAACTGAATTAAGCCACCATTTTAGTGCTTGGCTATGCTATAACTAACTTGGTCTCAAACTGAAGTAGCCACCATTTTAGCACTAGGCTATGCTAGACTTAACTTGGTCTCAAACTGAAGTAAGACACATTTTGGCGCTTGGCTATGCTAGAACTAACTTGGACTCAAACTGACGCAAGGCTGCCCAAGGGAGACCTGGCTCAGTCTGCAGTTTTCCACCTTCAGACAATCTATTATTTACACGCCATTGTTCTGGTCACCTGGAGGAGAGAGAGCAGGAGGGAGGAATGGGAGAGAAAGAGAGAGACCCAGGACAGACTGTTGTCAGCGTAGCAAGAAGCTGCTCCAGTTCTGGCTCTGGATCAGAGGAAGAGACACATGTTGGCATTTCACAGTCAGCAGCTCCCCATTAATATCTGATCAGAGATCAGCGTGTGGCCCCGCATGTGGGAGCTGGCGTCACGTAGCAGCACTGCGCTCACCTAGCCTGCTGTATTAGCATGATTTTATTTTTTTTACATTTTCAATTCCTTTAACAGGTGGGTTTTTAATACAAAGTGAAAATTCAAATGGTTGGAAAGTACTAATATTATAATTGTAAATAGTTGCCCCCCCCTCCAACTGCCCCTCTCTTTCCTCCCTCCCACACACGCACACCAGGTATCTCCTTACTCCTTACCCATACTTCCCCACTCCTCAACTTAATCTATCAAGAATCTTATCACTACCTTGGCTCCATGCTAGATTCGGCACCTGTGTTGTGTGTCATCGGGGAGTTGCGCTTACCTCTCCTCACTGAGCCTACCTCCGCCTCCTCCCCCCACTTTCCTTCCTCTCGATCACCCCTTCTCTCTCGCTCCCTGCCTGTCCCCACTCTCTCCTCCCTCCAAACTGCTGTTGTCAGGGTCGTATCTGAGTGTGTCAGAGTCTGGTGCCCGCTGGCAGGTGTGGGTTTTCATTCTGGAGTGGAGGAAATATTTAAACCATACCAGCCCCTCCAGGAACTGCATGTCCCTAGATAAAAGAGTCCCAAGTCGCAGTATCCGTCACTCCATCCACCCTCTTGACAACCTTTTCCCTCATATCTTACACTCCATCTAGGATGCATCTTATCAGGGTCCCCTTCTCTCAGTCCCTCTCTCCAGCCTCCCTCCAGCCCACCTCCAGCCCACCTCCAGCCTCCCTCCCTCCCTCTCTCTTTCTCTGGCTCTCAATCACCTTGTCACGCTCTATCACTCCATCCCTCTCTCGATGCGGAACATCGACTCCTCACTGCCATCTCAATTCCGGCTTCACTCCTCCCTTCTCTTTCCTCAACTCCAACCTCCCTCCTTCCCTTCCCTCCCTCCATCCGCCGCCCTCCCTCCCTCCTCCCTCCCCTCCCTCCCTCCCTCCCTCCCCTGCCCTCCCCTCTTCCTGTCCCTCCCTCTCTCTGTCCCTCTCTTATTTGCTTCCCTTCTCACTGTCCCATTTTTTCTCTCATCTTCTCTCTCTCCCTCATTCTCTCCCTCCCTCTCTCTCCTCCTCTCCCTCTGTGGCAGATCTGATGAATAATAGATGCATCTATGGGTGCGCCAGACTTCAGCCGTGACCCAATTACAGCAGGGGGATGACGAAGGTCGAAGTTCAAGGGTCAGAGGCAGGGTCAGCAGTCACACACTGATCCCCGTCCACACACTCAAACACATGCTCACCCATTCAGTCACACCCACTCGCACTCACACATAGCATTCTCAGACACGCGCCTAAACACATCTACACACACATGCACACGCTCATACTTTCACACACACAGACACACAAAAAGAGACCTGCACACGCATACACATTTCCACACACACACACCTTGTACACATACACACAAACACATACACAATCACACCTTGAAACCCACATACACACTCATGCACTGACACACATACACAGTCCTGAGTTTACTGGGAGGTGCTGCTATATCCCACACTGTGCTATAAGGGTTCTCTGAATCCTGGGAAGTTGAGTACATCATGAATTTTGTATCTGAGAGCTTTCTAATATTAGATTTTCATCTCCTGCAATGTGTGTGTGAGAGGGGTTTGTGTGTGTGAGGGGATGGTGTGTGGGTGTGTGTTTGTGAGCACATGCATTTGTGAGGGGTTTATGTGTGTATGTGAAAGAGGGGTTTATGTGTGTAAGGGGTTTGAGTGTGTGTCTGAGGGGTTTACGTGTGTGATGGACTTTGAGAGTGTGAGAGGTTCATGTGTGTGTGTTGTAGCCTGCAGTGTTGTAAGCAGAGAGAGTTGTCTTTCTTGTCTATGTTTCAGATTAAGTAAATCTATCTGACTCTGCAACAAACACACCCCAGACTCTCAAATAAATGAGCTAGACCTGAAACACACACACGTGCATTCACACACAATCCCCCCACCACACACACACACACACATTTTTCACAATGTACACAAACTTACCACAAACACAACCAACGCCCCCCCGTGATGGAGTGTTAGAGGAGAGGACGGAGAGGAGATACCGAGAGAGAAGCAGAGACTGAGAAAGATGAGAGCAGGAGAGATGAGAGAGGGAGACAGACAGAGAGATGTCAATGTGTGAACCCGCTTACCGGCCAGAGGAGAGCCTCCCAAATAAATGAGTTCAAAACAAACATTTCCAATAAAGGCATTGCCCATGGCAACCCAATCCATTCAAGTCACGTAACTGAAGGCCGACTCACAGAAGCACACAAATGCACAAGCCTGCTTTACACAAACAGCCAAAAGGATTAACTGCAGTCTGAGGACTCAAGAACACTCTGAATCACCTGAAGAGGTCCTCACAGCAAACATCTCATTATCCGTCTTCTGGAAGCAACTCCTAATAACTTAATGACTCAGTTTAATACACATCTTATGACATTAGCATAGGAACTCTGTTATATTGAACAAAGTGTCGTTGTAGCTATCTTGCCTAAAACAATTCTCTCTTTCTCTCACTTTTGCTCCACTTTCTCCCCCTTTCTGCTTCTCAGTTTGCTTCATACACACCTTACACGCACATTCTTTGCACGGAAAGCGTCTGTGCAAGCAATCCCCCCCACATGCACTTCACGCCTACTCACTCACACACACTCTCACACACACACAGGGTGAGGATTTGGATCTTGAGTCCCAAGGGTGATTGCAGCTGACCCGATTTCTATCCAGCCCGCTAATATGAGATTGTATATTTGTTTTTTTAACACAGGGAGGCTTGCACACACACACACACAAAGACACGCAAACACACGCAGTCATGCTTTGTGATGTTCTTCACTTTCAAAATCCTACTCACACGTTTTATTGTCAATTTTGCCGACATGGGAACTGATCATATTAAGTGTGTCTGATTTTCTGTGTGTACTGTAGGTGCACGTGTCCATGTGTGTGCGTGTTTCTAGTGTGTAGTTCATAGGTGTGTGCAAGTCTGTGAGTTTGTGGTTTTCTTTAAGTTTACATACCATTGACACACACATGCAGACACATATGTAGAGAGAACCACACATACTGACACATTTTTAACACTCACACGAAAGACAGCATGTGTGTCAATGTCTGTCTGTTGTCTCCACCAAGGGTTAGCTGACAGCTTGGTGTGTGGTCATGAGAGTTATGTTATACTAATGCTCGCTAGGCAATATTATGTTGGGCTTCAGAATGCTGTACTAATTTAGACTGTGCTATGCTAGGCTAAAATATGCTAGGCTGTACTACAATATGTTATTCTATCCTAGATATATATGTATATGCATGCATATATAAAGCTACGCTACGTTAGCCACGTTCTCAGCAGCTCTCTTCCTGTATGATTAGAAATGTACCCTCACACCAGCTACTCACACACACACACACTCAAGGGGCAGGGAGCAAGCAAGGCAAGCAGGCACACACACACAGGCAGAAGATCAAGATGCTACACACACTCAGGCAGTAGCCGACGCAGAAGCACAGAAACAGATGCTAATACAGGCAGCCAGGAGCACGACTGCGGAGAATACAGAAACACGCACTCACACAAACAAATAGACAGTAAATGTTCTCAGATGAACCCAAACCCCATAACCATCCCACACACACACACACAAACACACACACCCACACATACACCCTCTTTACTCTGTGTCCCCAGACGCCCTGTCCCCTGCTCTACCTGAGGCCAGGGAACTGCTGTCGTAAAAGGACCCCTTTCAAACAACCATCTGGAGCTGCTTGTAGGTACCTTTGGACGGTGCATGCTAAAATGGCTTGCTATAGGGAGATGATGAGCGGTTGGCTGGACGACGGAGAGAGGGATGGAGGGAAAGAAAAGCAAGAGAGAGGGATGGAGGAAAAGAGCTGGAAGGAGAAAGGGAGATGTAGGCCGAGAGGAAGATGGAGAGAGAGGGATGGAGTGAGAGGGCTGAGGGAGAGGGAGAAAGGGATGGAGGGACAGAGATTGATGGAGGGAGGGAGAGAGATTAATGGAGGGACGGGGAAAGGGGATGGAGGGAGGGAGAGAGGGATGGAGCAAGACAGGGAGATGAGGGGAGAGAGGGATAGAGTGAGAGGGATGGGGAGAGAGGAAGGGAGAGAGGGATGTATGGAGGAGAAGGAGGAACGTAAAGAGGTGACGTGGAGCTGACAGACTGAGGACTGTCAGCCAAGATGACGCCACACCATACGGAGCAAAGATGTCTCTCTCTTATCTCTCAGTCTTCTCCTTGTTTGGATCCAAATTTTCAGGCGATGGACTCCTTCCATCTCTCCCTCCATCTCTTGCTTTTCCCCACGCCTCTCCATCCTGCCTCCTCTGTCAACCCATCTCCTTCTAACTGGCCTCTCTTTCTCCGTTCCTCTCTCCCTCCATCCCTCTCTCCCTCCATCCATCTCTCTGTCCCTCCCTCCTCCCTTCCCTTCATCCCTCTCTCAGTGGAGGTGTGACAGGAGAGCAGAGTCTGCTAGGAGCTGCTAATGACCATATGGTTGGATCGTATGCTGCCAATGAATTTTAACGACAGGAAATCGTCCTCCTGCACCCTGCTCCACCACCACATGCAGTTCTAAACCCCTCTGCCTGGCACATTTATCTACATCCCCGGCCCTGGAAAACACGAGCACATCCCAACTTCCTCCACCTTCGTCCTCTTCCCTCATCCTCCCCCCGTCCTTTCCTCCTCTTGCCCCTCCTCCTCCTACCTCTTCTCCTCCTCCCACAACTCCCCCCTTCTCCTCTCACCAATCCTCCCTTTGTTTCTCCTCCCTTAACCCATACTACCCCTCTGCAGGACAATATTAGTTTGATAGACAGGCTCAGTCATATTTATGAGGCAGAAATGGGTAGCTGGCAGCCTTCTCTTCCTCCACACTCCGCACATTCCTCTGTTTAATTTCAGGATGTAGTGGGATGGCCATATGGCTTCTTGGATGGGGGGAGTGGTGAGGAGGGATGCAGTAAAGGAAGGATAGATGGGTGGAGGACATGCGGTGGAGGAGGGAGAGGGAATGGCAGCATTGAGGTATTGGGACAAAAGGAAGAATGGATGAAAGGAAGGAAGGGATTGAGGGATGAAGGGGAGAAGGAACGGAGGGAAGGAAGGAGATTTGACCTCCACTAGTCAGTCTGCTGCGATGTTCTCTGATCGGTTTGATGGTTCAGCTCTGTGGTTCAGCTGGTGGTTACAGTATGGTGAATGGTTATAATTATCACCGTACTGTAGTCTGTCGTGTGTGCGCCAGACTGCCTGTCTCGATGACGTGCCAGAGAGGAGGAGGAGGACATAGAGGGTAAGCAGAAGGATCCGGAGAACGAGGAGGAAGTGGAGGATGAGAAGAAGGAGGAGGAAGGAGGAGGATCAGATCGCCGCTGATCCTTGTCTCTTACTGCTGTGTGTTCAGTGGCAGCGACAGCAGGCCTCCCACTGCACTCTGGGTAATTGACAAGTCATTTCCTCTCTATTTTCCCTCCCAGAGAGAGATAATTAAGCAGGGCAGTGTTGAGTGGGAGGGTGGGAGTGCATGGGGGGGTGCACAGGGCAGAGGGGTTGGGGCTTGCATCTGTTGCCTAGCTAGCAAACAGAAGCTAGCTTTTGTAGTTACAAACATGGACAATGTTGCTTGCTCATGTGAATGCAAATTATACAAAATTAGTGCACAGCACCCTTGCTGTAGTTGGCGATTAAAATTTTGATGAGACATGCAAACAAAGATTCCTGGAACTATTGACATCATAATGCAAATGGCCTGATGCATCCGTTGATGACAGTTCTCAGCGGCTTTGCTCCATATCCCTAATTTCTCACGTTTGAAACAAATTGCCAAAGCTCTGATACATTAGTGCAAATCATAATATAGTCTACGGTTGTTTTTTCTTTTGTTTCCTACATTATCTATAGCTTGTTGATCATAATGTATTATGCTCTCTGTAATGGTCGTACATTTAAGGTGGCCAGACATCTGGATTTTGTCCAGACAGTGTTGTTTTCCATCCCTTTGTCTGGACCGCTGTTGCGTGTCCTCCTTTTCTCCCTCCTGTCCTCCTTTTTGACTCTTCCTGCCCACCATTGCCTGTCGCATCGATGTAAGTAGTAGGAGGAAGGGGCTTTAGAGTGGCATGCCTCTAGTGAACGGCACAAGGATAATGCTAAGTAATGCTAATGGTTTGTTTTAGTTCTGAACAATTGAATTCCCTCCTCAGTCAACACATTTTTGGGATTGTCCTCCTTTTTCACTCTCTGTCCTCCTTTGTGGACCTTAGTGTCCCCCTTTTCAGGATCATGTTTTTAGTCCCTCCAGCTGTACATGGAGGGGCACTGGGCCACCATGCTAGACTTGCATTTCTACTAGGACATAGGCCCCTCATTACAGCTACTCATCACATCACACGTTTCTGCCAAGTGTGCAATACGAAGCACTGTCAGGGACACAGTTTTGACATGAGTTTAAGCAGGGACATCAATAGACAATGTGAGCACATCTTCTTACGCATTAACTGTATATGCACGCCAAAAATAGCTTTGTGTGATATCAAATGTTGGACTACGTTGTATTGCGTTTGATTACATGACTTTTCTTGCACACTGGACCACTGTGCATGACCCTTTATCATGTTTTAGTCCACAATAGAGGCACCTAAAAGGGCACTTTTGCTTGCATGGGCCACAGCCCCACCCCCCACCACCACTGGGTCCACCACTGGGTAGCACATGGGGATAGTTATAGCTCAGTGGTAAAGCATGCAGGTGGGTGTAGCTTAGCGGAAGAGTATTTGACTGTATCAAGAGATTCCAGGTTCATTCTCTTCCCTGAATGCAGCGTTGAATAAAAGTGCCTATTAAATGAATACAGTACATGAGCTAGAATCAGAGACCCACCATAAGATAGATGGCTTACTTAAAAACACAGACCTGTTTACTGGAAGCAAATATATCTTCACACGAACAGGAGAACCATTAAACATTTAAACAAGTTCATTTCTATGAAATGATGGTCTGGGGAGGAAAAAAGAAGAGGATTTCAAAGTGTGTGGCAACTCCCAGATAGCCGAGCGAGCGAAAGCCTAATTGTGTTGATAGCATAGGGAAGAAACAAGGTCATTTTTCACTTGAAATCCAGCAGATGACACAGTATTTGAAACCACGGGTTTGCTTCCGGAAAACCATTATCTATCAGAAGGGCTGACTCGGTATGTTTGTGGTGGGATTTATAGAGAGTAAACCACTGTTTGTCCGTTAGACAACTCTGTCAGCAAACCATAATCACCAGCTAATTGGCTGAAGGATTTAATGTTTCTGCTTGTTCTGTTGAAAAGGTCCCAGTTAGCATGAAGGGCTAATTAGCGTAGCAGTTATCTGGACTTGCTGAGGAAATAACCATGAAATCTCTACCTTCCTGACGCGGTGTAAACACTAATTTAATCAGCAGATGTACTCTGGATGTTCCAGGAGACCTCCCCCATCCTGATTGCACTGGCCATTGTCAGTCCATAAAAACCTTTATGAATAGCGTTAACACTAGCTCCAGCACTGTAATCCTATTCTGCCCAAGATTTCTCCAACCCTGAGTTGAACCTTTAGATTATGATCAAGCGACCCCATTACCGAGCAGTAATGACAGTTTTTATTCCTTGGAGGGAATGGAGTCTTAATCCCAGAGAGTTTTTCCTACGGTGGAGCAGGTCTGTGAATAGGAAAGAGGACAAAGTGGAAGGGATGAACGAGAGAGAGAGGGCAGAGCGAGTGAGAACCAAAAGGAGATGAACAGAGGGAGAGCGACAGAGAGAGAGGAGAGAGGAGGAGAGACACGGTCAACGATTGGGGACAGAAACAGTCGGTAGTGGATTAAAAGAGAGGGAAACTAGGGAAGTTAAGTGAGGATGGGAGGAAACAGAAGGAGAGGACATTAAACACTGACAAAGTGAACTTGCCGGAGGGGGAGAACGAAGGATGAAGGAAGGGTTGAGGAAAAGGAGATGGAAAAAACGAGAATTAGAGAGCAAGAGCGAGTGAGAGAAGCAGAAGGTAAACAGAACAAAAGGTGAGATGAAACAGAGGGATGAAACGGAGGAGGAGGAGAAGCAAGGGATCAGACTGCAAGAGAGGGAGGAAGGAACCACAGTTAGAAAGAAAATGAGATGGAGAAAAAATAATAAAAAGATGCAGCACTATCTGGCAGTGAGCCTGACCACAGTAGCACTGCTATTATAAAGACTAGGAGCACTATCTGGCAGTGAGCCTAACCAGCGTAGCACTGCTATTATAAAGAATAGGAGCACTATCTGGTAGTGAACCTGACCACAGTAGCACTGCTATTATAAAGAATAGGAGCACTATCTGGTAGTGAACCTGACCACAGTAGCACTGCTGTTATAAAGACTAGACGCACCATCTGGCAGTGAGCCTGACCACAGTAGCACTGCTATTGTGAAGCGTGTATTACTGACAGGTAGTAAAGCCATGGTGAGTTTGATAAAACTGGTTTGGGCTGGGCTCACACAGACGCGCGCACACACACACAAAACACAAACACCACACACAACACACACATGGGAAACTTAGGGAACTCATAAAATGGTATCTTCTTCG